>JAIEZT010001328.1:24969739-25409739 GCA_019594935.1 Periophthalmus modestus | reverse complement strand
GTTTCCAGCCTTGGTGGTTCTGCTCTCGTGTTATTACCCTGCCACTGAGCGTACACTTTCGCCGGTTGTGTTGCGAACAGACAGTTTATTCGTCTGGATTCATTATCTCGTGTGTACCTCTTTAGGCGGCTGGCCAAGGCTTGGAGCCTTTGTTTGGCAGTTTCCTGTGCTTCAGGTATGGGCATCTGGCTGTACCTCCTGGGTACTTGTTTTTTCATTGCACCTCTCTGGGCCTCTGACAGTTGGCTCACTTCTCTCCGCACTGCCTTGATTTTAGCCTCTAACCGTCGTTTCCATGGTGGGTATTGTTTCTCATTACCCCCATGGTTGCTCTTATATCTAAGCATCTCTAGGATCACTGCTGCTGAAGTGTATATCAGCTCATTGGTTTCTGTGATGGTTGAGGTAGGGATCGCTCTCAATGCTGCATTCACATCTAGGAGACTTTCAGATGGTACTTCACTTAGTCTCTGCAGGCGGTGTCGGGGTTGCCTTGTGTTCATTCGGGCCATGATCTTATCTTTCAGGTCAGTCGCTGCCTCGCTCAGTGTAATGCTTATTGGGGCTTCGTACCCAATCTCCGGATGGGGAGTTGATGTTAACTCCCCTCTGATATAGATATATATGTGTGTATATATATATATATATATATATATATATATATATATATATATATATATATATATATATATATATATATATATATATATATACACATACACATACATACATACACACACGGCCACATTATGTTTAGAAAAGGGGTTACTGTTATTATCCTTATTGAACAAATTTACTTCAATATCATTTACTGTGATATTTTCTGAATGGATATATCACTCTTCACGACAGGCCTATTAATCTCACTCCAGTCAATCATAATTTGAATAAATGCAATTAACAAATCACAAAGGCTATCTCTGAAGTGCCATCATTTCCTTCACAAAATCTCCTTTTTTATTCTGCATAAAACTGCTCACCCTGTAGATCTGTACAAACATGTTCTGAAATGTGATTTTTGTATTAGTTTGTCACATTTTAGTCTTTTTGCCAATTCTTGTGGACAAGTTTAAAATGTGAACTTTGAACACGATCCCATTATTAAAACCAAAATCACAAATCTAACCACAATGCTTGTCCAAAAAAAATCCTGATTAGATTTTTCTTCCCAAATTGACTACAGTCCAAGTGGACTTATTTTGAGCTCAAGAGCAGCTTGTAAAACAAATCTGTGCTGGGGCCAGACACGGTGCGTTCACATACATGGGGAAGAAAATGCAATAATGCAATAAGCAGCAACATCAAACTATTTCATATTATTGCAATGTGAATAAAAACAGGTGCAAATGTGAACAAAATCTTAGTCATTTTACACACAACAAAACAGTTCCCATTCTTACCCATAATACTGTGCAACACCATCCACTATTATTGATTACACAACTAACTGCTGCAGCTTGTACTGGGGACACACTTTTCTTTTTTTCAGATTTTGTTGACGTGTCTTTGAATTTACGCTGAACTATATACTCCACCCAGAGCCCTGAGGTCAGCTGACCAGCTCCTCCTGCTGAGCCCAAAGCCATACTCAGGACCAGAGGTGACAGAGCCTTTTCTGTGGCAGCGCCCAGACTCTGAGCCTCCTGTCAGATCCTCTCCCTCTGTCAGTCTAGGCCCGGGGTGGGCAAACGTTTTGACTCATGGGCCATAATGGGTTCTAAAATTTGACAGTGGGGCCGGGCCAGGATATGTATATCTTGTAGCAAAGCATGAATATGCAAGGCTAATTGTACAAATTCTTTTCCAAATGCATTAATTAAGTTCATTATTAATTTATAAAATTTCAGTTAAATAAACACAGCAGAAAAACTTTGAACAAGGTCTACCCTTATCTATTTCAATGTAATTTGGTCACATTCAGCGGGCTGGATTAATAACTGGGTTAATTGGTGGAAACAAACCTCTTCTCCCTGACATTTAATACTGCCTAGACAGGATATGTTGATGTTTTATTGTTCTTTTCTTATGTATTGTGTTATCTGTTTGTAGACTTTTTATGTGAAGCAATTGGTGCAGCTGAAGTAGTTTTAAATATTTTATGTAAATACATTCCTGAACTAACTTTGCACATACTGAACGATACATGAAAAAATCAAACATATATTGGCTGGTATACTGTACAATTACCACTCTCTTATTAGAAGTCACCTTATTTTGCAGTGTTCCTGGGTCTATAATAAATCTCTGTGTATTTTACGAGTACCAGTGGCTTCCCACAGTGGACCTTTTGCCAGTGGACCAGTGCCTTTTGAATGCTCTCTGTTTGCTCCGTGCCACTGCGGTCTGTTATGTCCGAGTGTGAAACTAACCATGTCACTGCCACACGACACATATGCTCCGGTTTGTACAGTGAGAGAGAGAGCCAGAGGGTGTGGACGGCCGAGAGAGGGAAAGAGGGAGGAGGAAGAGAGGGAGGGAGGAGGGAAGTAGACCTGCACTAGCCCGTAGAGCCAGTCAATCAATCTGAATGGATGCAATTAGCACAATCTCCCGTCTTATTCTGCAGAAAAGCTGCTAACCCTGTAGTTTAGATGTGTACAAACATGTTCTGAAATGTTACTTAATGTAATGTTTAGCATTAAGTTGTCTTTTGTCATTTCTTCTGGATGTGTTTAAAATGTGAACTTTGAACAGAATCCTTTTTAAAACATAAATCTAATCAAATCTAATTATAATCGCAATGCTTGTCTGAAGAACTGAAATTAGGTATTTTTTCAAACTGTTCAGCCCTGTTTGAATACCATAATGTTAATGTGTTAATATGTCTATCCAAGCTATGAAACATTATTACTTCATCCAGACTAAAAGTTAAATCAAAACGGGATTAAATGAGAAGGTGAAAACAAAGGACTAAAAAAGACTAATCAGGACTAAAACAAAACTAAAACAGGGACTAAAAAAAGACTAAAACAAGACCAGGACTAAAACAAGGACTAAATTACAAGACTAAAACAGGACTAAAACAAGAAAAAAAAAATGCTAAACAAGGACTAAAACAAGGACTAAAACAAGACTAAACCAACAACAAAACAAGACTAAACCAGGACTAAACCAGGACTAAATCAAGACTAAAACAAGGACTAAAACAAGACTAAACCAGCAACAAAACAAGACTAAACCAGGACTAAACCAAGGACTAAAACAAGACTAAACCAGGACTAAACCAGGACTAAAACAAGACTAAATCAAGACTAAAACAAGGACTAAAACAAGACTAAACCAGCAACAAAACAAGGACTAAAATAAAGTCTAAAACAAGGACTAAAACAAGACTAAACCAGGACTAAAACAACGACTTAAACAAGACTAAAACAAGAGTAAAACAAGGACTAAAACAAGACTGAACCAGGATTAAAACAAGGCTGAACCAGAACTAAAACAGAACTAAAACAAGAATAAACAAGGTCTAAAACGAAACTAAACCAGGACTAAAACAAAACTGAAGCAGAACTAAACCAAAACTGAATCTGGTTCCAAAGTATGTCTAAAACAAGGCTAAACCAGAACTATAACTAGGCCTGTCACAAAAAACTAACTTTGAAGTGCAATATACTTCTGAACTAAATATAGAGGACAAACGATAATATTGAAACCAAACCATAACATAGAAATATTCCCCAAAAAAACTATTCTAAATGTATATTATTGTTCAAAAATATATGAGCTGCAATAAATAAATGACAGAATGTAACACTTAAGTTATTTTATATATAAAATTAGTCATACAAGTTCATAATTCAACCCTCAAAAAGCTCTAATCTCATCGTAGAATAAAAACTGTCCTACAGGTGCAAAGAAAAAGTACTCACGATAAATACTGACCCCAAAAAGTACTGTTCCATTTGTCATATATTGTAAGTCGATATAGTGGTTTATCGTGACAGGCCGAACTATAACAAGGACGACAACAGAACCTTCATTCACACATTCATTCAGACATTAAAAATCTGTCAAATAAAAACTCCATAACATCTCTAAATAACCACATCTTCTATAAATATACTGAATATACAGATTTAAACACCAGCAGAATCTTATTGCACAAACGACAGGCTGTAAAATCACAACTTGGGACAAAATAAGTTTGAGATCTCCCAGCTCATAAATAAATCATATATATTTTCTACTTAACTTTCTGTTTACTGTAATGAACACCTTGGGCTGTGAGAATGGCACATTGATCAAGCTAAACACGAAATTTCTGTGTAAATGTAAATTAAAATTCTCAAAGTGTTAAGCTTATTAAAATATAACTTGAGAACAATAAGAAAAACTAAGAAAGTATTTTGATATTGTTTTGATATTGTTCCCTTCACTGACGTTCACTAAATGGCTTGAGGCACACGCTACAAATGCACATTTCAAATCAAAGAATATATTTTAAATGGTTAAGAATACATTTTAGGAGACTGACGTAGGCCTGTCATGATAATCACTAAAATGACTTATCGTTCGATATATAAAACGGCAACTATATTTTTTGGGGTCAATATTTATCGTGTCACATTTCCCTTTCATACTGGGGTATTTTTGGTCATTTTTTTGGCTGTATAATAAGATTTAAGCTGTAAAAGGCTGAATTAATAACTTCTATGACTCATTACAGATGCAAACTCACACGTAAAAAGGTAATTCTGCTGTTTATTTATTGCAGCCCATGATTTTCAACAATATTGTAGATTTCTAAGAGTTTTTGTGGTTTAAAATCTGCGCTCGGGTTTTTGTATCAGCGGCATAAATTTGTTTCAATATTATCGCTTATCGTCTGTATTTACTTCAGCAATATATATCAAACTTTTAAATATTTTATCATGACAGGCCTAGACTGGTGTTAATATTTATTAAGTGAAACTAAATCTGAGCATTTCTTAATAACTTCATATTATTTTCATGGTGGATTAATGTACTGGGGACACCAAACGCCCTGTTATAATGATACTGACCCACTTGTCCATATGTGTGTGTATATAGACTAAAGCGTAGGCCTGTCACGATAACACATTTTAAAGAATGATATATCGCCACAAAGAAATACTGAGATAAACGATAATACTGAAACTACTGACACAAAGCAAGATAGATCCAGTGAACTTATTAGTCTCATTAAAAGGCTTGAGCTGTGGCAAATAATATCAAAATGACCTAATAATTTGCCATATAAGTTATTTATTCAACTTTCTACAGCTTAAATCTTACCTTGTAATAAAATGGCAAAAATCCCACCCCAATCAAATCTGATTATTGCAAAGAAATTATACACACAATAAACAATGAGCCCTAAAATATATTGTTCCAGCTTTCATGTATAACGATAAGTCAATATAGTGATTATTGTGACAGCCCTAATAAAGCAATTATAAAACTAAAACAAATGTGAAGTAATGTTATTTCAACAGCTATTTTCAATACCAAATCCAGCTCATTCTGCTTGAAAATTGTAATACGTTTTTTTTCGTGATAATAACTATGTACAACATTTGTTTTTCCAGATCTTTTACAATGCTATGAGGAAAACTGAGGGTGCAGGAGCAGGAGAGGAGCTAAAGCAGGACTAAAGCAAGACTAAAGCAGGACTACAACAAGACTAAAGCAGGACTACAACGAGACTAAAGCAGGACTACAACAAGACTAAAGCAGGACTACAACAAGACTAAAGCAGGGCTACAACAAGACTAAAGCAGGACTACAACAAGACTAAAGCAGGACTACAACAAGACTAAAGCAGGACTACAACAAGACTAAAGCAGGACTACAACAAGACTAAAGCAGGACTACAACAAGACTAAAGCAGGACTAAAGCAGGACTACAACAAGACTAAAGCAGGACTACAACAAGACTAAAGCAGGACTACAACAAGACTAAAGCAGGACTACAACAAGACTAAAGCAGGACTACAACAAGACTAAAGAAGGACTAAAGCAGGACTACAACAAGACTAAAGCAGGACTACAACAAGACTAAAGCAGGACTACAACAAGACTAAAGCAGGACTACAACAAGACTAAAGCAGGACTACAACAAGACTAAAGCAGGACTACAACAAGACTAAAGCAGGACTACAACAAGACTAAAGCAGGACTATAACAAGACTAAAGCAGGACTACAACAAGACTAAAGCAGGACTACAACAAGACTAAAGCAGGACTACAACAAGACTAAAGCAGGACTACAACAAGACTAAAGCAGGACTACAACAAGACTAAAGCAGGACTACAACAAGACTAAAGCAGGACTACAACAAGAGTAAAGCAGGACTACAACGAGACTAAAGAAGGACTACAACGATTAGGACTACAACAAGACTAAAGCAGGACTACAACAAGACTAAAGCAGGACTACAACAAGACTAAAGCAGGACTACAACAAGAGTAAAGCTGGACTACAACAAGACTAAAGCACGACTACAACAAGACTAAAGCAGGACTACAACAAGACTAAAGCTGGACTACAACAAGACTAAAGCAGGACTACAACAAGACTAAAGCAGGACTACAACAAGACTAAAGCAGGACTACAACAAGACTATAGCAGGACTACAACAAGACTAAAGCTGGACTACAGCGAGACTAAAGCAGGACTACAACAAGACTAAAGCAGGACTACAACAAGACTAAAGCAGGACAACAACAAGACTAAAGCAGGACTACAACAAGAGTAAAGCTGGACTACAACAAGACTAAAGCAGGACTACAACAAGACTAAAGCTGGACTACAACAAGACTAAAGCAGGGACTACAACAAGACTAAAGCAGGACTACAACAAGACTAAAGCAGCACTACAACAAGACTATAGCAGGACTACAACAAGACTAAAGCTGGACTACAGCGAGACTAAAGCAGGACTACAACAAGACTAAAGCAGGACTACAACAAGACTAAAGCAGGACAACAACAAGACTAAAGCAGGACTACAACAAGACTAAAGCAGGACTACAACAAGACTAAAGCAGGACTACAACAAGACTAAAGCACGACAACAAGACTAAAGCAGGATGACTTTATTAATCAACTGAATGAATATTAAAGTTATTCACAAATAGGTTTGTCAAAAGTATAGGAAAAAACAGATAGTAATTGATGCTAAAACTAGTATTAAAACTAGATACTCATATGAACAACACGATCGATACTGAAATAGTCACAGGACAGAAATGAACCTTTCCTGAATATCTTTAGAATGATGTTGAGCTGTATCTTTCACAAGTGTAAGACACATAGACTAGTCTACACCCAAGGACCACTATGAACCTACTGGACACTGAAGGATTACACACATATAAAGCCACACGGGAATAGAAAAGAAAGTACTACCATTTAATGTTGAAAATCACATTCTATTGACTAAATAAAGGTGTTTTTACATGTTTTAAAAATGATCACCATGGTATCAGAATCGGTATCGGGTATAAAGTCTATTCCTTAGTATCAAAATTGAGTTTGAAATTTTAGTATCACAAGAACACTACTCACAAATATAAATACATAAAAGCAATGATTTGTACATTTCTTCAGGGAGTGTAAATCTGGAAACAGCCAACGAGCCTTAATAATAGACAACAACCAGGCAATAAAAAAAAAAAAAAAAAAAACAAACGTTACAATAGATTCTAAATAGCAAATATATCCTTGTACTTGCACAACTGCATTTCATAAACAGAAAAAGCATCTTAGTGAACTCGCATCAGAGCAAATATATTCAATAACAGTGCATGTCCCTTGTTAATAATTTAGTCATTCACAAACAAAAAGCAATTTCATAACAATTTTTGAGTAATAAAACACCAACAATATGCTATAGACTCTTGAGCGTGCTGTTTTAACTGTCGTTCATTTATAAAAAAAAGTCCCTATCACAAATCCAGATTATAAATAAAAACTCAGCCCTAAAAAATATTGTTCCTTTTATCCTATATTGAACCGTATCAGTGGCAAAAAATTTTACCTTAATTACAAGTACAAGAATTCTGTACTTTTAACTTTTACTAAAGAAAATAAGTATGCAAAAAAGGGGAAAAAACTACTCAGTTCTGGTACTAGGCACATTTACATTTTAACACATTGTGCATTATATGTTGTTTTAAATCACAATGTGCATATTCTCTGAGCTCTGGCCAATCACAGCAGGCCAGGCAGAGCTGTTATGTAAATTTACAGGCTTGGAAAGGAGCAGATACAGCAGAGAGACAACCGTGCACAGGGACAATTAGGTTTAGTGCTGTACTCTCTCATGATTTTAAATGTAACTAATTAATTACATGCTAAAATTATACTCAATTACAAGTACAAGAAGCTACACGTTAAACATCTACTTAAAGAGGTGCTGCTACTCAAAAATCCACACAAATAAACTACACTTAAGGTTCTGTAATAAAGTCCTGTCCAGCCCAGCGCACTCTTCAAACTGTCCACTTTTACGCACACGTCCTGCGCGTCATATGAGGATTAAACAGCCTTACTTGGTGGACGAAAACATCCATGGGGGGGTCCACGGGGCTGCCCTCGCTGCTGGTCATGGAGATAAATCCAAAGCCCATGCGGACGTTGAACCACTTGCAGAATCCAGTCCCGGCCAGGATCTGCGCTCGGCCCCGCTCCTCGTGCCCCTCGCCCCGGACACTGGACTTGGCGGTCCGGTCCTCCCCGCCGCCTTTACCCGGCCCTCCTGCTCGGACAAAACAAGCGACACAAGCAGCAAAGTCAGGCTACGAGCACAGAGCCAGCACATGGAGAGCACGTTTTTACAAAAGAACGTATAAAAACAATCAAAGAAGCTCTACAACAGGCTAATGATTTCCCCAGGACTCACAGGACCCAAAACCTGGACTCAATCAGGACAAAAACAAGGTCCAAACCCGGATATAAAACAAGACTAAACCTAGACTTAACCAGAACTGAATTAAGATCCAAATCAAAAAGACTAAACCTAGACTTAACCAAAGAAACTGAAAAAGAAGACTAAACCAGACTAAACTAAATAAACAGATCTAAAAGAAGACTAAACCAGGACTAAACTAAAGCTAAACTAAGAGTAAAAGAAGACTAAACCAGGACTAAACTAAAGCTAAACTAAGAGTAAAAGAAGACTAAACCAGGACTAAACTAAAGCTAAACTAGGAGTAAAAGAAGACTAAACCAGGACTGGATCAAAGCTAAACTAAGAGTAAAAGAAGACTAAACCAAGGTCTGAACCAGGTCTAAAACAAGACTAAACTGGACGACTTTGTAAATCAGTTCATATCTGGTTAAATAGCTCAAAGCAGTAGATATATGTAAACTTTAGTAACTGAATACATGTACCGAAAATACGCATTCCGAATACTAATTTTGCGTAAGTGTATCCGCTCCAGTTACTCTTTCATTAGGTTTTGTGCCACGACATCCACAGCGGTACAAAGTTACGTTACCATCCCACTACCACATGGACACACACATGGAGAGACCACGTTTTACCACAGCGCGTTAAAGAACAATCACCAAAACACGATAGAACCACGAGAGAAACGGCAGCAGCGCGTTCAAGACTGCTCTTAATCCTCTATACCACTTTCACGCTGAGATGCATGCATGAATTATTGCCCCCCACACCCCTGCGCCCTCCCCTCCCTCCCCTTCCCTTCCCGTCCACCTCCTCCTCCTCCTCCTTCTTCTCCCCCCCCCCCCCCCCCCCCACCACCCAAAAAAAAGTTGTTTGCCACTCGCTGACAGATGTTTTCGTCCGAATAGCGCTCTCCAAACCGCGACCGGGCACTTGTGTCACCTCCACCGCGGGTTCGGAGCGGTCCCGGAGGCAGGTGGCCCCTCCACGGACACGGAACAATGCGCAGCGCTCCTATAACGCAGCTGTGATATAAGGTGCACGCTGTATGGAAGAGGGAAGCCGAGCCAGCCACGGCGAGCTCGCGTGTGCATGGTATTTATCTTCGCGTTTTTTTTGTTTTTTTTCCTCCTTTGGCCGTACGAGAATCGCGTTGCACCTTGCTTTACGATTACGCGCGGGCACAGGAGCGATAACGTGAAGAGAAACGAGGAGAAAAAAAGAATTGGAGAAAGAATAACCTTCGGCCATGTTCCCCTGTCGACCCTCTGCGCCCAAGTTGCAATAGAAAAGAAGCTTCCTTTGCCAACGCGGGCTGCGGTAGTCACCATGAAGCCGACATCCTCGCTGCCTAGTTTCGCTCGCATGGTACGGCGTGCTCGGGTTCGCCCTGCGCGCTTCGGCTCATGTCTCCCTCCCGTGTCTCTCCGTGTCTCCCTGGACTGGTGTTTCCCTCCCGTGCCGTGGTGCTGTGGTGTTTCTTCTGCTGCTGCTGCCGCCGCTGCTGTTGCCCGCTCGCCTGCCTCTCTCTGTCCGCGCTCTCTCTCTCTCCTCGCCTCTTTTTTCCCTCTTTCTCTCCTGCGCTCTCATTCGCTGGAGAGCTGGCTGTGCCCCGTTCCCGTAGTGAGAACACGTGACTTTGCCAATTACACGCTTTCTTGCTGCTAATTTCTCGGCCTCGCACGTTCGCCGCTGCGCGTTTGGACGGTTTGGAGTTTGGAGAGCTGAGTCTTACGTCGAGCAGCGCGCTTTAAGCTTTACGAGTTTATCCGTAGCTTTTGTTCAACGGGTATCGTATCATAGCTGCGAAACACCATTATCCTCCATAATCGAGTTAAAACGGATTAAACCAGATTATAATTGGATAATTGCATGATTAGGGAAATAGGGGAAAATGCGTAATTGTCAATGACGCACGTGGAACAAATGGATTCACGAACCAGAAGGAAATAACAATAGCTATAGGAGCGATGAATATGCATGTGCGCGTCAGCCAATGAGAGGCGAGCTCTTCTGTAAGCAGAGGATAGTGTGCATATGGTGAAAACGCACGTGCTTTTAACTCTTATTCTCCTAAAAAGACTTAAGTGCGCCGCCTCCAAGTATCTATAAACGGGTTTAAGTGCGTAAAGGTCTAAAATGTCAACGCATCCTCCTTACAACAAATGGATTCAGAAAGTATCTGTTATAGATCAAATGGAGCAGATAATACATGTCTTAAAGATACAAGAAAACACATTGTGATTGTTGGAATCTTGTTAATACAATGGTATGTGACCTAGTGTTCTTACAAATAATGGGTCATTTAATTTGGATATTTCTGTATTCACGTCTCTGTTGTTGGTTTTGGGACATAATTTAATTGGAGGGAAAAAAATAGACGGTTAATGTGTGTATATTGATGTAACTTGTTTTATTGTGGAAAAACAATTCAAATTAAATTCAAAAGTAAGAATGGTTACAGATGAATAGATACAGATAAAGGAGCATCTTGGGGAGCATCTTTGCTTTAGTATTAGCCAAACAATGGGGTCAGTGTTTTTTGTGAGTCTTCACCAGTGAAACTAAACAAAAGGGAACTCATTTCAAATCCTTACAAATAACTTCCTGGTTTGTTAAAATATTACGCAAATTGCTACAAAAATGCTTACAACTCGGTAATTAACATTGAATAATAAGCATATATTTAACAGTGTTCATTTCCTACTTTTTATTTAGTTAAAAAAAAGTCTGTTTTTAATTATTTAGCAGCAGCAGTTCAACATTTTCTCAAACTGATATAAACAACAGGACTATAGGCTGGCTCCATTTTGCCTTTGGGTTTGCTGTATTTATAAAAACTTCTTTGGCCAAACGGGCTAAATTCATTACTTAGCCTATTTGTGTGGTAAAAATGGTTACTCCTGCTTATTTTAGTCTATAGTGCAATGAATACAAGCTTTATTGTTAAAAAGGCTTTACAGAAATTAACAGAAATACAAATACGCCTGTGAGCAGACACTATCACTCACATGGAGAAATAAAACTTTCTAAAACAGACTAAAATATCTTGTTTCAACTTAATTTGAAAATTGAACAGACACAACATGTTAAACTACCTCCCAAAATATCTACAAATAAAAATGAAGGACAGATGTTGAAATGAGAGCACTTTTTTCTATAGTTGTTGGCTGCCATGTTGCCTTGTAGCTATTGTAGCTTTAGCTCAGAGTTAGCTTCTTCTTTAGCCTCTAGCTCTTAGCAGCATCACAGTGTCCAGAGACGAGAGAGGAGAGGAGAAGGAAGAGAAAGAAAAGAGAGAGGGGGAGGAGAGGAAAAGAGGACAGCGAGAGAGAGAGAGAGAGAGAGGAGGGCTGAACTCACGGCTCAGGAATGTCTGTGAAAACCCAGAAAAACAAACCCAAGTTTAAAAAAAGAAGAAAAAAAGAGAAAAACGTGGATGTCTTCTGGTCACATGATGCTCCACTTGTCATATTCAAATCAATACAAGCGCGACTTAGGTCCGGACCTGTGCCAGAAGAAATCCTGCCCGGAATTTGACTGGAAAAAACAGGAGGAAAGCACATTTTCAGACAGGGAAAACTGGTGACAATTCTTATAGTAAAGATTCAGATGTTTCAGCATCATCAGTGTGTAGAGAGAAGATAATATATTGCAAGATTAATCGTAAACGAATCCAATGAACGTAATTAGCAACTCGCAAATGCAACTCGCAAAAATGTCCTGTTTTATTCTGTATAAAAACGTCTAACCCTGTAGTTTAATGTGTATTAACATGTTCTGAAATGTGACTCTTGTATTAGTTTGTCAGTTCAGATTTCAGTCTTTCGTCCATTCTTCTGGACGCTTTTCAAATGTGAACTTTGAACTGAATCCTTTTACTAAAACATAAATGGTAAATCTACTCACGAAACCAATTCATGTCAGAAGAATCACAGTTTGAGACTTTCCCAAATCGTTCAGTCCTATGATTAAAAATGATTTGTCATGATATAGTCGTGTTTAAATATCAGTAACTACAGTGTAAATAAGTACAACATGGCGTCAGTATTTGAACTTAAAGAATAAAGTACTGTTCAAAATGGCGGCAGAAAAACTCAGGATGTGAAGCAAGTTACTGCAAGATAAAAGTAAAAGTAATAACTGAAGAAGACATTTGTCAAGTTTTAGTCCCCTTAGAATTTAAAGCTCCTTAACAGAGAACAACGGGATCAGGAACTGCGCTTTTACTCATATAAATCTAAAAGAAAAATACTAAAACCTACTAAATCTTGATAAAAGTATTCAGAAAGTATTCAGGAACGAGAATATCTGAAAAACTCAATCTGACGTGATGATTATAGGTGCAAATTATACAACAAAACTGAATAAGACCAGGGTTAGTCCTGCAAATGTTTAAATTTGGAAATTGAGAATAATAGTAATATATTGTGATTGAATGATTTGGGAAAAATATCGAATTGCAATTTTGTATGTTTTAACAATAGGATTACTAATACTAACTAATACAAGACTAAAACAGAATATGTTTGTACACATCTAAACTACAGGGTCAGACGTTTTTATGGAGAATCAAACAAGAGATTTTGTTGTTTGTGGAGAATATTACTGCACTTGAAAAACGGTCTTTGATTTGCTCTTTGCTTCCTTTCAAATAGTGATTCATTTTGATTATCTTTTGCTCTAATTGTGCCTGGTCCTTTGCGGATTCTGTGGTTTGGTAATTGAAAAAATATTTGGAACGCAAACAAAAAAGGCTCATACTCATTCCTCTGCGTTACTCACTACGAATGAGTCAACGTAAAGTATTTAAGTTTGTTTCTATTTCCGTACTCGAAAGTGAAAAGTTCAGAAACAGTTTAGGCGATCGACATTTCCTTTCTCTAAAATGGCGGTTCCTTTAAGATGTCTGTAAATACATAAGTTTAAAATGTCGTATTAATGGCGGTTGTATCCTTAGGTGGCCCCTTGCTTCTGTTTGGGCAGACGGAGAGCTTCCAAGAACAGCACATGCTTTAAGTTCCACCATGAGTCACTGCAATGAGTCACTCGCAACTATGTTTAAATATGAAAAATATGAAAGGATTTTTAACATTCCCACAAACGTAGACCGGTATTTGATCAGTAATTAGAAGAAGGATCGACCGCTGCGCTCTGAGATGTTGGTCAAAACTGAACTGCAATGTAAACTCTTATTACTAATTAGTGAATATATTGTTAGTATATTAGCTCTTGATTTGTGTTTGCTTGAAAATTAGCATTGGTCGGTAGAGTAGTCAAGTACTCAAGTTACTTCAAGTACAAAATACTCCAAAAAATGCCTCAAGTAAGAGTAAGAAAGTACTACTCAGGTAAGAGTGTCGGAACGTAACATCTGATTTGTGATTTTAATAAGTTAATGTAATGATAATTTGAAGGACAAAACATTAAATACTACACAAACTCTGGTATTTTCAAAGGAAAGACACAAAAATGAGACAAACTGAATCATATAAAGAAACACAAAGTTCAAATCATTTCATATTGTGACATAAAGCTCCATCACTTGTAGAATTACTCACAGACGGAAGAGGAACTACAGCTTTTACTCGAGTAAGAGTACTGTTACACTGAACGATTTAGTACTCAAGTAGAAGTAAAAGTATTAAGTCTGGAAACTACTCTGAGAAGTACAAATATTTCAAAAATAAATGTACCTGAGTAAATGTGACTACACGCTTATTATTAGTTGTAACAGGTCATTTTGAGCCTCATCTTAAAGTCTATGGACGATATCCAGCAGCCACATCATTTCACCACGAGGTTAAAACAGCTACAAACACCGCGCTTCCAAAATAACAAATCATTTCTTTCATTTCTCAAACTATAACTGTCCAACAAATATTCAAGTTTTCCAAGGAACCTCCCCAAAACCTTCAAAAAAATGTATTTTTTTCAAGAAATGCTAAATTCTTCTAAAAATGTATGTCGCAAATTCATTTTAACTAACCGAAAACCAACTCAAAGACGACTGAAAGATTGTGAAAAACGTTGTAACTTGAAGGACATGGACCTCGGTGGACGGTGTTGTATCTCTATGATGTTCAGCGATTACTTCCTAACTTGATAATTAAACACTTAAAATTGCGTTTCTTTTATAGTTCGTCGTTCAGCTCTTGTGTTAAATCAAAAGGCTAAAACATGTCCATTTTCTCTCATAAAAAACGTCTTCCTTCAGTTCAAATAGAGCTGCGCAATTGTGGGAAAAAATATAATTGTAATTTTTTTTTGGACAGATTTTGAGGTTCGATTTGCGATTTATGTTGAAAAGTAAAAAGGCACATTATAAACAACTGCAGGAGCATTAATATTTGAGACGAGACTGATAAACTAATACAAGAAGCCCATGTATTTCAGGAGATGTTTGCAAAGGTTTAAACTACAGGTACAACAAGATTTCTCCATTAAAAAAACTGAAATTTTGCTGTTTGCAGAGGACATTCCTTTAAATAATTACATCCTTTGCTCCAACTTGCATTGTGTTTTCGATTAGATTTTTAAACATTGTGCAATCCTATTGTTCACAGCTATTTTGCGCTTTTCCAGCTTTGTGAGAACCTTAAGGAGAGCTTGCTTCGCTCCTACCCCTCGCGCGGTCACCCAAGGCCAGGCACCCGATCAACAACAACCCCCTTTCCCCTCCACCCTCTCCACCTCCTTCTCTACCTCCGTAAACTCATCCACAAGCGCTACCTTATCTGCGTCGCTTCTCACGAGGTTATTCCCGGTTACGCCACGAACTAGGCAGGGGAAAAAAAGGTAGAAAAACATGGTAAAGGTATGCAACAACAAGCGCTCATCTCCGCTCCCCCCTCGTCGCCCCTCCCCTACCCGTGTAAGGCCCAGAGCTCCTCCCCCAGGAAACGCACACCCTTAACCCCGCCCCTCACGCCCATACAAGGCCTGTTTGTGAAGAAGCCTGGGGAGAGGAGGAGAGGAGGAGCAGGCCTCTGGTTTGCGGCGCGAGAAGGAGAGGACTGTAAGGATTGTCAAAATAAGGTGACGCAAATACTTGTTGTCGGACAAAAAGTTGCGTAAAACTGTAAAAAGTTGACTATGCTCAAAAGAATTAAGATATAAGTAAGTATATAGTAGAGTAGTACGTATAAATTAAGTACTTTTTGAAATGCAATGTGTTTGTATTGGTGTAAAAATAATCCAAATATAGAATTCACTTGAGAAGTAAAAAAGTATATTTAGGGAAAATGCATTTTTAGTATTAAGAATGACTTTTTCAGAGTATACACTGTTAGTAACTAAAAGCAAACAAAGTGTATTTCAGAGACTCTTGGCAAGCAAGTTACTTTTTTAATAGAACAGAGGTACTTTTTGGTAAACAGTGCTAGTATCAGTGCTCACAGCCTGGACCGGAGGGAGTAAGTCTTTGTACATGGTCAGAGGTCATTTTGGGAAAGTATATTTCTCAGTACATATTTCTACATGTACTACAGTCAGTCTGAAGTCCTGCTGTTTTGTATCTTGGATTCTTAGTCTACTGAAATCTACTTTCAAGGCAACCTGTAATATTAAAGCCCAGAGTAATCCCAGTTCAGTCCTAAATGATTCTTTATTATGGCAAAGTTTTGTTTTTTGATTGTGATTAAATTTGTAATTTATGTTTTAATAAGAGGATTCTGTTCAAAGTTCACATTTTAAACTCAAAAACAACAAAAAACACTGATATGAACTGACAAACTAATAGAAGAATCACATTTCAGAACATGTGCAGATCTAAACTACAGGGTTAGATGTTTCTGCAGAATAAAACAGGAGATTTTGTTGTTTGGGGAGAAAATTACTTTGGGGTTTTGATAATTGTGTCCATTCAAATTGCAATTTTGAGTCAATCACAATTAATTTAGCAGCCGAAAATAGGAAATGACAAAAACTCTGGAAGTTTAGAGGTAAATACATAGTAGTAGCTCCATAAAAAACATCTACTTGCTGCTCAATTATGAATAAAGTATTTAAATTAAAAACATTATATTTTGAGTTCTCCTTGGCTCTGCTTGAATCACATATAGATGTTACAAACAAAGTAATATAAAGTAAAGTTCTCACAGATATTAAACTGATGCTTCATTCAAACAAGAAGAGCTCCTTTCCTCCTCGTCTCTGCCCCGTCTGTGCTGTAGCCAATCACAGCCCGCTTCCTTTGTCTCTCAACCAATCACCTCTGAAGTCACTCATTTCATATACACTCTCCCCTCCTTCATTCTGCCGCTCTCGCTCTGACCCTCATCTGCCCAT
This sequence comes from Periophthalmus modestus, assembly GCA_019594935.1. NCBI lineage: Eukaryota > Metazoa > Chordata > Actinopteri > Gobiiformes > Gobiidae > Periophthalmus > Periophthalmus modestus. The sequence continues at coordinate 25,392,574 of JAIEZT010001328.1, read as the reverse complement.
CTCCACTGCAGCAGCAGAACTATCAGCCTCCTCAGACTCTCCGTCTCCTCCTCTTTGCTACCATATTATTTCCCTCCATCTGTCTCTATCTATTTTTGCTGGTCCAGGTCATGTTTTAATTGGCTGTACGACCGAGCTTAGTGAAATGCAGACGATAGGAATTTCTTTGATAATAACAGATTCATGTAACAGTCAACTTTTGTTAATACAAAGTTAAAACCACACTGCGGAACATTCCCTATGGAGATAGATGTGTTTTATGCCACACTGCGAAATATTATAGCCAAAGGAACAACATTTCCATGGAAACAAGCAAGAATAGGCCCTCATCCAGGCCAAATAGGAGTCATGTTTGTGGAGATGCGAGCCTGCTCAGAGTAAAGATGGTGCAATAAACAACCAAAATGAAAAAAAAAAAAAAAAAAAACATGCTTTTAATGCAGTAGGATTGTCAAAAGTATTGAAAATCAGATACTAATTGATTGTAAAACTAATATTGAAACTAGATTATTTTGAGCAAGTATCGATGCTGCAAAATACCAGAAGATTTTAGCTCCTGAACAGTCTAAATATGATTTTGGGCTTTATCGTAACAATAACACCTCATCCAAAAACAGAAAATAAAAATAACAATACTTTGAAATATTAATATTCTGATTAAAGTTACACAGTGGGGCTTTAATTAACAAATGTCACGTCAGAATATTAAACATGAACTAACACACAATATTACTACTACTAGGTGATACTTTTTGAGAGAAATATGCCGTGGCCCATCTACAAAGTTACAATCTCTCAGTAATTATCAGTGGCACATTGACCAATTACGGCTCTGACAATTTATCAGAATAATTATGACTAGTCGACTATTTAAATAATCATAATTGGCTGTGTGCACAACGGCAACGCCCGACAATCTCACTGTCAGCGTCACTGCCTCGTGTCCCGTTGAATATCTGTGAGGTTTATGCAGAGTCACACTAAAATGAATAAATATTTAAAGACGAGACAGTGGACGGGGAGCTGTGTGTGGATGTCACTGACAACATGTTAAACACGACACATATAAAATGAATACTTCAGCAGAGGACACAAAGAGAGGCGTTTGTGTCTCAGGGCTAAATATTAACACCACAAATATTAAGTATTGTGATCTGGACAATATACAGACTGTAAATTATGTTTTTTGTCATTTTAATTTGAATAGGTTGTTTATAAATACATTTTCGACTTTATTAGAACTGACTGTCAGCTTTGCAGACACAATCAGCGACAGGCCTACAGTTTGTGTGTATTTTTGTGATTTGGACAATATGCTTCAAAAGTTAATCTTAATAATAAAACATAAAAATACTGACAGAGGGTGATGGCAGAGAGGATTGCCCTAAGCATGTGTAGGCCTACAGTTTGTGTGTAGTTTTACTTTTAACACTGCTTCAAAAGTTGTCTTCAAGGCTACTGACAGAGGGTGACTGGCAGAGAGGATTGTGGGTAAGCATAGTGTAGGAGTAAAAGACAGGAGAGTGGGTTGGACTTACACAAACAGGAAACTTCTGCCCTGCTCTGATCAGCCAGAGTCACATGAGGTACTATTACTACTACTACTACTACTACTACTACTACTACTACTACTACTACTACAACTACTACTACTACTACTACTACAGCCAGGTACTGCAGCTATTAGAACTGAGAAAAAAGGGAGAACAAGACACCATTAATATTTACTTTGAGCCATAGTAAAAATGCAGATTTGAATCCAGATGTACAACTTTCTACTGGTCAGTGATCAGCTCGAGTCTCTGTACTGGACAAGTCTACAGACCATCCTCTGTCACTAAAAGCGTGTGGTTTGGAGCAGACACCAGACTTTGGAGGAAGAAAAGTAACATCTGTATTTGCTTTTAGTGAGACAAAATCAAATTGAACCCAAAACTGTGATTGATCAATATAAGGAAAAAGAAAAGCGCTGGTCATGTCAGCTGTGTTAAGTAATCAGACATTTTCATTTTGTGTTTAAGCAGGAGACACGGGGAGGGCATCTGACACACAGGAACCAATCAGAACATGTTTGTAGAGCTCTAAACTACAGGGTTAGCAGTTTTTTTTTTACACATAATAAGACCTCATGGAGACACAGGAGCATTATATTACCTAAATACTTTATTTTGCAGTTTGCACAGTATCTCATTTAGCTTGAGCTTTAGTTTGAATATCTACTTTACTCTAGCAAACAACTCGATATTAGGCCTATAATACAATTTCTCCTGTCTTGTCTTTAGATATTAGTCACTGGGAGGACAGAGGATTACAAAATACTGTCTTACTTCGTCGATTTAACTTAAGGTTATTATTTAGAAGTAATAACTCCACATTCTTAAGTTACTGTGGACTGAAGTCACGTGTGGTTATAGAAAATAGTGTTGCCTGTTATAGTTAAAAAGGCCTAAAAAGCTTTGACTTAAAAAGAGTCTACTGTAGTCTTGAAATGTTGGAGTTCTCATGCAGTAGCAGGTTAAATTTCACTTATTTTGTACAATATTTAAGGTTTATTGTTAAAAAAAAAAAAAGTGTCACATTCATATTACCCACTTTATTCACAATAACATCTTATTGAACAAAAATTGGGCAAAACTTCAGTTTAAATGCTCAGCCTGGGAGATATGACAAAAGTCCTCAGAGTTTGGTCTGATTTAGTCTTATTTTAACATAAAAAAAAAAAAAAAAAACTTTCAATATTAATTTTCAGATGATAAAAGGTACAAACTTTTAAAGATATATCGCAATTGAATGAAAATCACAATTTAAATGGCCACAATTTCATAAAAGCAAAAACTATAATTATTTAAGTAGCATATTTTTTGCGCAAACAAACAAAATATCACGTCTCACTAATGTATAAAACCCTGCTAACCCTCCCCAATCATGAAAATGGGTCTTTATCAAGTTAATTGATTAATCGCAACAAATTGGTTATTGAAATAACTGTAAACTAATTTAGCAAGCGAATTATCATTAACTGGTCTAAATCTGGTCCAAAACATGCCGTAAACTGAGAGAAGAAGCATTAGGACCAGGACAGAGCAGTAACAACATGAAACTGACCCGAGAAACATGGACATTTTGTGTTTTTCACAAAAAAAATGCACCAGGATGTCCTCAAGCGCTTTCACTTTGGCTTTATCTGGGTAAAACTGAGTAAAAGTCTCATATTCATGGCCTTTTGATGTTTGAACTAATCGATTAACTGAAAGAAACGCTAGATTAATCAATAAGCAAAATACCTGTTAGCTGCAGCACTATTTGAAATGCATGGGATTCTTGGATTAGGTTAGCAGATTATATTTCATCTTCTCTCAAAACCTAATGCTCTGGGGCAGGTTTAGAAAGTGAACTTTGAACAGAATTCTACAATCAAAACAAAAAAAAATTAAAATCTAATCGCAATATTTAGCAAAATTGCAAATTGATATTTCAGCCACACTTTTAATCATTGCCACTGCAGACACACAAAAACACCATCCTCCAAACCACATGCTTTTACTGACAGAGGATTGGCTGTAGACCTCTATTGAAAAGACCTAAGCTGAACTCACTCACTGAACATTAGACATGAAAACATCAGTACTCACTAAATACTTTCACTTTTTTTGTCCACTACTTATTACTTTATTATGAAGTAACAAAACGGTCCTCCACTTGGATACTTTTGCCTCATCAGCCCACCTTCAATACAATACTCTGCTTGTTTCTATTACACCAATAACCTTCTGACATCAACTACTCCTTAAAAATCCTCCTGGCAAAAGATCTATGCTCTAAAACAACGCGTACTGTCTGGAAAAGCACCATTACGCACGGACTCCAGTGCGTTTTGGAGACGTGCGTCTGGCTCCGGCTTCACCCCAGCTAACCTCTCCCAGCCCCCACCCATCGCCCTACCGTCTCCCGCAGGAAATCTCCACCAGTTTGCGTCCTCCCGGTTCAAAGGGTTCACGGGGTTCGTCTAAGGTTGTTTTCTCTTCCCCTAAAACCGCTGCTGTCTCTCGTTTACATCATGCATTCCAGACACCAAACCTACAATGTCTTTCTTTCTTTTTTTTTTTTTTTTTTTAAACGAGGTGGGGGTAAACATGAGCGACACACAACGACTGCGTGCACCCCCTGACTCCTAACCTGCAAACTGCACGAGATTTAGCTGATTTAGGGTGTATTAACTGCAAAAAACCGCAAATTTATTTCATGCACGTCTCCAAAAGTGAGTTCATTTGGATTTACGCGCTGGGCCTTATGGTTGTACAACATGCAGGCTCCAAATCTCTTAACCCCAAACTACAACTGCAAATTTCAACTTTTACACTTCACTTTCTCTTTTACATCTTGCAAATTTCGTTTATAAATATTTTAAATTAACGAAAATATCATAATGTTTTGGTAAATGCGTAAATATACCACGTGTCTGATGAAGTATAGCCCAAACTTACCCAAAAAGCCAACGCCATTCTTCATGATTCTCCAGAAAGAAAAGATAAAAAAGCGAATCTAAAATCACGCGATATCTTCTGGCACACATCTACTTATGTGTACGTTAAATTTGCACGTGTTCGCGCTTTAAAACAGATTAAACACTACATGATACTGTCAATTAACTGGGTGGACTTGCTTAAAGTTTAACCAAGGCAAAAACAGCCAGCCATAATGACACCCGGGCGCTTTTTACGCGTAATTTTAAAGACTTGACTATTGCTGCGCGCGGACACATCCCCCATAGGAGTAAACAAGAGCAAATAACTCAAAGGCAATATCAGTGACGTCACAGAGGGGGGAGGTTATTGGGGAATGCGCGTGAAGGGCCCGGTGCGTCTTAAAACCACGCACAATGGGAACAAAATTCATCTACTTTTCCGCTGGTTCCGAGTTTTTAGTTTTGTTTAAATTTTTTCCTTATTCACGCGAGGTAAGTTTGTTGTTTTATATGTGTGTTTTTATTATTTTAGCTTGAGATAGAGATGGGAATTTCCTGCACCCACCCCCACTGATAGGATTTCAATAGACTTTAGGTTCTGGTGCTACACGAGGATTTTTCTACCAACTTTTACGCAAAAAATCAACAAAATAATGCTATAACGCATTTTACCTTTGCCAGTTGATAAAGGACTGCCTAATTACAAATCTTATTATACAAGTAAAATAAATAAACACATTACAGATCAGCCTATATTAAGATTGTCTTCACATTAAAAGGCAACAAAAGCTTCTTTAAAGATTTCATAGTGGTAAAGTTGGATATGTGCGTGACGCGTGCGTAATTGCGCGTTGCATTAACTTGTCCTCATTTCAAGACCGATTATAGTGACACAGTAATGATAAAAAATAAAAACATTTTAATTATAAGCTCCTTTCTAACAGCAAATGTCACTTTCCAAAGCAAACGTACAATAAAAAACGACATTAATACAATTATGAGAACATTAAACAGTGTATGTTCATGTAAAATGGTGGAAATTACTTTATTACTGACTACTCCAGTCAAATCGACCAATGTAGACGAACAAATATATGAGTTTCTAAGCTTTAAATTAAAAAAATAAAAGACATGGTGACGTTTGAAAGCGTAGTTAAATGTTTATAGATCCGGGACTCACCTGTGGAGGAAGTGGACATGCTCTGTGTCTAAATAAGGTCAGGCACCGGTTCGTTCGTGGCTCGTGTCCCGCGTGGTCTGGTTTGGGTCTGTGGATGGTCCGGACTGCCTCTGGTGCTCCTGTGCTCTGGCTCTCGTTACATGTTACGGTAAACTCTGAAGTGGAATCGCGGAGGTTTTCCGAGGATGAATCATTGATGGCGGCGCGGTAAGGCAAGAGGCGCGGGCGCACATTTCAAACGTGACACTCCAGATTGACTGTGCACTCAAATCTGCCCTCTGTCCCTGGAACTAGGCTAAAAAGCACAGCAGTGAGACTAGAATACATCACCACAAACGCGATATTACAAGATCCAGTCAAAACTATAGGCTTTAGAGGCAAATATCCGCACAGAAAGTATTTTATATGGATCATGTTTCTATTTCCAAAACAATAAACTGTCTATGGTGTCACCTCTGGATGATTTTAAGGATAAGGCTTAATACTCTTCCAGTTACTCTAGTACTTTTCCCATTTCCTGGACAACTGCATTTTACTTTACATTGGAAACTTTACCTACCTCTGATAAAACACAAAATAAGAAAAAAAATAGCCCCATGTAGTAGAGTGTGATGACGTCATGGTTTCAGGTGGGGGTCAGGGGTCAATGTGACTCTGGGACAATCAGAGTTTATGGAAGAAAATATCCAAACCTTATCAAAAGTTATCATTATTTTTGGGATTGGCTCCACAAACGTGTCAGTAATTTTGCCCCTTAGTTCTTTCAGCTTCTTTGCAGTTACATAAAACCATCCGGGATATTCAATGTGAAAGAATAAATCCACTTTAGTTCATTAAAGGACTTCTGATCCTTCTAATATGGTGCAGCTGTTACTTAAGTAAAAGTACAGCTACAGAGGGAAAAAGTTACTCAAGTAAAAGTAAAAGTATTACATGAAAAAATCTACTTAAGTAAAAGTATTTGAGTATCAGTTTAAAAATGTACTTTTAGAGTCAAAAGTAACACAAGTGTTGTTACTTTGTTAAAGTGTAAATGTGATACTGATTTAAAAATGAGACATATTTTGGTCACAGCAACAATACGAATCAGTTTCTTATTTTTTCTTATGGATTTTATGTATTTATTTGTGTTTTGCTCAAAGCCGAAGCTTGAACTCGAAATTTTTAGTCACGATGTTTCCACGAACATGGTTAAAAACAACCCCTCAAATAATATGAAAAGTATTTTTTACTTTTTGGTCCAGTTCAAAAATGTAGTGGAGTAGAAAGTACAGATAGCTGCTCTCAACTGTACTGAAGTAAAAGTAAAAAGTATCCACTGTAAAATGTACTTAGGTAAAGCACAGATACCTAAAAGTTCTTCTTAAGTACAGTACTTTACTACTATATATTTCCCATAGTAAAAAGGTAAGTTTGTTTCTATAGGCAGTAAAAGGGATGCTGGTAAGACCTGGAGCCCATATGTAGGCTATTACCATTTTATCTTTTAAATATTCATATTACAATGTTCCAGTATCTAGGCTGTATCTAGCCAGTTTTATTGCCAAAAGAATCAAATGCTTTCACCACAGCCCGATATTAGTAAAATAGATGTAGATCTATAGATCTAGTAGTAGCAGTTTTGAGACACCAGTGTACGAGAGTGTACTAGAGTAATATTTTTGCCCATATGTAGCCCATAAAGTGGCTTGGCTTGGCTATTATAATTTTATCTTGCCATGTCCCAGTATTATCTACCTTTGGCATGTGAAGATTTGTATGTTTCGTCCCTATTTTGTCCTTATCCGGCAGCAGTGAAATCTTCCAGGCAGCTTTAATGATAAAAGATTCAAAGGTTTTCACCGTAACCGCCCGATATTATGCAGCTCAAATTAACCAAATAATATATTTTTTGTAACATGAGAAAAGTGTAGAAACAGTGTAATGATGAATATTCACATATCATAGAATCGTCCTCTGAGACGGGCAGTGCTCACCTGCGTTTAGGCCTCATCACTTTATACAAGAACATTTTGAATTGTATTTGTTCTGTTGCTATATCTGTATGCTTACTTTACTATCTCATTTCAGCCTTATCTGGCAACATCAAAATCTTCCAGCCAATTTTACTGAAAAAACAACAGAAGAATCGACTGCACAACTGTTTTTATTTTTATAGCAAGGCAAAAATATTTTCCATTGCTCCTAATGATTTTTTACAGAAGTGATGTGATCATAAACGTTCATAAATGACAAGAAGACTGAGTTCTGGGTAGTACCGAGTTACAAATTGAAGTAACTTTTAAGGCACAGCTGAGTAACTTAACAGTAGTTTTTAAAAGTTTGGGCACCCGCCTTGAGTAAAAGTAACAAAAGCTACTGTTACTTGTGTATATATTTGTTTTCCTAGTATAAATACTTTACTACAGTTACTGACATAGAGCAGGGTTCAGTTTAAGTCTATGGGAGATTCACCTTTACTATTGCAAAATGTCATCACATTTCAAAGCTTTTGTGAAAGAATAATTCCACTTTGTTCATTCGTGCTGATACAGAAGATGTTTAACTTTGTGCCAGTTTTTGTTTTAAGTGGACGAGCCCAGTGATTACACAGATCTTAGTATTAGTATTATTCTCTATAAGAGGAGGGGTTAGGAAACAGTGCAAAGATGAGAATCGTGGCTTTGACATAACATACGTTTATCTACAGTGTTGGAAAGTAACTAAATACAAGACCGAAAATACATATTTAGAACACACATTCTGAGTGACTGTTCTAGCACAGTTATCAGATACAGTCTCCTAAAGTCAAAGGAGTACATATTACTTAACAACTTTTTCTTTCTGTAATCATTGATACATAAATACATAACAACATAATCTTCTTTAATCTTATGTTGTGTATTAACTCTATAAAATAAATAAATTCATTGCAAAAGTATTTTAAGTACTTATAATACAGTACTGGATTGAGCCATGTATCAGTACAGTTTTGAACTTTTTAATGCACTATTCTATAACTAAATTTACTACATTTTACAAGTATTTTTCCCCAACAATGTTATCTATAAACTTGATTTGTACAATGGCCTTGTGCCAGTGTGTGCTAAAAGTCTGCCCCTACACAGAACATGCTAGGCGATATTTAGTTAGCCTACTGCTTTATAGAGCTCATGTAATCACGGAGCGCAGCCTTTTGCCACTTTTAACTACTGCTCATTACAACTACGTCTAAAGCGTTTATTTGGAGACAAAGATGGACGCCTGGTTTGACGCACGGCTTTTACGCACAGCGCGGCATCTCCTCTTTTCCGCCGGCCTCTTTCATAATCCGAATTGCGCTCTGTGATTGGTCCTCCGCATTTTAAACAGGTGTGTGCTCGCTGCTCATTGGCCACACGGGACGTCCCTCGGCCAATCAGAGCGCAGGGCCGTCGCCATAGTTACACCCGGCCACTGCTGCGTCAGGGCTCGGTAGAATTTTTTTTAAAAAGGGGGTTTTACGCACAGCAACACTGATTATAATTGGTTTAAAGTTACTCTGAGCGGTTTATTATAAGGTTATAGGCTTACATGAAGTTAAAGTGTGTTTCTTTATTGGGTGTTGCAGGTTTAGTCCATGAAGAATGCTAAACCAGGCCAAACCAGGACAAGCCGTGGCCTAATCATTTGTCATTGGACCTTATTCGAGTCTCCAGGGCGAGAGGGACTATTTATAGACAGAGGAGGACGCCCCCTGCTGGTCGTGATGACGGGTAGGCCTAAATGACGCACCACACAGTTTGAAGCCTTTAGAAAAAAAGAAAAGAGGAGAAAAAGAGGCTAAATGTAGACACGAGCCTGTATCAGATGAATGCATCAGTGGGACCAATGTTTTTTGGGTTGGAGTTGATAAAAAAAAGTGAGAATTCTCCAAATATTTTCTCAATTAGGCCTACTTTGATAATAGTGTGCTCCAGTAGGCTCAGCATAGAGAAAAAAATGCACCAGAATTAAGATTTTATTTTATATATATATATATATATATATATATATATATATATATATATATATATATATATATATATATATATATATATATATATATATATATATATATATATATATATATATGTATGTATCTATATCTCTCTCTCTCTCTCTCTCTCTCTCTCTCTCTCTCTCTATATATATATATATATATATTATATATATATATATATATATACATTTATTTATAGACACATAAAATGTACTTAAGGAAAAGTATTATAAGTAGTAGTAGTATAAGTACCTGTTTAAAAATATACTTAAAGAAAGCGATTAGGATTGTCAGTCAAGCAGAATATTATGCATCCACTAACCCACTCTTTATCAAACTAAAAACATTAAAACTAAAAAAAAAAAACAAAAAAACGTAAAGGTATTTCATGGACATTTGGAGGTCTAAAAAATGTGTTAAATAGAAACAACTGAGTGATATTTTTTCCTTAGTTGGTTTTATTTGTGTATTTTTGTTTGTTCAAACTCTGAACTCAAAGGCATCTGGAAGCAAACAGCTCTGTGTGAACTAATATCCATAACACAGTTTTTTAAGTCCAAAAAGCACATTTAAAACACAAGATTCTGCTAAAATGTTTTAGTAACTTAGCAGCTTATAAAGCTTCCGATTTGAATTACAATTACAGTTCTTGTGGTCATTAATTACCACAGAGCTGATTATCCCTGAGCTTTCACACTTGTATTATTTTTTTTCAGAAATCCTATGAGAAAAATGAATGGCAAATTTATCTCCAGGACCAGGGGGAGGATGGTCACTTTTGATCTCCATAGCAACTTTTCAAGCATTTCATTTATTTTGAGCTTATTCTTAAATCTGAGGATGACTCTTTGCCCTTGGCTTTAGAGAGAGAATATTTCTTTACACCATATGATTCATAACAATATTTCAGTACATTATTCTCATTTTAATTTCACTTTGAAGCTTTGGGGAATTATATTGTTGGCCTATCTGAAATAAATATTCAAATAATTTAAAAGCCCACACTATGAAGTCATGCAGTACTCACTATCCGCTTTAACTATTTTAACAGGCCTACACAGTTTTGATGTCGCTTATACAATAGCCTATTAAGTTGTCTTTTTTTCAGACTGAACAAAACAAAAAATAACAAAACATAAACAGCGAGGAGGAACATTACAGAAATGGCTAAACAGAAAGTCTTTTATTCCAAACCCTGCAACCTCCACCAATAAGTTAATCACATTTTGCTCTTTTTCCTGCTGTCATATTAATTTAATCCCTCTATAATCCCCCCCTCCCTCCTTCCTGCAGTGATGGTCGTGACTGATGATGCCCCCTCTCGGTGCTCGCCCAGCGGACACAGGACACGCGGGGCGGCCCTCGGCTCTGGTTCTCTGGTCTCTGACACAGAACATGGATGGTGAATAATCCACGTGGGGCCCTCCTCCGTGTGACAGACCCCCACCCCCGGGACCACCCATGGGACCACCCGAGCTCTGGCCCCTCCCTCCTCCCTCTGCTGCTGCACGTGCTCACGCCGGGTGCACAGAGACACCTGGTGGACGAAGGTGGGATTGCAGGGAGGTGGTTTGGATGATATGAATGCAGTTATATGCGTTTATTTGGAATGGTGGGTATTATTACAAAATATTTAGACTAGCAAATTTGGTATATGTTCTAGTTAATTACATTGTGTTCACTGTTTAAAGGCCAGTTATAATGCTGGTCCCTCCTCAAAAACAGACCTGGAGCTGTGTTTTGTTTCATTCACACATGTTTGAGTAACTCTGTCTATATCTCCAAAGCTCAAAATGCTCTGTTCCACCTTGTGATGTCATGGAGTGGTAGTTTTCAAGTTCACAGCTCCTTTTACCTGTAGTTCAGTAGAGTTTTGCAATTCCAGGGCTGAAATCATCCAAATGATTCTAGTGAAGGTGTTTGGAGTTTAAAAACACAATGGAGCACTTCCTGTATTACCACATGATGACATCACAAGGTGGGACAGAGTGTTTTCAGTTTGATAGAAGAACTAAATTTACAGTGTTTGTGTGTTAAACATGTGTGAATGAAACAAAACACAACTCCAGGTCTATTTGTGATGAGGAAACAACACGGGCCCTTTACGCAATATTTTTGTGAGATAATTTGAGATCGTAATTAATTTAAATACTTACTGAACTACAAAAAATATATAATGTATTGCCTGCACCTGTAGATTATGCTGTAAATGAATTATTAAGTGCTCTTGGTATAAACAAGGTAAACAAGAACCTACATCTGCAGGGTCTGTGTGTTAAACATGTGTGAATGAAACTAAGTATAACTAAAACATAACTTAAAAGTTATAAAGTTATTTAATTCAAAGTTATTCACAACAACACTGAATTCTTTCACAAAGTTACTGAAGTGGGCCTAAAATAAGTAAAATAAGTAAGTCTAAATAATGCTATATAATGCTGAAACTGAACTAATACTACATCCCTGCATTTAAAAATAAAGTTCATTTGAAAGGAAAACAGAGTGTGTCATTATTTAAAATAGTTTGTAGATGAGTATTGAAGGTGTGTTGTTTTCTATTTTAAATCCCATACAGATGACTGAGGCTATCTTTGTCCCCAGATGTTCAAATCAAATATGGCTCTTACTGATAACACAACATGAACCCTCAACACATGATCTTCATTCAACCATAACTATGTGCAATACTCAACTTTACGGAGATGTATATTAATATGTATATATATGTGTATATTTGAGTCTATATTTAGTTTATTTTTAAGTCTATTTTTTTTTTATTATTTTAAGCTATTTATTATCTTGTCTTATTGCATGTACTGTTTTCCTTCTGTTCTCTAACTGTGCAGTGCAATACTAGAATTTCCCCACTGTGGGACTAATAAAGGCAAATCTCATCTTATCTTGTCGTCTAGTCCAGTCTAGTACAGTCCAGTGCCTATGCTTCTGTTGTAGGGAGTATTACACCTCTGATGACGCAATAAATATCATAGATACAGCTCCGAAATGGAATGTCTTTAACACCCAGCATCTGCAGAGTCATGAATCAGTGCTAGTGCAGCCTCTGCAGCTCAGTGAGTGAATTCTGGAGGTTCTGAGGTTTTACATGAGGCCTGTCCCATAAACTGAGAATGAGACACACTGTGTGTGTCCTTTCCTTTCCAGCCTTTCCTTAATGTCTGTTAAGGCTGTGTCCACCTCATCCTTACACGGACAAACTAGTCCCGTGTGTATTCCACCTAAGGCTCAAAGTAGCAGTTATACTTTACATTCATATTAGAACATAAAGGACTCCACAGCACAGCACTGTTTAAAAAGTTTATTGTGATAGTGTCCTGTTCTTTAAAAACAGCACAAAAGTCAGAGGTAGACATCATTACTCACTCACACACTGCATTCAACCATTTTTTTTTCCAAATGTAATTCCTTTATCTATACTGTTCTATCTCCAGTATTTCATTAACAATATGATACTCAATATTAAAATGTGCAATATGCAACTTTGCTGATGGAGAGGTCTACAAGATGCTTTTCTCCATAGAGATGTTATTGCTTTCCTGGGAATATTCCACAGTGTGTCATTGTGTTGCCAAAAGCAGAGAAAATCAGATACTAATCGATATTAAATCTAGTATCTAAACGAGACACTCACATGAGCAGGTATCCATACTAAAAAGTCACATTCACACAAATTAATCTTTGCTTTAGAATAATCTTGAGCTGTATCAGTATGAAGAGTGTTTTTTATCATCATCGTGATATCAGAATCAGCACTGAGTATTGGGTCTATACCTTAGTACTGAAATCGACTTGGACATTTTAGTATCGATTCTAGTATGACATTTATCTTTTCTAGCTCCATGGGCAGGTGACGCTCCAAGGCTCCAAGTTACACACAAATCTGTGGAGAGGTGATCCGGCTCATGATAAAAAATGTTCAAGTTTTTTTGCATGTGTTTTTTTTTTTTTTTTTTAACAACAAACACCCCTGTAATTGAATAAAGTTCAATACCATGCTGTGGAACATTCTAAGCAAAGCAATAAAATCTCCATAGAAACAAGCAGGTGACAGACTCCTGGCAGAAAAGTTAAATAGTGCAGTTTTAATGTCAGACTGATAAATAAATATTACAGAAACAATGTTATGGCTGTATTAGTAACTTGGCTAACCTCAAGTAGTAGCATTAACGGCCTGTGCTAGCTTAACAGTAACACATGGATGTTATTGAGATTTCAAAATAGCATGTTTGTTTATACAGGTGCATGTTAATACATTAAAGTGTGATTTTTTTTTTTGTTTTCAACTAAAAAAACGGTGTTGTGAGCTTAAATCTCACAAGAGTCAATGTTAAAATGTTACGCCATCACAAACAGACCTGGAGTTGTGTTTTGTTTCATTCCCATGTTTAAGAAATCACTTAGAATTAGTCTGTCTTCTATCTCCAGAGCTCATCATTTATGTAAAAACACAGTGGAGCACTTCCTGTATTACCACATGATGACATCACAAGGTGGGACAGAGTGTTTTCAGTTTGAAAGAATAACTCAGTCTAAATTTACAGGGTTTGTGTGTTAAACATGTGTGAATGAAACAAAACACAACTCCAGGTCTGTTTGTGATGACGAAAGAACACGGGCCCTTTAAGCAATATTTTTGTGAGATAATTTGAGATTAATTTAAATACTTACTGAACTACAAAAAAATATATAATGTATTGAGTGCACCTGTAGATTATGCTGTAAATGAATTATTAAGTGCTGTCGGTATAAACAAGGCTAAAAACAGATTAATGAAATGAATTCTTACACATCAGTACAAAAGATCCACTTGTTTTAAATTGTATTAAATATGACTTCTTGAACGACGCAAACACTGAAATACACACGCAGCCATGTTATTAGGTACAGCTGTTTGTCCAGGGAGCATCACAGAGCAGGGTTTACCCTCACTGCACATTTTAAAGACTTGTAAACTGTAAAAGATATTGCTTCTACCTACTGGAATACTGAAATTACACACCTTGAAGATATGAAGTAAGTTTGTCTCATTGCTTAATTAGATTGCCTTCACTGTTCTTTCAAAATGTCATTATTTCAGATGGAGAGACAATAAAAATCTAAATATCCAAACTGAAAATCCAAATCCAAAAATGTTGCTCAATTTTGAAAATGAAATGGAAACAAAGCTGCTTTATCTTGAACTTTGTGTCAGTTTTTGTTTCACGTGGCTAGGCCCAGTAATTATATTAATATTAAAAGATATTAACCATAAACCAGGTCAGCAAATCTGCAATCTGACAGTTGCAAATCTACTGTAGGATCTTTAATTTAAAACTATGGCCAGATTACAATGTTGTGATGACCCACGACTATTGTCATTTGAAGGACTTTAAGACACTAGATTAATAAAGCACATGTGTGGAGCCAATCCTTAAAGGGCCCATATCACACTATTCTCTGTTATAATGTTGTTTCCTCATCACAAACAGACCTGGGGTTGTGTTTTGTTTCATTCACAAACCCTGCAGATTTAGGCTGAGTTCTTCTCTCAAACAGAAAACACGCTGTTCCACCTTGTGATGTCATCATGTGGTAATACAGGAAGTACTCCATGCACGTTCACTAGAATAATTTGGCAATTCAGGTCTGAAATTATCCAAACTCTTCTGAACAAAAGACAATGGTAGTTGTTAACTTCAAAACTATCACTTCATGACGTCACAAGGTGGAACAGAGCATTTTGAGCTTTGAGCTTAACAGACTGATAATAAAGTGTTATTCAAACATGTGTGAATGAAACAAAACACAACTCCAGGTCTGTTTTTGAGGATTCTAACATGGGTAAAAGCTACATTTTGTGTAGTCAATTTTGAAAAAAAGGTTAAACATGTAGATTTTCTGTCTGTCGGTTGTAGGGCTGTAAGGGTTGTACAATACATCAATACTGAATAGAAATTTGAGCTAGTGAAATTATGAAATCACAAAGGCTTCAATTTTAAAGATAAAACAGTTTTCTATGCTAAGAACAGAATATCCTGCCTTTATAGAGAAAGCTTGGTTTTACCTGCAGTTTAGAGCCCTACAAACCTGTTCTGAAATGCATGGGATTTCAGCTTTCTCTCAAATGTTAATGCTCCTGGAACTGAACATCAGAATCCTACTTCTTAAACATAGAGACCTATACGGCCATTGCCCTCCATCTGAAATGATGACATCACATTTAGGGATGCACCGATACCGATACTGGGATAGAATATTGGTGCAGATACTGAAAAATTAGCTGGATCGGGTATCGTTTCCATGATATCAGAGCTGATATCCTGGTTAGGTCTTTAATTAGATGTAATAAGACTATTTACAGGCTGATTTTGGCCCAGACTGTCTCCTAATTTTTGAACTTTTACTCATGAAAAGCTGTTCAGTAGTTATGTGAAGGATACATAACAGCTCCATAAGATAAGTGCATCTCCAGTGTAATAAGTTAACTATGTTTTAAAGAAATAAGTGACATCGTCTGTTAATATCTGGTATCGGCAGAGGCTTAAAGTCAGAGTTTTCATATCGGTATCAGAACTTGAAAAAAGCTGGATCAGTGCATCCCAAATCACAACATTCTGTGAACACAACCCATCCATAGGTTTTACAATGATTAAAAAGTAGGACCGTTGCCATTGTAATTAACAACAAAATATCCTATCTTTTGAATGACTTAAATTCTTCAAAATGTTACCTCTACAAGGAAACCCATTAACTGGCTTATCTCCTTGGCTTAATTAGCTATTGATGCTTCACAGCTGATGTCATCAACATTCCCTGTGGGTGTTATGCTAACTGTAGACACTGCTCTGTCTGCAGCTCTGTTAGATTTTTATCTGAGTTTTGTTTTAGCACAATATGACCATAAAGAACTGACTTAGCTGGAACTACAACAGGTTACCTGATTTGCACCATTAAAGATTTCCCTCTGAAATAACATTACAGTCACACGCTAGCTAGCATCAGCCAACAGTTTTTCAGTTGGTCACTCTCACTTTTTTGTTGAAAACCAAACACTAAACAGGACCATGAACACTTGTATTCACAGGCTCCTGAAAATGCGTGGTTTAAATCCATTTAGTGTTTTTTTTTTTCTTGAGTTCTTTGTTAACATGTGCATTGTGTAACCATGGGAATTGCTGAACATTGCACCATAGATACACGTGGAGAACACCCCCAGTGTGATGTCAACTGCTGACGAGCTAAATACTGTTGTATGTAATAAACTGGCTGGTGTGTGCTTGTGTCCAGCCGTGCGTGTTATTTGACCCAGGAGAGGTGGAGGCAGCGGGCGATGAAGGCGTACGTGTCGGCCACCTCCTGGATGACCTTGCTGGTGGGCTTGCCTGCTCCGTGGCCTGACTTTGTGTCCACCAGGATGAAGAGGGGCTTGGTTTGCTGGGGGCTGCGGCCCACCACGTGCTGCAGCGTGGCCATGTACTTGAGCGAGTGGAGGGGCACCACCCGGTCGTCGTG
The DNA here is from genome assembly GCA_019594935.1 of Periophthalmus modestus. Taxonomy (NCBI): domain Eukaryota; kingdom Metazoa; phylum Chordata; class Actinopteri; order Gobiiformes; family Gobiidae; genus Periophthalmus; species Periophthalmus modestus. The sequence continues at coordinate 25,375,420 of JAIEZT010001328.1, read as the reverse complement.
GTCCCCGGTGAGGAGCAGCACGGCCGGGTACTGCACGCCGCACCCCTCGGGCACGCAGATGTTGTGCAGAGGAGAGTACCTGAGGAGGAGGCAGAGAGTAGGGGGGATGACAGAGGTAATGACGCAGGCAGTTATATTCACTCAGTTGCATTTATGGTACTTTGAAATATTTGTTTGAAAATCCCATATTTTGTGCAGTATTTAATGTTTACTTATTTATTTACTTTAAATTGAAAGTCAGATGTCAAAGCCAGACACAGTTACTCTTAATTTAGACTAAAAGTTTGACCAAATACTTTTTATTATTAATTATTATTATTTATTATTTTATATTTTAAAATACTATAGATAAAACTAAAATAGTTTTTGTAGTTTAAATCTGCACTTGGGTTTTTGTGTCAGCGGCATAAATTAGTTCCAGTATTATCGTTTATTGTTTATATTTACTTCAGCAGTATATCAAACAAACAAATTTGTCATTATGACAGGCCTAGTCAATACCATCGATCTCTACAGACTTTTGCCACTACAGCAGCATCATTTACTGGATACATGATTAACAACCACCCTACTTCCCCAATCCTATAACACAAACTATGACTTCTAACCATGCTAACCCGTGCTTGTACATAATATTATGAGAGAGATATGAGCACGTACTTGATGAGCCACTCAAACTGCTCCTTGTCCTCGGAGCAGCCGTAGTCCGTGGTCCATGCGTGTCCGATGGTGAACTTATGGAACTTTAACATGTCCATGACCCCCACCTGAGCCACAGCGCAGCCAAACAGCTCCGGGCGCTGGTTCACACAGGCCGCTGCGCACACACAAGCAGAGAATCGTCAAAAGAGACTCATTATCAAGGACTAGAATTAAATATTCACTACCAATCAGTTAGCAAATGACAAGGCGTATGTCTAAAGCCTGATAACCCTGTTGTTAGACCTTATGGGACTGTGTTAAATTAAAATCCTTAAAATATGTTTTGTGAACTGAATCAAAATAACCTTAAAACAGTCACTCAGATTTTGTTTTAACTGTTAATGATCACTCTTGCTTTCCCTCACTGTCCCCTCGGCCACAGCCGCAGTAGCAGTAGCACACACCCACGAGCAGGCCTCCGTTGGAGCCTCCGTTGATGGTGAGTTTGGAGGGGGAGGTGTAGCCCTCTTTGATCAGGTATTCGGCCGCACACTGGAAGTCTGTGAAGCAGTTCTGTTTGTTGGACAACATGCCCGCTGCAAAGGAAAAGAAAAAGGACAAATGTTTTTTGTTAAAGATAATTTAATCATCTAAATACAACCTTTATTCAAAATATTGTTTGTGTTTTGAATACTTCAGGATTTGGTTTAGGATGCTCTAGTAGTATAGAAGTAGAAGTATTTATAGAGCAGACTAGAGATACAGATATTGGTATCAAATAAACTGGATTGGGTATCGGTTCCATGATATTGGTTCAGTCGATATCCTGGATGGGCCTTTAGTTGGATGTAAAAAGACTATTTAAAGGTTGATTTTAGCCTAGGATGTCTCATAATGTTTAAACTTTTATTCATACACAGCTGTTCAGTAGTGATTTGGAGGATAAATAAAACGGTGTTTTAAAGAAAGTTCCATTTTTCTTCCCTACACTGGTATCGATTATAAAAGTAAAAGTATCGATATTTGTTTTGGGACTGAAAAAAGTTGGACCGGTGCATCCCTGGAGTAGACCTAACTTATTATATGCCATTGATCACATTGGTCCAGCCCTCCACCACATGCCTGGATTTGAATATGGCCTTCAAAAAAAAAAAAAAAAATTACCCACCTATTATAGAAAGTTCTTGTAGGTTAAGTTTTATAGTTGAAAGTAGGAGCAACTACTTATAAATGGTAAAATGGCAAAACTATAAATGGTATAAATGGATTTTTTTCAAATCTAGGAAATCATTCAGAACCAAATCTATTCTCTCATCTCAGATTTAAATGGACCAAAGTTAAATCCATGTTGATTTTGACATGACCAGACCATATGCTTTTCTGACTGACCGATCACGCCCATTGGAAATCATAGAGACAGGATTCGATTTCAGACTAAAATAATTTCTAACGTATTATAAAAGCCTTGGCTGGTCACAAAACCAGATGTAAACTATAGCAAATATTATAAAAGGGAAAAAAAGACATACAGAGAGGAAATGGAGTATTGTTCCAATTTCTTTCATGCCAACAGGTCCTGCATTTACAAAACATCACAATCTAAATCAAAATTACATTTTGAGTTGCAAGGACAGCTTGTTTACCTCTGTAGTTTAGACCTCTACAAACGTTTTGTAATCCATGGGATGAGTTTAGCAGTTCATATTTCAATCTTCTCTAACACGTTAATGCCCCTGAACACGTTTAAAATGTGAAATTTGAAAATAATTCAAATGACACATATTTTTCTAAATGTAATTGCAATGCTAGTCAAAAAATTCGGCCCCATTTGTAGATAATAACCAGACACACGTCTATATGTAGTATATAGTAGTATAGGACTAAATTCTGCCTTAAGATGCCCCTCACCTTTGTGCCAGGTTTCCCCGTACTCCCCGCCTCCCCTGATGTTTGCCACAGCGAGCACTCCCCCCAGGTGCCTGACAAAGATGAGGCGGGACACGCTGTAGCTGGGGGTGATGGAGATGTTGAAGCCCCCGTAGCCGTAGAGAAAGCCCGGGTGAGAGCCGTCCAAAGCGATGCCCTTCTTATGCACGATGAACATGGGGATCTGAGTGCCGTCTTTGGATGGGTAGAACACCTGGAGACGACAATAACTCCTTTTATAATAGTTCTAAATAATGCAATGCAATAATGCAAATAAAGTGTGTGGGAGAGGGTCTTACCTGTGTGGTCTGGTAGTCTGCTGGGTTGAAACCTTTGACGGTGACTTCTCTGAACACATGAGGCTGCAGAGGCTCCTGGGTCAGGTCACAGTGGTAAATTATGGCTGGAAAAAACAGGAAAATAGTTATTTTATTTCTGATTTAGTCAGAGATAACTTTTTACAACTTGCCACAATTCTAGAAATGGATGCAGATTATGGAAGCATGATCACTTGATTAAAAGCATCTGAAAAAAACTGCCTTTGATCGGGGCTGCTCTGTGTGGTGGACAAAAAAAAACAAAATCAATCAGTGCTTGTTCCAATGATACAGCTCAAATCATTATAAAAAAATATGAATCAAAAATGCAATTAAGCTATTCAGGAAATCCCATTCTTTGTAATTCCTCAGAAGGTTCATACTGGTCCTGTCCCTAGAATGCGTCTTTTGTTCTGTACTGATACTTGCTCAAATGAGTATCTTGTTCTGATACTAGTTTTATTATTGATTAGTATCTGATTTTCTATACTTACTACTTCGATACCCTAGTATGTACTGCTCAGAGCAGAAGAATCGGGGACAGTGCCCAGAGATCACCCGGGCGCATTGTTTGTAAAGGGCTCAAGTGATGTAAATGTAAACAGCCGAAGTGTACCCGGAGAGAGGAAGGAGGTGAAGTAGTAGAAGATCTCTGTGTCCCTCTTGCGTCCGGTGAAGCCCACGATAGAGCCCACATCCAGAGGGAAAGTCCGGAGCTCGTCTCCGGAGCTCAGCTGGTACATCTTCAGCACATTCTTCACATCGTGGAGGAAGCACACGAACAGGAGGCTGGAGTGTGTGCACGTCGCAAACACTGCACATCACACAGGAACACACAACTGTCAACTTTATTTTCCAAATGATTATATTGCAATCTTTTGTTTTAAGTGAATTATATTTGTTTTGTGCCAAGACCCCTTCAGGGCGCTACCGCATTACAATCAGTGTCCATGCCACTAATGAAACTACTGCACATCACATCAGGTTTGTCAAGTTGCTGTGTACAGTTTTGTATCATGTTTTTGTATATTTATGGAGAATTGTCGTGTGGGAGCATGGGTGATGCAGGCTTGTGGGTGGGCATTGCACAGAATCTTACAGCTAACCGTAAAGAGGGTTTGAATACGGCTCATAGGGTTCGAGTTAATCCAACTCATTCCTAGCTCTCACACACCCTCTGGCACATCACTAGTATTGACATCACATGCATGAATTATCAGGCCCATGTGCAGCTTTAGAACAGCATTTCCAGACAGCAAAGTGGAGTAGGATGGACTGGACCGGTAAAGCCCCATCAATCCTAGCAACGCTTCTGGCTCTCTCCGGGTTTATGATCAATAAAAATAAAATAAGATGTAAAAACATGACTTTGTAACAACATCAGACCACTGCACACTGTCTACAAGATGCTCAGTTGGGGAAAAATAAATCTTTATTTAATTTGCAAGCTACTACAAACACAACTGAACCTGTGTGTCCAGAGCCTTAACCTGCAAACAGAAACATACAAGTGTGTCTCATTCTAAGTTTATGGACAGGCCTCATGTGAAAAAACCTCCAGAGTTCACTCACTGAGCTGCAGAGGCTGCACTAGCACTGAGTCATGATTGTCTGCATGTGCTGGGGTTTAGCTAGTGACCATTCAGATCAGAGAGTCCTTTTAGGTTTCTGCTTTCTGATTGGATAATTGCCTTGAGAACCAAGACACCAAATTATAACATAACAAACAACTTGTCCATTATGTCCAGTGTTTTTTGTAATCAACGATAATTACATTACAAATGTCATCAGTAAAAGCTATAACTGAACGTTCAAATCAATGTTCTCACCTATAACGTCCTTGTCGTGCTGTGGGATGAGCTCCTTCCAGCTGCTTGGCTCTGGACAGGAGAAGTCGATGTTGATGAGGCGGTATCGTGGAGCCTCCAGGTTGGTCTTAAATGTAAACACTGTGCCTTCGTTTGTCACATACTCGTACTCCGCGTCAAAGTTATCGATCAGCTTCACCCACGGCAACAGGCCTGCAGAACACAGCAAGGAGACAGTCAGAAAGAATAAACTAATGATGATGATGATTATTATTATTATCTTATCTTTGTTTTTTAAATCACCAAATACAGGTTATAGGGATGTCACGATGTAAAATTTTAGTGTTACGATTATTGTCAGAAGAAACATCACGAGTTAACGAATATTTACATAAAACACAGTCCTTCATTTTCTTTCATTCTAATCCATTATCACTCCTCTCTTATGTGGCCAGCATTATAAAATCTAACTTTCTTAATACAAAAGTAAAGTTACAGTGATAAACGGCCACATATAAAGCACTATATGGTTAGGTTTATGTTTCTGGAGATTTAATTGAAATTACTTAATTTTGTTTCTAAAATGGTTCAGATTATTATATTTTATGATATTGTGACCTGCATGATCATGATTATCGATTAACCCAATACTGCTGACATCTTTAGAAGGCTACTAATTAAAATCCAAAATGAAAGTATGTGGAAATTTTAAGTCACTCAACATGATGTTTGTTGTGATGCATCATAAAGGGGCAGGTGGAAATCAGGGTTGAACAGCAGAAGTCAGATTTAAATCAAATGTCCAAAATATGAAATAATGATCAACAGATGCACATAGATTATAACAATACAATAGACAAATAAATAATACCAAATGCATAAAATCTCAGAAGAAGAAGTAACGCTGGGTCTGCCACAGAGTCTTGCTTAAGGACACTTCACCCAAAATGCCTAGTATGAAAATGGTGTCTGTGAGGGTGACTGTTGGTGGTGGTCAGAGGAGCTGATGGTGCAGCCTAGTTAAACCGCCACTGAGTGTAGAGTGAAATCTAATGCACATCTGTTCCAAGCCTTTAATAAAGAAATGCTAAGCAAATGCTATTCAAATTTAATAAAAGCAGCAGCTCTAACCTGTGATTCCCTGAGGCTGGGTCTGAAGATCACAGTACCACAGTCTGTTAACTGGATCACAGCCCTCTCTGATGGACAACAGTACGTAACGCCCATCGTCTGAAACCTGCAGGGAAGAGGAGAGAGACAACACCATTTTACTTACGAATATTTACACATCTAAAATGTTTGACGTCAAATTATTTAATGAAAGTAAAATTTAAAGGGAACAGATTATGTAAAAATCCACTTGTATGAGCTTTTAACCCTGTTATAACAGTGTTCCCTCATCATTACTTCGCTCAGTCATTCTGTAATATTGTCTTGCATTCCCCCATACCCCCCATCTCCACCCCATTCTCTATGCACTCTCCGGGACCTGTTCTGCTTATTTTTCACATGCACACTGGCAGAAGAGAGGAGCAGTACCTCGGCTCCGCTCATCCACTTGGGCTGCTCGGGGAACTCTGCACACAGCACGTCCTCGGCCTGAGCGCTCCCCAGCACGTGGTAGTACAGCTTTTGATGCAGGTTTGTCGACGTCTCTGTGCCTGAGGAAACAGACGTGTACTTTCTCTCAAGAAACTCAATAAAATACTATCAACTGAATTTTCAACACACTATATGAAAAATAAACAAAAATGGTTTTTGAAATACTTTTTTTTGTTTTGTTGCAAAAGAAGAGACTATTTTTTTACACTAGTGATAGTTTTCTACCCTAGTGCAGTGGTATCTCTGATTTGTTTGGATGAAAAGGCGGTCACCACACCTGTTCATTAGTTTAAAATGATTTCCTATGCTTCCGTGTTCAAAATACTTTATTTTCAGGATTTAAACTGAACAATATGAATGTTAGTGTTAACGGTACAGCCACGTAATAACTAGAGGTTTTACAGACATTTCACTCCTTACAGGTTCTTTATTACTAAAATCTGACACTTCTGAGATTTTAGTCGCGTTAGAATGTTGGTACTTAATCAAAAACATACCTGGGGCTGTGTTTTGCTTCATTCACACATATTTGGGTATCTCTTTATTATTAGTCTATCTGCATCTCCAAAGATCAAAATGCTCTGTTCCACCTTGTGATGTCATGAAGTGGTTGATTTAACAGCTCTTTTTTGCCTCACTTAAACTGATTTGCAATACACAATACACTAGAATAAGTTGATAAGTTGCCGTCTTAAAATTATATATACATTTTTGTTTTAATTTTGTTTTTTGTTCTGTTGAGATTTCCACCAAAAGTCTACAATATGTTCTGGAGCACTGAGGAGCGACAAACTTTCACAGAGGCTAAACAATAGGCATAGCATCAAGGTTTGCCAGTTCCAGAGTTGAAATTATCCAAATGATTATAGTTAAGGTCTTTGGAATTTAAAAACACACTTCCCGTATAACCACATGACATCACAAGGTGGAACAGAATGTTTTCCATTTGACAACTCTAAATGTGCAGGGTTTGTGTGTTAAACATGTGTGAATGAAAGAAACACAACTCCAGGTCTGTTTGTGATGAGAAAACAACATTATCACATATATCAGATAATAGTGTAATATGGGCTCTTTAATTTAACAATTTAGCTTTGATTTAGTGCATGCTTGGTCATTTTTGTTTTTATGTAGATAATAATTCATTTTCCTCATATCACATAATAAAAACTAGACTAATGAGAGTGCTGACCATCGCTTTTGCCCTCCTGCTCGGGGTAGGAGTTGTAGAAAAGACCCTTTCCGTCGTGGGTCCAGGACATGCAGCTGAACTTGACCCTGAGCAGCCGGTCCTCTAGAGGCACGGCCCCTTCCACCCGGAGGAAGCGAATCTCCACCCAGTCAGAGCCGCTGGCACTGGTGCCATAGGCCAGGTACTCCCCGTCCTCCGAGAAAGCGTAGCCTGCAGCAACGTGGAAACAACATGAGAATGAAACAGCCTGCTGGTTCTTTTATTTTTAATGGAAAAGTTATGGCAAAGATATACTTTGAATCATCCATTTTTATTCCAATAACTGTTTCAACATAGTAGCCAATATAGTTTAAAGGGTTTGTATATGATTTAAATTTCGTCTGGTTAAAATAAAACGCCTTTAAATCAAGCAGTGCATTTATGACAGGGACTCTGTGAATTTTAATGCAGTAACACACACATAACTCAGTCAAACAACTACCTGAGACTATCCAAGACAGTTCATTCTGTCATGGTGCATTTTCAAGAGAAAAAAAAAAGCAAAGTGGGCAGAGATAGATGAGAACCATTTAAGGAAAAAGTACAGTATGAGTCTGGTCCCCACGCCCTCCGTCATGTCTCAAGCCAGACCCAAACATGTCCCCGTCATATTATAAGTACCGTAATTTCATGACCATAAGGCGCGGGTAAAAGTTGCGAACATCGTGGGAGCGATGGATGACAGATGGTGAACACAGCTTTACAAAGACCGGGAGGCAGCGCCGGGCGAGTTATGCCACGATTTGTGAATGGATTGTGGATGCTTGGGCTCACGTATCTGCTTGCACTGTTCTTTTAGCTTTCGCAAAAGTCGGCATCCTTCATGCGGAGCAGTATGGCAACAAAACGGACTCTTATAGTGGCGAGAGGGAACCTGGTGTATTTTTATAGAAATCTAGCGCAGCTGTTCATTTCAGATACAGAGGATGAAGAATTTGATGGATTTGTGAATTAATTGAAAAAATTATGTGAGCATATGCTAAATACTTGAATAAAGCACAACCGAACACAGTATGTGCTCTAAAAAAGGCAAAGGAAGCAAAACTAACATGCATGTTTTACCGTGCCTGCGCCCTAACGCCCAGTGCACATATTTTATGTGTTAAATGCAGAAAAAGCACCCGTAACTGAACTGCGCCTTATAATCCGGTGCGCCCTATGGCTGTGAAATTACGGTACTGAAGAAGTGTGTGTTCTGGATCCAAGTTAAGCAATATCAAAGTGACACTAAAGCATGTTCCTGACTCATGGTTGAAAATCAGGTGCAGGTCCTTTAATATCCCTCTATATCGAAAGGCTTTACAATTTCATGCATTGTTCATTCCTTCCACAAACTTACTGGTTTTGTACCCAAAGCAGCCCTGGGTCACCCTGTGAGCAGCAGCACCGACATTCATACAGGCTAATTTAGTAAGTGTATTATATCAGACTGGGTTGTGTACCTCGTAGCGCCACAGTTCCGTCTTCAGAGAAGGTGTTTGGGTCCAGGAACACTGTGGGCTCCGCCTCCAGACTCTCCTGGACGTACATGACACTTTGGTTCTGCAGCCCAGTGTTGTAGAAGTGGAAGTACCTGCCAATCAAAATACATGACAAAACATATTTCACATTATCAATTTTCTACACAAATCTACTGACAATAATGTTTCTTTCTGGGGCTTTCATGTGAACCAGATATTAGCTTTCACACTGTCTGCAGATTGCTCATTTCAGAGCATCCCAGTGTGCTGTACTTTTGGGTCGGCAATTGATTAAAATAGATACAATGCAGACAGCATACATAATAATCTATAGAGAAGAAAGGGTTTAAAGTAACATAGTTACGTTAAATCAGTGACAAGTTTCTGCTCACCTGCTCCCTCTCTTGAACGGGCAGCTGTACTTGGGGTAATCGTACAGCTCTGTCATTCGCTCTTTGAACAGCTCCCGGACCTCACATTGCTCCAAGAAGGGCAACGTCAGCTGGTTCTGTGCTGTGACAAAGGCCTAGGACAGAGACAGCAAACAGACCTGATTTTAAAATGGAAATGAATTTGTTGTTTTTATTTAGGAGACTTTGTGTCCAATACAGATACATGTCCCCCCACTTATCTTCTTGTGATTTTAATGTGCATGTCATGTGCATATTGTAATTATCATATTATTCAGATTTAGCAAAAAAATAACTCCAAACTATTAAATCATTTGGGCTGTGATGATTCAACTAAATAATTGTCACAAGAAGATTATAAAAATAATCGTAATCATATGTTTGTAGCTATTTTCTGAACTACAGCCTACTACAGAAACTGAGTCTCTCTAGTTAATCCACCTACTGACCTATAACATCAGCTGCATTATTAGTTCAAAATGTCACAAAAGCAAAAAAAAAAGTTCATTAATAATACACTTTATTCTTAAATATTCTATACTGAGAAGCTTTAAAGGTCCTACACACACACACACACACACTAATATATATATATACCGTAATTTCACGGCTATAAGGCGCGGTTAAAAGTTGCGAACATCGCTGGACCCATGAATGACAGACAGCGAACACGCCGCGCCGGGCAAGTTACGCCACGATTTGTGAATGGATTATGGATGCTTGGGCAAACAGTGCGACTTTTGTATGTGTTAAATGCAGAAAAAGCACAAAAAAGCACCCATGACTGAAGCTGCACCTTATAATCCGGTGCGCCTTATAGCCGTGAAATTACGGTATGTATATGTATAATTTTATATATATATATATATATATATATATATATATATATATATATATATATATATATATATATATATATAAAATATATGTAATATCTATATATAATATATTATATATATATGCTATATATATTATATAATATATATATAATAATATATTATATATATATATATATATATATTTATTTATTTATATACATATTTATATACCTTTCTGTGACAGAAAACGTGCTGGTGATGGGGAATCTGTTCTGTGCGTGTGCTTTTATATATATTCATTCAAGATCATAAGTGTGCAGGTTTAGCACTGTCATTTCACTCATATACGGCGATTGGGCTATTTATGTTATTTATGTACCGGTCTGATGAAAAATTGACTCCTCCTCCTCCTTGGTCCTTATTGTTGATGTATTTTTCAAAGGTGCAAGGCAAAGAAGAAGGAAGGAGAAAGAAGAGGGCATTTTTGCCCAGTGTTGGATTGAGAGAAAATGTATAATCGTTAGACTACTTGACAAAAAAATAATCAGTGACTTCTCAACTACTAGTCAAATTGGGCATTTATCTTTTCGCTGTTGTGTTTCTTATTGTTCCGTCTCTGTGCAGCACTTTGGAAACTGTGTTGTTTGTAAAAAAAAAACAACAACAAAAAAAACAAAAAACATACAAGATAAAATAAAATGATTGTTATTTGCAGCCCTGTAGCATGTGAGTTTAGGACAGATGCAAGCATTCAATTTGAATTCAATAGCTCTTCAGAAATTACCATAAAATATTAATTACAGCTTTCAATTTCTATAAATCAACACTTTATTTTCCCATTCAAATGTTCTTGGTATAATCATAATAATCTGTGATAAAGTTACCTGTGTTTTCTCACTGTCAGGATCCTCCAGCCAGCTGTAGGGATCTGGTACTTTATGTCCATGATAGTTGTCAACCTAAAACACAAACACTTTAAAATACTTCTACTAAAACGTTAGTTACACTCGATATTTCACTCCTCTAATTTCACTCTAAACCCATATTTTGACAGTAGCAGCTGACAATCTTCAATATGCAAATGTAAACAAAGGCGTCTGACAGTGAAAGCTAACTAGCATGCTAACAAAGCCGCCGTCAGAATGAATGAACAGCCGTAGAAAACATGATGAAGCCGGCACGTTAGCATGCTAGGCTAACCCGCTAGCTCGTACCACTCACCACTGCCTCGTCGCGAAAAGCCTGGGGATACTGAAAGGACATTTTGGAGGAGAGCTTTCGGGAGGTGCGCAGGGACAGGTAGGGTCGCAGACAGTGGAGAAGCCGTGCAGTTATGAGCCTGTGGAACCTGTGAAACATTAACACCAGGCGCAGGAAGATCGGGAGCGGAAGTGAGGGCTGTGCGCGAGCGCATCCAAGACACTACAGCTGCTGCGGCTCGAGTGACAAGCCTCACACTCCCCCTAGCGGTCAGGGAGAGACATAACAGCTACATACATACACACACACACACACACATGCATGCATATATATATTATACAGCATATCATATGGATGTGTAACAAAAATAACATTCTCAACAGTGACCACCCGCCCCTGCTTCTGGAAATAAATATCCCATATTTTTTTTTCTTTTTAGACCACAAAGTTATCAAAACATTTTTTCTGAATCTTGCCTTTTTAATGTGATAACCATGTTATCAATATTAGTTAGCACGTAGCTGGTTAGCCTCTGTGATGGCTTTCAACTGTTAATAAATCAACATTTATAAAACGTGTTAAACATTAAACAGTGAAATAAAACAAACTGTCACTGTGTTACTGAGTGTTGAAGCCAGTCTGAATAAATATGTTTTGAGCCTTGATTTAAACAGGTCTAAGTCTGTGATAGTGAACATATCAAGGGCCAGTTTGTTCTAAAGTCTGTGATAGTGAACATATCAAGGGCCAGTTTGTTCTAAAGTCTGTGATAGTGAACATATCAGGGGCCAGTTTGTTCAAAAGTCTGTAATAGTGAACATATCGAGGGCCAGTTTGTTCTAAAGTCTGTGATAGTGAACATATCAGGGGCCAGTTTTTGTTCTAAAGTCTGTGATAGTGAACATATCAAGGGCCAGTTTGTTCTAAAGTCTGTGATAGTGACATATCAGGGGCCAGTTTGTTCAAAAGTCTGTAATAGTGAACATATCGAGGGCCAGTTTGTTCTAAAGTCTGTGATAGTGAACATATCAGGGGCCAGTTTGTTCTAAAGTCTGTGATAGTGCACATATCAGGGGCCAGTTTGTTCAAAAGTCTGTGATAGTGAACATATCGAGGGCCAGTTTGTTCTTAAGTCTTTTATAGTGCACATATTAGGGGCCAGTTTGTTCTAAAGTCTGTTATAGTGCACATATTAGGGGCCAGTTTGTTCTAAAGTCTGTTATAGTGCACATATTAGGGGCCAGTTTGTTCTAAAGTCTGTTATAGTGCACATATTAGGGGCCAGTTTGTTCAAAAGTCTGTGATAGTGAACATATCAGGAGCCAGTTTGTTCCAGAGACTGGGGCTGGCCACAGATAAAACCTGATCACCAGTGTTTGATTCTGGCTCTGGTGACTTCCAGCAGAAGCTGAAGAGAAGAAGAGTTGATAACTCTGGCATCTGGGTGAAAAAAAGTTAGCTAAACTCTGTTCAAACTTTATTTCTGTCAAAATGTTTTTATGGACTAATAATAACCATACACACTTTGGTCAAGATGGATCTCACATAAACAGACTGGATTATTTCACATTTTTTCTGAGATTATTGTTTCTTTAACAGCTCTAACAGCTGACACTAGCAACTGTACATAGAAATGGCACATTTGAGTCAAGGATCAGCTTTGGGATAAAGCAGCTTCTATGTGCTTCCAGTCATGTTGTGTCCAGTTAAAGAAATGTCGCTGTCCACAGTTTTGTTTTTGTTTTGTTTTTTCGACTCTCGCAATGCATTGTGGTCTATATTGACTGCTGGTGCTGGACACTACTTTTCAAGGTGCATTGTGGGAACCTTTTCACCAACTGGTGAACTGTCATTAAAAATAGCATGACCACTAAATAGCAGGAGATAGTCTGGACATTCGGACATAACCATTCGGACACAAACTCTGAGTGGTCTAACGCTGCTGAAATAAGGCCATTATCACTTTGACCTTTGACCTTTAATTAAAATGGGTCTAAATAAGCCCTCGATCTGTCCGAATTTGATTTAGCTATAGTTTAAGATAGTGGATTGCCAAAGGAGATATAAACTTTGCATACTAATACAAGATCATATTAAAAACTCAGGCCTGACGGGGGAGAAGGAGGAAGTAGGCCACATGCGCTCCTCAATTTCAGAGGGTGTGATTGACAGGTGGATTAACTAGAGAGACTCAGATTTTTGCTGGCCAGAAGTAGCACGTGTGTTCGTAGGACTATATGGTCACGAGCAATTACGCAGCTGTAAGTATATACTGAGAATTAGCACTATTTGCACAATAAAAATGTTGACCTGCGCTTCGACAGATGTCTAACTGCAGCACACAGGTATCTGGATATGCACTAAGCTTTGACCATTGCTGTTCACAACATAACCACCCTCCATGTTTTAGAATGTAAAATAATGGCAAGTCATTTTTTGACACCTATCCCCATATGCTCTAGGTGCCAATGTAAACAAATGTAAACTCCAAAAGAAACATGCTTTAACCAGCCAAATATCACTATTAAATCAGTTTTTAGGAAAATGACATTTTCCAGTGTTATATTAATAACCCTCTCTCTTTCTTCCATATAAAAACAGACTACCTCGATGCCTCTATCCATGTGTAATCTGCACTGACTGTCCTGCACCATGTTAGTTGGCAAAATTATTAAAGAATCACACACATTATTTCTCAGCGTCAGTGCTCCCCATACCACATAGACCCAGTCTCACCTGCGCAGACAGACCCTGTCTCACCTGCGCAGACAGACCCAGTCTCACCTGCGCAGACAGACCCAGGCTCATCCTACACAGACAGACCCAGGCTCATCCTGCACAGACAGACCCAGGCTCATCCTGCACAGACAGACCCAGGCTCATCCTGCACAGACAGACCCAGGCTCATCCTGCACAGACAGACCCAGGCTCATCCTGCACAGACAGACCCAGGCTCATCCTGCACAGACAGACCCAGGCTCATCCTGCACAGACAGTCTCAGGCTCATCCTGCACAGACAGACCCAGGCTCATCCTGCACAGACAGACCCAGGCTCATCCTGCACAGACAGACCCAGGTTCACCTGCTCAGACAAATCCAGACAGACAGAGAGCAAAAATTAAGAGCAAGAAATCATGTCATTACTTTACTGAAAGCCATTAAACAACCACATAACCACACAGTTAAAGGGGAATTTATCTAACATTCCGGCAATCGTGCCTCACAGGGGACTCTAAGCGTGATCAGAGCAGCCACTGTCACTGCAGCTCCATACCACACCATCAGCGATATTAGAGGAGAGGCTCCCACAACCATGATTAAACTTAAACAAATGTCAAAATGAGAAAATAAAGTGTAAAACAAAGATAAAAAGTGGTTAAATGCTTGGGCTTTGTAGCACATCCTCATGGGCTTTGATTCTTCACTAAATGCTGGTAAAGACTGGCTGCATTCAGAGTGCCGGCTCCTCTCCTGCTCTGTGCTGCACCACAGGACCTCGGTCAGACATAGTAGTGTTGCTCGGGTCATGGTTTTAGGACTCGGTTGAAATGGCAGACACACACACCAGAAACAGTGTAAAAGCTTTTAGGAGTGTGGGACTAGCTGCCTGGATCATGCAGGAGCCTGACGCAGCGTGAATGTGCTCTGGACAAGTCCAGGTAAGGAACCTGACTGTGCTCTGTGCATAACAGACTGTACTGTGACTTGTTTTTTCATGCTGTAGCATCACTTTTATTGTCACATTGGGTGTTTCTCAATTCCCATGATCCTTCCTACATAGACCACTCTGTATCACTCCTCTGGAGCCCAGTGTCCTGCTCACAGGCCCTGGAGCACATATGAAATGGGCTTCAGAGGGACCAACTGTGCCATGTCACATGACCAGCTCAAACATAACAGCACTCAGAGTTTTAATAAAAATCAATGTTCCTACAAAGAAAAGTAAAGTGTCTTTATGTGTCAACAGTCATGTGAATAATGAAGGCCAAGTGAATCATCTGTTATTTAGGCTGATCATTAAAGGTTGATTCACACCTGAAAGAACACCAAGATCTGGACTTTGAACTTACAAAGTCTTCTATTATTTAAATTTGTTCACACTACCTCCTCAAATCCAAACTATCGGACATGGCACTGTCTCTACTGTCGTCTTGACAATGGGAGATTGTGAGATGAGATGACTGATCTGACAATAGCGTTATCTGCAGTAATGATAGTTTAAACAGTAAAATATTTAGTTTTCATGGTGTGATGACTTTCGTTTTATTAAAATACACTTTACAGCTTAAAGAAAGTTTGTATAGGTTGGCTCCAAAGCTTCTGGAGAGGCTTAGGCCTATTAGGCCTATTGTTCTAACCACATTATAGTGGAGGACACTATGTACCTTATACTGTGAGCTGAGCTCTTGGCACTTGCCTCCTGTGCAGTAGGACTGGGCCTTTATATACTGGGGTACAGCTGTCATAGCAGCGCACTGTTGATTCTGAGACACTCAATGCTGGTAACCACTAAGTGCAATAATGCGTAGTGTCCACTAGAGGGCCCCCCAGTACTGCTCTGCCTTCTGCATCAGTGACATGGCTCAGACTGGTCTTAGACGGGTCTTAGACTGGTCTTAGACTGGTCTTAGACTGGTCTCAGACTGGTCTTAGACTGGTGTAGTGGTCTGCTGGTGCTGCTTCATGTCACTTGTACACACAGGTATACACATGTACACATATACACAAACACAGACCTCGTATGTCTACACACAGTATTTTTCTGTGGAGAAATTGTGGCTCTGAGGAATTTTTACAATATATAACTGGGAAGAAAAGATGTGATTATTTAATCACATACTTATCTCAGTGAAGCAATAAAAAAGATAATACATTTATTAAAGGTGCTGTGCCAGATTTTTACTGTTTTTAAAAATCTAAAAACAGACCCAGTTCATTTTAAAGGGTTTGCAGTGGCCCAGAGTTATTCCTCACTGATCTTATACATTCAGAGTTTATGCTTTTCACAACTCTGACCAGTGCAGAGTTGTGCCATAAAGGTAAAGGTAACAACAACTAACACAGAGGGCATGCTAACAGTGAACTTCCTGATTTTTGCACTTCATAATTAAAAGCTGACCGCACCCAGTGGACTTACTTTGACCTCAACAACTCCTTATACAATATCTCTGTACTGAGGTGAGGCACATTTTAGAAAAAAAGAAGTGGGTCCTGCAACAGCAAAATGAATATGTCTATCTCAATATATAGACATAAACTGCAGCATTAGTGTTGTAGAGAAAAGATAATCTTATCACATTACAACAAAAATTTAAAAAATCTTCCCAGTTTTGCAAAGAGAATGTACAACCAACAGATACTGAGCTCCAAAAAATATTGTTTCAACATATAACAATACATTTCATCATATTTCATCATATATTGAACAATAAATTGATAGTGTAATCTCATTCTCAGTTTAAGGACAGGCCTCATGTGAAAGAACTCACTGAGCTGCAGAGGCTGCACTAGCACTGAGTCATGACTGTCTGCAGGTGCTGGGGTTTAGGTAGAGACCGTCAGATCAGAAAGAGGCATCTTAGTTGTGGATGTGACGTGTTGTTTTGGACCTGTGTCTGTGCTCCTCCTGGAGGCCGTGTTATTGGTGACCTTTATATGAAGCTGGAGGCTGTGAGGCGACCTTTACAGACAGAGAGATGCCTGAATACAACTTACACCAGCACTACTGTCTCACAGCACACACAGAATACTGCTACTGTCTCATAGTACACACAAAATATTGCTATTGTCTCATAGTACACACAAAATACTGCTGTTGTCTCATAGTACACACAAAATACTGCTGTTGTCTCATAGTACAAACAAAATACTGCTATTGTCTCACAGTACAAACAAAATACTGCTGTTGTCACACAGAATACTGCTATTGTCTCATAGTACAAACAAAATACTGCTATTGTCTCATAGTACACACAAAATACTGCTGTTGTCTCATAGTACAAACAAAATACTGCTATTGTCTCATAGTACACACAAAATACTGCTGTTGTCTCATAGCACACACAAAATACTGCTGTTGTCTCATTACTTCTTGGTGTTGATCATCTGCAGGTGAATAAAAATCTTTAATTCTGCAAATGATACAAAACAAACTGTTGTGATTTTATTTTAAGTTCAAACTAAAGTAATAAAGCCAGACTCAGATTTCTTGAAGGTGCTTTCTGTTATTTATGACTTTCAGTGACAGCTCTATGGCCGATTTGAAGGACTTTCTGAGGACTTTTGTGCATTCGAAAGATATTTAGATGTGAAATAGTGTATTTGTAAAGATGAATATGCTGCACATTAATAACACAAAGGGGTTCTGATGTCACAGTTTGCTTTTAACTTCATTTTCAAGTTCCATTAGCTTCAGATAAAGATCCTCGGACATGGAGTCATCAAGGTCCATCTAAAAGTAACCAGAGTTAGTCTGTATACTGTAGTACATTTTTGCTGGCATCAGAGCGTTACTTACTTTTCGAGGTTGTGTGTAGTTTCTTCCAAGGTCTGAGGTCAAACTGTAGTACTTGGACCTTGGATCTAGATACTGAGGTTTTTGAAGGAACAGCCAGTGCTAAGGAGAATAACATTTCGTTGTGTATGTGTACTGGCGGGAAAAAAGTAGTAAAGTGCTGTACTTAAGTAGAATTTTTTAGGTATCTGTACTTTATATATTTTATTTTTACTTTTACTTCACTACATTTGAGAGCAGTACTTTCTGTACTTGTACTTTCTACTGCACTACATTTTTGAACTGGACAGACATGTAAAAGTATTTTGTATTATTGTCTGAGATCTGCTGAAAAGGCTGAGGGTTTATTTTTTAACACATTCATAATTTGAGCAAATAAAATATACTAAATCAGCTAGAGAGAAAAAAAAGATTAAATTCTCTCTGTTGAACAAAATTCAACACAAATCTTCAAAATCACGGCATTTGAAGGCTTATTCGATCTCAAAATCTACGTGAAATACTTTTACTTTTTACTCTTTAAGTACATTATTAAACAGGTACTTTTGATACTTTTACTTAAGTAGACTTTTTCATGTGATACTTTTAGTTTTACTTAAGTATTTCTGTTGTAATACAGTGAATTCCTGATTCTAGTCACTAATAAAAATGCTCAGGTTTGAACCACAGACTGTATGTATAAATGGACATATTTAACCTGCTGACCGACGCACTCCAAACAGGAAGTGAGCATGGGCACCTCAGCTCCATCGAAAAATCAAAACCATCGCCCGTCTCTCTGTAACTGCTGCAGTGAGCCTCGACATTTTGGTCTTAAAATGTTCATATTAACCCACTCTTTATGATCCTGGAGTTTTTATTACGCTATTTTGTCTGTAAATCAAGTTGTGAACATTAATAAACAAAAAAGGCAGCTGAAATCTTTCCCAGAGGTTGCTAATCACCTGCTCCATGCTAAACCAGCGGTGTGTGCAGGAACCTTCAACAACCTCGTTCTGGATTGGCTCTTTGGTTGCTATGATACCTGCGGTCGGAACTCGGCTCCAAATTCCCCCCCTATACCTGCTCTAGCCTCGATGAGCTTCATTTGACTGGAGCCGAACACTGTGGGTGACGTCACACTCACTTAGTCCTTTTCTTTATATAGTTTATAGGTTCAACGTTTGTGCATTTACATTTTGGATATTCCATGACAAAGTATGACGTTATCAAAAAGGACGTTTGGCTCTTCGTCTGGGAGCATGACACCAGTGTACACCAAAGAATCTGAAAACTGACAATTGTGATCTGAAGCAACTTACCAATGCTTCAGCCCCGTTGTGTGGTGTTATAGTGAATGTGTTGGTGAATAGCCTTATCTGTTGTGGACAAAGAAAATAGAGTGATAGACTTACAAAGAGAAGAGGCCAAAATACGTCAGCAGTACTACAACATATCAACCACATTAGCAGCATTAGTAGAATCCAGAAGACAGAGTTCCCAGTTCGCCTGTAATCCCGGAAGCAACCGCACACTCTCCTTGCTGAAACGGCATTCCTGTGGCCTACTGTCGACAGGGGTATGAGAGCCTACGTCACCGCCGTGCCAGGTGTGTCCAGGGGTAAGGCCTCCCATCCTGAGGGTCCGGTTCCTGTCCCAAGGCGGCCTTGGTCTCATGTGGGGGTGGACTTCGTCACCGGCCTACCTCCATTCCAGAGCAACACGGTCATCCTCACCATCGTCGACCGCTTCTCTAAGGCCGCGCACTTCGTTGCTCCTGTCTAAGCTTCCAACCGCCAAGGAAACCGCAGACCATCTCACCAATCAGGTATTCCGACTCCATGGAATCCCCTCCGATATCGTCTCAGGCCGTGGCACTCAATTTACATCCCAGGTGTGGTGCACCTTCTGCGAGGGTTTGGGCACATCTGTCAGCCTCACATCCGGTTTTCATCCCCAGTCCAATGGGCAGACCGAGCGGGCCAACCAGGGCCTTGAGACAGCGTTGTGGTGTGTGGTATCCAACCCTTCAGCCTGGAGTTCCTTCTTGCCCTGGATCGATTACACCCACAATTCCCTCGTCCATTCAGCCATGGGTATGTCACCTTTCCAGGCCTCCCTAGGCTACCAGCCCCCGCTTTTCCGTCGGAGGAAAGAGACCTGGGTCCCTCGGTCCAGCATCACCTTCAGCGCTGCCACCGGGTCTGGCGGAAGACTAGAGCCACACTCCTCTGAACCGGGGTGCGTACCAAGACAGCAGCTGACCGACACCACATTCCCACTGCTCTCAGATACCAACCCGGTCAGTCAGTGTGGCTCTCATCCCAAACTATCCCACTCAAACAGACTCTCGAAAATTTCTCCCCACTTCTTAGGGCGATTCGTTATCACCAAGATCATTAATCCATCTGCTGTGCAGCTTCAACTCCCTCCGTCTCTCCGCATCTATCCGACCTTCCATGTATTGCAAATCAAGCCCGTCCGCACCAGTGACCTTTGCCCTCCTGCCGAGTCCCCTCCTCCCGCCCAGGTCGTGGATGGACACCCGGCCTCCACCGTCCGATGGCTCAATGATGTCTGCCGGCGCGGCAGGGGGCTTCAGTACTTGGGGATTGGGAGGGATATGGTCCTGAGGAGCACTCCTGGGTGCCTAGGGCGCGTATGTTGGACCCTGACCTGGTCAGAGACTTTCACCGTGCTCATCCTGAGAGGCCTGGGGGTCCACCTGGAGGTGTCCCTTGGGGTCACCCGCCTGAGTCTGGAGCTGGGCAGAGTTCCTGGCTCCTCCCAGGCGCACCTGGAAACCATCAGCGCAATCATAGCCACCTGCGGCGGATAACAGGAGCCAGGACCAGACACTCGGTGTTAGATCGTCCGCATGTCAACGTGACTACCTTTTGCTACACCTTTTGTTAATGGTTTTGCCTGTTATCCTGCTCATTGGTTTTTCACTACTCTTTAGATCCCGCTCTCTGGACCAGCCCTGCACCCTCACCTCTGACCCTGCCTTCCTGTCTTGGTATTGTTTCCTTCATCTTGTCTCTGCACTTACATCTCACTCTGGACCCTGGCTCACACCCCGCACTCCACCCCTCCCCAGATCTACCGTCATTACCGACAGATGTGCAGAGTGTCAGAGAGGTGCAGAGTGTCAGTGATGGGCAGACCGGGGTGAGCTGAGCAAACATCCTGAACTTAAATCCAAATCAAACTGAGATAGTGGTATTTGGTCAAAGTAATCCACTGTTTGGACCTGACACTGTGATAGGTCCTCTGTCCTCTTATCGTTGCTCTGCAGTGAGGTAAAAAATAAAATAAAAATATGGGGAGTAAGAGAGGAGGAGGAGTGGGAGGGGAAATGGAGAGAACGAGGAGTGAGAAAGGGAGTAGAGGAGTAGGAGTGAGGGAAAAAGAGAAGAGGAAGAGTGAGAGGGGAAGAGGAGAGGAGGAGGAGTGAGGGAGGAAGAGATGAGAAGGAGTGAGGAAGGGACGAGGAGGAGGAGAAGGAGAGGAGCGGGAAAAGGAGTAGGAGTAGTAAGAGCAGGAGGAGAGAGTCATGGAGTAGGAGTAGGAGGAGGGGTGAGGGAGGAGGAGAGAGGAGGAGGAGTGAAGGAGGAGGAGGAGGAGTGGGGCTGTAAGAGCAACAGTCATGGACTAGGGCCAAAAACATGAGGCCCGTCCAGACTGAACAAATGAACTTAAGTGTTTAAATGTGTTACTCTATGGGTCCTGTTCATGTGAGGGAGTCACTGCAGCTCTGTGGTCCCCCCACAGCCCAGAGCCAGGATCAACCAGCATCCACATTATGGTACAGCGCCCTCTGCCTGCCAAACCCTAAACTGGACTGTAAAAAAACACCTCTTCTGCCTGATATTTGGCTCCAGCTCGACAGAATATCTTGGTGTTGTGGACAATATACACATTTAATACATTGCTTACTTTCTTACAAAGGTGCAAAACGTTCTGTTTCCCACCATGCAACAGTGGCATATATCACACTAAGGGAAGATAACAGCTATGTTCTGTTTATTTTGGTCTCAGGAGTGTGTAACCCCCACTCTGGGAAGATTATAAAACACTCACCTTGTTTGACTTTGCTTTAAATTTCTTATTGTGTAATCCCCACTCTGGGCGAAGTATATAACACTGGTGTAATCTCACTCTGCACTAGACTCTTCTTCAGACATCACTACTCACTTGACTCTGCTTTGAATTTTTCTGGACGCTGCCTTTAACCCCGACTGTATCGCTGTAACTGACAATAAAGATCTACAGAACAATCCCTGTTTTTAATGAAACAGAACAGAAATAGACTGTGTTTTATTGTTCTTTGCCCATGTGTCGTATTTAATTTAATTTATTTTTTTATTATATTTATATTTTTTATATAATGGCCAATCAGAAGAGCTCGTTCAGCCACAGACTGTTACTGCCACGCTGCTCCACTGAGAGACACAGGAAATCTTTCCTGCCTGTCGCCATCAAACTGTTGAACTCTGTCCTGTAACGAATCACTTACAATACTCCAATATTCCATTTGTACATAGATGTAAATAGCTTGTGATGTTGTGATGCTGAAATCTATTTATTTATTTATAGACTCTATTTTATTTTATTTTATTTTATTTTTATATTTTATATTTTTACTGTTTTGCACTACATTTTATTCTTATTCTTTAAATTTCTATTCTGTGGTCATGGCATCTGTGAACTAAGAGAATTTCCCCTCGGGGATCAATAAAAGTGATTCTGATTCTGATAATGTATATCTGTTTTTGTTGACTTTGTGTGAAGCACTTTGGGCAGCTGAAAGAAAGAAAAGTGAATTGTTTTAATATTTATCTTACCAGGAGAAAATGCCCAAAAGGTTTGTGGCAAAAACCTTTTGCAGCCCGTCTGAGTTAATCTGGTTCTGCTGGGTGAGGATACCTTCAGCTGTTTCAAGCATATGAATCACATTCCTAAAGGAGGATGAGAGGAAGCATACCTCTCACAGGATTTTTGCTGTGGGATAGAAGCACAACATACCCAGAAAAAAACTCCTTTTAAAAGTGCCTTGAAGACCACTTTTGGATTGGTCATCATTCCAGCGTTCAGGTACAAAAAATCAACCCTGCTGTACCTGGGGACGGTAACACTGTTTGAAAAATGTGCAAACTCATAATAACTGGTGTAAGTTTGTTGTGTTTTGAACCTGGCTTTGACTTCCACAGCAGCTCTGAGCACAGACTTCACCGAGCCGGGCGACCTCAGCTCTCTGGGTGTCCGTATGAAATATCTCTAACAGTATGAAATAAAAAGCAAGCTGGTTTTGTATTGTTTTTTATCCTTATTCTGATTCCTCAATTTTCAGTGGATTGAAGTAATTACATTTCTTACCATTTTGTACTTCTCTGTTTGAAAAGAGCGAGGCTTTCGTCCCGTTGTCTGGAGCAAACCATTTAGCTCCTTTAGCCTTGGTCTTCCTTTAATTATAACCTACTGCTTCGTCCAGTTAAGAAAACTGCTTGAGCTTTAATATGTAATCTCCAAACCTGCAAAACTACAGCTGTGCTAAAGGCTGTACTACCTCAGAGCCCCATTACGATAAGAAAAACATCCAAGGCCATTTGAGTAGGCTCGCCAATCATCTTTGACTTTAACCACCAGCTAGAAAAATAAACACAACAAGCAACATATAAAGATGACAATATCAGTATGAAACCCCTGCACTAGGATACATATTTTAAACTTTACACATTTACCAAAGAGCTTCAAAAACAGGTTGTGCAAACTATAAGTAATCCTAGAAACGCTGTAATACAATAAAAGCAGTAAATAGATATGGTTTGAAGACATTCGTAATATTATAACGCTTTGTTCTGTTTACATATGATGCTGTCTTTTTCTTTTATTGCTATTCTAGGCTCCATCAGATGCAGGTGTATCTTTTGAAAGCTTGGCCTCTGTTTCTTTCAAGGCTTCTTCAAAGTTCAACAAACAAGTGAGATATTCAGACAGTCTATCAAGTACTCCAGTATAAATACATTTTATACAGTGCTGTTCTCTTCTGCCCTACTTTTTCACCTATGAAACAAAGGGCTGAG
Source organism: Periophthalmus modestus (assembly GCA_019594935.1). NCBI lineage: Eukaryota > Metazoa > Chordata > Actinopteri > Gobiiformes > Gobiidae > Periophthalmus > Periophthalmus modestus. Next base: position 25,351,426 of record JAIEZT010001328.1, on the reverse strand, counting down.
TGAAAGAGTGTATCTAAAAGTTTCAAAGTAGAGGCTGCAGTCTGTACAATGCTGCAACTTTTTTATATTACACATAATACTGCTACTGCAAGAGACAAATACTCCCAGTACTGGCCCTCTACTTTACCATGAAATATTTAAAGGGTAAATTTACACATTTGAACCTGATTCTTTCTATTAGTGACAGATCCCCTGACCCGACAGATCCACTGACCCGACAGATCCCCTGACCCAACAGATCCGCTGACCCGACAGATCCGCTGACCCGACAGATCCCCTGACCCGACAGATCCCCTGACCCGACAGATCCCCTGACCCGACAGATCCGCTGACCCGACAGATCCCCTGACCCGACAGATCCGCTGACCCGACAGATCCCCTGACCCGACAGATCCACTGACCCGACAGATCCCCTGACCCGACAGATCCACTGACCCGACAGATCCCCTGACCCAACAGATCCACTGACCCGACAGATCCTCTGACCCAACTTATGGGTCAGATCCACTGACTTTCCATATCTGAAATTCCCACCACGAATACCATAGCAACTGAAGAGCCAATCCAGAGTGAGGCTAATGAAAGTAACGCCCCTTCCCTTAGCACGGAGCAGGCGCTTAGCAACGCTGTCAGTCAAACCTGTTGCTAACGGTAGCAGGAATGACGAAACCGCCTGATTCGTCTGTTATCAATGTTCATATATTGATTATGGACACAATAGCAAAATAAAAAACAGCAGGGTCATGTAGAGCGGGTTAACACGAACTTTTTAAGATCAAAATGACGAGGCTCACTGCAGCAGTTACAGAGAGAGGGGCCACAATTTTTCAATAGGAAGTGAATTGGAGCCAGTGTTGATGGAGCCAGATGTGTGCCATGTGTGTCACTTCATATTTGGAACGCATACTGACCTATAGAATCCTGTGATGTCATTTAAAACCCAGAAACAACTAAGTGCTGGCACAACTTGCATACAAAATGTCTAAATTACAAGTTTTAAACCTCTTCTGGTCTCTGATGTAATGTTCTTAGCATATTGAGAGCCAAAGCCGTTGCTATATGGTCCGTGTCCAAGTTCCATAAATACGCCACTGTGTCAGGTAGTAAAATATCCATGTACTTGGCCTCCTGCTCCTCCCTCTGCAGCACATCATTAGACCTGTCCCTCCTCAGCTCGTGTTCAGCACAATCTGTTCAACATGGAGGTCCACTGTTCTAATCCTATGCATGAATTATTGACAGGGACACAGAGGACTGGAATACTTTTCAATACTGCACAACTTCTTGGCAGGGTCTAGTAATGTGTGGTACAGAAAAGTTGGGGAATTATTTAGTTAGTAGTCTCTCCTTCGTAGTAGTAGTAACTTTAGCAAAACAAACAAAATAGCATACCTCATAAAGACTATTTAAAAATATAAAACTATAAAACCTACAATGAATATCTGTATGAATATTTAGCTTGATTAAAGGGCCCATGTTACACTGATCTATGTTATAATGTTTCTTCATCACAAACATACCTGGAGTTATGTTTTGTTTCATTCACACATGTTTCTCCAATGGAAAACACTCTGTTCCACCTTATGATGTCATGTGCTAATACAGGAAGTGCTCTACTGTGTTTTTAAAGTCAGTACGCCTTCACTTGAATTATTTGCACAATTTTAGCCCTGGAATTTCCAATCTCTAATGAACAGTAAGAGTAAAAGGTTAACTTGAAAACTACTGCTTCATGACATCACAAGGTGGAACAGAGCATTGGAGCTTGAGGGATGTAGACAGATGAATAATAAAGAGTTACTCAAACATGTGTGAATGAAACTAAACACAACCTCCAATATGACAGTGTGATCTGCAAGCAGGCCTTTGTGTCACTTGTCCTCTGACCTATGCACTTCCTGGATCCCCTGGTGTCCTGAGTCCTCCACTCTCCAGGTAGTATCTCAATGTTCTTTTAGTTAACTTTAGTAACTTTGAACTTTGAGCACGGTTGTTCCATTTAGTGCAGTGGCCTCTTACCTGGCGTCCCTTGTTGTGCTGTGTATACATGATCACTGGTCCAGGACAGCTGTGGTACCAATGCGCCTTCCTGTGAGGTGAAACCGATATGTTGGAGCTACAGCTCTTCATTGCTAGTTTTGTTTTGTTGTAGGATTAGCTGTAACTTCCTTTTTAGTTCTAGCCTGGCCCTTGTAAATGTGGGCTGTTGACTGGAGCCTGCCTTGTTCATCTTCTTGCCCCATTAACATGGACCCGACCTGTTAAGCCCGATGGCGACTTTTATTGACCCACTTATGTCATGTCTCTTTGAACTGAACAAATGAAATATACAGAAATAGTTATGTATATGTCAATTCGACTAAATTAATGTGTAAAATAAATGTACAATTTGTTAAAAGTGGCCTTCCTTGTGTTGCCTTTGTTCATCAAGATCAGACCTGTGTGACCTTTTTGTTTTTTTCAGGACTATGTCCAGTGCCGTTGTTTGGCTATACTTTAGTTATTTTATATTTTATGAACATCGCCACTCATCTTGCTACACCAGGTTATGTTTTGATGAGGTAATAATATCATAACATTGCTTAAAGCTCAGTTTTACACAATCTAGGACATTTAATAATAATGAAAACTTATATGGAACAATAGAGGGCATCTATTGCTAGAGGCAACAGCATGAACTGAAGTCCCATTGCTACAACAGTCTGAAGCAAACCACGTCTAACACACCCAAAAGTGTTTAAAGCAGTGACGTGCGGTGAGGTTCATGGTGAGGCACTGATGTCGTCACAATCAGATTTACAAACATATAAACCAGGTGTCAGTAAATTTGGCCACGGGTCATTTTCTCTCCCAATGACTTGGGTTCAGAATAAAAAATAATTTCAAAATAAAAGTTCCGAAGTCCATATGAAATTGGTCTAACAGTTTGAAATAAAAAGCAAGCTGGTTTTGTATTGTTTTTTTATCCTTATTCTGGTTCCCCAAGTTTTCAGTGGATTGAAGTCGTGAAATTTCTTACCATTTTGTACGTCTCTGTTTGAAAAGAGTCTTTCGTCCCGTCGTCTGGAGCAAACCATTTAGCTCCTTTAGCGTTGGTCTCGGTCCTTTAATTATAACCTCCTACTTCGACCAAAAGTCCAGTTTAGAAAACAGCTTGAGCTTTAATATTTAATCTTCCTCCATTTAAAAAGTAGGGCCACACATGAAGAAAAAGTGAATTGCTAACAAAGTTGACTTGCTAACTCCCTATTCTAGAATTTGCAGTTTGCGGCCCACTATTCCCCTTAGGAGTGCAGGATGAGCGCGCCCTGCCTTTCACCCGATGAGCAGCCGGTAACTGTGTGCCTCATCCGGCGCCTTTTCACAGTATTTTAAAAGCAGCCGAAATTCATCGATGCTGAAAGAATACAGCAAATAGAAAAGTCCTGTGAGGCACATTATTGGATAAATATAACTATTGCCTCACCACGCGCGTGTTTTCATCAGGATTTCAATGGTAAACATAAAAATTCAGCAATTTTGAGTAAAAAAAAAGTATATATATAAAAAGCAAAGTTAAATAGAAAATAACGTTATAGTACAAAATACTGGATAAAATCAAGTGTGTCATGATCTTTTTTCTGACTAGACTGTGTGCTTGATGAGCCGACCTTCTGAAGGCCAAACTTTTGACACCTGGTCCAGTACAGAACAGACCAGTGTGGTGGCAACAGCTCTCAGATCAAAGGCACACTGGTGTACAATAGGTAGGTGCGGCAATGGGAAAGTTGGCCAGTAGATAATGAACCAATGGGTAAGTGGACAGATGGGTAAGTGGGCTGGTGGGTAATTGTTCAATGGGTATGTGGATCGATGGGTAGGTAGGCGGATGGGCAAGGAGCCAATGGTAGGCTGATGTTTAGGTGGGCCAATGGTTCCCACGTCCTCCGTTACGTCTCAAGCTCCGTCAAATGTGATCTTCCAATCAGATTTGTTTTTTTTCAGTGACACATGCAATAAAAGAGCTCACTGGTCACCTATGATTTACAAATATAATAACATTTACCTCACCTCAGATGTTCTTCAGCCCCTTGTGATATTTTTTTCCTTTATTTTTTCCAATACAGACGGACCATTCCTGTCCCTGATTGGTAAGTGGGCTGATGGGTAATGGGCTGAGGTGCTGTTGTTCCGCTGCAGATAGATTGTTCACTGTATTTTTACGTTAGAGAAGTAGTGGGCAGTGGCAGTGGGAGTGGCATCATGCTGAGTGCAGTCTTGGCCTTTCCCATGCTCCGTTGGCTTACTGTCTTCAAAGCCGCTGACAGGGACTTTCACAGCCCCCAGTCCAGTCAGTGTGTCCAGTGAGGATTCATTATTCTGGACTTTTTTCCTTCCTACTTAAACCAAAACTGTTTGACCATAGTTTTACATTGAACAATTAATGGATTATGCAAAGCTAGTTAGTCAACTTGAAAAGAGCACTCTGTGACACTCTGTAAAACCCATTCCATGCCTCGAGCTGAATAAAAAGGAGCACGATGTTGATGTGTTTGTCACTTTTGACAGAATTCAGGGCTGCATTTGAGCAGAGGCAGGGCTACACAGCTCTGAAGTCTGTGTAGGTAATAAAATAGGATCCACCATTTTCACTTTCACCTCAGTGCTGGGGATCTTTACTTCCACCACTGTTTATTTTAATAGATTCTTTTTCCAGACCAAGGTTTAATTTGTTTTCATACCTGACATTTGGACTGCTCACTAGTGCTCTTCCTCAGAGTGCTCAGCGGACGTTAAAGACCTCCTTAATCTAATGGCAATGTTTGGAGGTAATTAAAATATGGAAACCTGCCCATGGCACAATACATTGGGACGAGGGGCCTCACATTTTTAAGAAGACTGTTCCAGGTTTTGGCTGCATAAAAGTGACACACATGTTTAGTGCTGACTTTGGGACCAGCAAGAGGCGGGTCCCTGAAGTCCTCAGAGTGTGAGATGGTTCATATGGCACTAACATGTTGGAGATGTACTTTGGTGTTGGTCCATGTAGAGACTTGTTCACAAGCAGAGCTGCTTTAAAGTGTATTCCCTGAGCCAGAGGAGCCAGTGCAGAGACCTGAGCACAGAACTAATGTGTGAAGTACTTCATGGTTTTAGTCAAGACCCTGAGCAGCAGTGTTCTGGATGTACTGCAGCTGTCTTAAGGCTTGTTTGGAGAGGTCAGTGAGCAGGATGTTACAGTCGTCTAACCTACTGGAGACAAATGCATGGATAAGTCTCTCTAAGTCTGGTTTTGACAGTATACCTTTGATTTTTGCAATGTTTTAGATGGTAAAAAGCTGCAGATGTTATTGATTTGATGTGGCCGTTAATGTTCAAGTCTGAGTCCATTATTACCTGATTTGAAGGTTTTAGAGAGAGAGACTGGAGGTGACTGCTGACACTTTCTCTATGTTTCTATGGGCCAAAGACTATGACTTGAGTCTTGTCTGAGTTTGACTGGAGAAAGTTGTTTGGCATCCACACACTGATCTGTTGGATGCAGTGGCAGAGTGGCGCTGGTCTCTATTCACCTGCTGCCAGTGAGACATAGATCTGAGTGTCATCTGCATAATTGTGGTAAGACACATTATTGCTGTGTGTTAACAGGCCTAATGTCAGCATGTAGAGACTGAACAACAGGGGTCCCAGGATTGTTCAAGCGGATGTCATTTGTCACCCTGATAAGAGCAGTCTCAGTGCTGTGGTGGCTCTAAAGCCTGACTGGAAAACACTGAAGGAGTTGTTCATTTGGAGAAAGTTAATAAGCTGTTGGTAAACAACTTTTTTTTGAGGACTTTGCATAAAAACAGCAGATTTGAGAAGGGTTGGTAATTGTTCAGTATTGTGGGATCAAGACTGCTCTTCTTTAGGAGAGGCTTGATAACTGCAGTTTTCAAAGCTCTTGGGAATGTTCCAGATTGAAGTGACATGTTAACTATGGAAGCGAATGGTGATAGCAAAGTGTTGAGCACAGACTTTAGAAATCTAGTGGGTAAGACATCGAGGCAACATGTAGTTGAACTCAGACTCAGTTACAGGTGCAAAGTGAGTCAGTTCTAAGTGTCTAGGTGGCTGCAGGGGTGTTATTTCTATTGTGGAACTGATGACATTTTAATGCCCTAAACCTTGTCATTAAAGAATACTGTAAACTCATTGCATTTAAATGTGGAAATTAGCTCTAACGGCAGAGGAGCTGGAGGGTTTGTTTATCTGTTTACTGTTGCAAACAAGATACGAGAGTTGTTACTGCAAAAATACCTCTCCTTTGTTCCACATAAACTGTGATTGTACATATACATCTTTTCTGAAGAAGTCAGACTGCAGATGGCGCTGTCGTCCTGTCTCCACCTGTAGGAAGACAGCAACAGAACCTGTCTAAATCAGCTGACCAGACACATCAACATCACATGGTCACTCTTTAAGCCTGTGGGGAATTCAGCCTTTTTCACAGATCCCAGCTGCCTTGACCTTCCAGTATATAATCAATACAAAAGAAAGTCACTCTTTAGCTTGTAGATGAATCTTTATTGGCACATGATAATATAATATAAAAAATAAAAGTAATAGTAATAAGGCAACACTACAAATATGACATCATGAGATTATTTGTGAAATCCATGAGCTTCTAAAAGATGTCTTCACCGAAATGACCAAGCCAAGACCAAGACTAGAAGTACTACCACTCTTTTCTCGTGGTACGCGTGAATACTCCAACCAGGTCTGACAAATGCCACAGTGTCTGAATATGAGTGTACTTTGCTATATGACAGGGTAGGTTTATTCAGTCAGCTGGTGTGTTATGTAAGAGACAAGAAGAGGAAAGGTGGTTCAGTATTCTACATCTGGGGACATATTTCAGTGAAGTAATTCAATACACTGTAACCTTGGTATAACATATAATCGTGTGTGAGGGCTCTTGTGAAGCAGTTTAAATTGGGTTAAACGCAATAGCTGCAAGCACCTGGTTAGCTCACCTTTCTCTTGATCTTTAAAAATGTATATGCTGTCTTAGTATGACTCTTCTGGTTTGAAATAGTGACCAGAGGTGGGTTGAGTAGCCAAAAAATGTACTCAAGTAAGGGTAACGTTACTTCAAAATAATATTATTCAAGTAGAAGTATAGTATAGTGGCCTAAGAAATTACTCAAGTCAAAAAAGTATTTGGGAAAAGGACTACTCACGTAAGAGTAACTGTCAGGAGGTAAGTCTGGTATTTTCAAAGGACAGACATAGAAATAAGACTGTATCTGAAGGAGCAGTGCAAGAAACACACATGATCATTTCATACTGTCAACATAAAGGTTTTTTGTCGCTTGGGAAGAGTAACCAAAACTTTTATTCAAATAATAGTACTGTTAGTTTAAATATTACTCAAGTAGTAGTAAATGTACCTTGCTTACATTGCTAGAAAAGTACTCTGAAACGTACAATTTCTTTAAAAAGTTACTCAAGTAAATGTAACCGAGCACAACCCAGATCTTTAGTCCCCAGATGTAGATCCAACAGCACCTAGCATACTGCGACGAAGACCACTGAAGAGATGAAGCACCCATTGAGAATGACTTGAGTTCTGCTACATCGTCTGTTCACAGGAGAGAAAGAGACAGAGAAAGAGGGGGCTACCAGGATACAAAGTTCTACAAAACTGGCTTATTCTTATACAAAAAAACAACCTATTAGAAATTCTGCATTTTGAACAACCCAGTAATCCATATGACATGTTCAGGCTTGGTGAAAAATTGGCACGAGAAGGCATTACCGAAGAAAACCATGAGTGAATATGAGTTTAAAGGCGCACTGTGTACCTTTTCTGGTGGAGGGCCTGCTATGCCAGCTTCTTGTCCCCATGGAGATTTTGTTGGTGTGCCTGGAATGTTCCACAGTATAGTATTGAACGTATCTTTCTCCATAGAGCCAAGTTTTAGTTTTAGATCATATCTGTGGAGAGACAACCCGGGTCACCCCTGTAGATAAGTTTAAAGAGGGGGTATTATGTAATTTTTTCAAAGCTTTCTACCATGTTATAATGTTGTTCCCTCATCAAAAACATGCCTGAAGAGAAGAGGTTTTAGATGTCATCCATGCATGTTTGAATAATCTAGTGATCTCCCCTGGACCCTATTCGAACCATCATTACGCTTAGCTGTAAGATTCTGGGCAATGCTCTGCCCACAAGCCGACATCACCCATGCGCCCACGTGACAACTCTCCATAAATATACAAAAGCATGATGCAAAACTGTACACAACAACTTGACAAACCTGATGCGATGTGCAGTATGTTCGTTAGCACGCTGATTGTGTTGTGATGGCGCTCTGAAGGGGGAGTGACTAAGCGAAGAGAAAAAAAGGAGGGGGACTCACAACATTGTTTTCAGCGAATATAGCACTTTAACACAATAAAAGGTAACACCATAATCTAAATATGTTATGTGTTAGCAGTTAATACCCCATAGAAGACCCCCTCTTTAATACGAACCTTTGGAAAATAACAGGCCAAGAAATAGCATCTCCATTGTGTCATACCCCCCACCTGAAAAGTTACATAGTGCTCCTCTAAAACTAAATATATTTTTTCTTACTTAATTTCAACCTTCTGATACTGTTCCTTTTGTTTTAACATTTTCCAAAATTATGAATATGTAAATTAATTGATTGGCACATTTATATGAATAAGACAGAAAGTTCAACATAACATTTGACTGCAGGTATGACCATATGTCCCTAAATTTTATCTCTAAGTCCAAGCAGAAATGCCCAGACTTCCCGCTCCCCAGAAATTTCCCTCAGCAGGAAAATGTTTTCAAGAAATCTCCAAAACAGTTGCCAGTTCAGCTTCTACTCATGGCGATGTGGAGTAGCAGCTCTAGTCTGAGCTCTAGGATGATCAAGCTAACGATCACACCCTATGGACATAAGCTAATTGGTGTCTGAGATTTAGTACAAAGCCAGTGCTGACAGTGAGAATGATTGAACACAACTTTTGAGTTTTGCTAGCTTGTTTTGGCTAGCCCTCGCTTTACCACAACAAATAAAAATGTAATCCTTTGTGAACAAGAACCCAATGTACTAGACAGATGTTTTCAACCAGCACGGAGATGGTGTCACTCTTTTTGTACAGTTCTTACGTAGAGCTGCCGGTTCTAGTCCCGTCCCAGATCATATATATGCAAAGTCTAACACATGGCCCACTTGAATCCATTTGAGTCAAATCCGAGCACATTCTTCTTGTCCTTTTTCTGAGTCACGTTGAGGTGACGCTGTCAAGAAGATTTCATATTTCCACAGGAAACATCTGGCAGGGGGTCACTCAGAAGTCTATGTGACCCCAGAAGCTGAGGCTGTCTCTGGCCCCGTTTAGAGCAGTTTGTGGAGAGTTTGTGAGTTCTTTACGCCATGGTCTCCTTGCCGGGCAGTCTGCGGTCATTAAAGGTGTGCATGTTGATGACCTCTTCAGTTTTGACGATGACCGGAGGCTGGGGCTTCTGTTTGAGACGGCGCTGGCACTTCAGAGACACACGCAGCTCGTCCATCATGGCACTGCAGAAGGAGCGCTGCAGACAACACAGAACCACAAGTTAGAGAGGGGGTTAAGGCATACTTCCATGTTATTGCTCGTAAAACATTGAAAATGGATTTTCTGGCTCTGTCCCATACTCGCACATGCACACAATGGGGACACGAATTGTGCAGGTTTTCCCAATTCTATGGAATGTCCACTTTGCTCTGCACTTCCAGTAAGTGTGGAGCAAAGTGCACATCAGCCAAATATAGTCCCCAATTATATCTGTTTCCTGCAGTGATGCATGGTTTGTCTGAAGCACTATATTGAGCAAACAGGCTAACTGGAATACAAGACATAAAGTTAACTGGCTATAATCCTGTATTCAAGCAAGATCCCACAGTGACTGTTTGTGTCAGCTCTCAATTCTCTTTGAACAGCCCAGTCAGACTTATTTCAGTGAAACATGGGACCTGCAGGAGCTCCCTGGTCATCTATCATTTTGAACAAAATCAAACTTCTCAAACTCGTCTCAGATTAACAGAGTTTTGTGTTCCACTCATTGACTCTGCTGAGGTCCCCTGTGTTATTTCATTTCTCTCTTTTTACATTATTTTTTCCTGCCTGTCAGTCACGCCTATCTGAACTCTGGAAGACAAGACTTGGGGCCCAGACCAGACTTGGTGGAATAGTGTGTGGTTTTGGTTGGCTAGACAATGAGTTTATGTCCTTTGAGTAAGAACTTGGAGAAAGTGTAGAGAGGTCTATTCAGCTCATGACAGTAATTGCATTGACCATCCAAGCCTGCCTTAGCCTGCATTGTGGAAGTGGCTAGTTTCACCCAGGCTCCATCGTCCTATGTTGTTATATTATTCTGTAAATGTAGTAATCAAGACACTATTTTAAGATCATTTTTCAAAGTGGTCTGAATTCTGCTCCAAAATACTAGTCCTGTGAGACTCTTTCCACACTCACTCTTTCCAATGTGCTAAAACTCCACACAAACAACAGCTCTATGATATTCACTGTAATAAGCTTGGAACGCCTCCTCTTATGTAACACTTGCTATCATTTCACCTCTCTCTGCTCGCATTGTGCATGTGCCGCTTTGCTAATCCTATAAAATGCTTAGCGCGACGGCAGCCAACATTACAGTCAAAGGCATTTGGCTGGTATAATGCTAAAGCTAATTCCGACGCGGTGTGGGAGGAGAGGTGGAGAGAAGCTAGTGTTTGTTTGTGTAGGAGTGAAGTGAAGTATGCATGTCTGAAGGGGGCCAGTGTTTGTGCATTTAAATACTGTGCAAATGTAGTTTTCTGAAGAGTGATTTTAGAACGCTTTAAACAGAATAAAAAATTTGTAATAGGTTAACCAGACCATAACTTTCAGACTAAACCTGGATGAAAGCAGACTGAGTGAGGTTTGTTGCATTTCTTAAAACTACCACCTGCAAGTTTAGATTTTTTTTCACCAGAAGAGGTCAGATGATGAAACCTGCTCCCACCTTCCTCCCTGCCTCACCTGGCCCCTCCCTCCTCCCCTCACCTGGCCTTTATCCAGGATCACCTGTGCTCTTTGGGCTTTTTCCAAAACTAGCACACTATCAGACTGCACTAACAGATACAGCATAGACTGTATAAATAAGTGGACTAAGGGAGTGTGACATTACCCATAGAGTTGGGTCATAAGTTAGTCTTAAGCTAATGAATGTAAGACTGTGTAAACAATTGTGTAGACAACTGATCTGAAACAACAGCTGACCTGGGAAAGCAATAAATGGGGGATGTGGAAAAAAGGTTAAAGGCTGTAAAACCTCAACAAGAAGTCAGATGTTATGCGGGAAAGTACTGATTAGTGTTGTTAAAGGGAGGAGCTGAGTTAAACCATATGTCACAGGAATGTATGTTTTGTCATGAGCTTGACTAAAAGAGATCTCTGAGAAGAGGGAAGTTGGAGAAAGCATCGGAGACAGCACTGGAGATGGTGAGAGACAGAGACCATGAGAGGGTCAGTGTCCGATGCTCTCTTCCCTCTGATTATAGAAGATCAGAGTAAAAGTCTAACACTTGTCTTGAGTCTTTTTGGTGCTAATCAGCGCGTCGAGAACCGAGTTTTCTTGACAGCAACGAAAGACCTAATCTGGAGCGAGGCTGATGAAGGTACTGCCCCTGCCCCCTAAACTGCTGGTTTAGCAGGAAGCGGGCGCTTAGCAACGCTGTTCAAATCAAATCAAACCTGTTGTCGATGCTAGAGGGAGCGACTTCAGGGAAAGAAGGAACCTGATCTGTCTGTCATTAATGTTCATATCTTGATTTACGGACACAACAATAGTCCAATCTGTGGATCTGACTGCTCAATCAACAATGTTTGTTTTTTTATGTCAAGAGCAACCAACCGACCTTCGGATCAGTGGATGAAAACCGTACCGACCGAGCTACTGTCGCCCAACCTACTGTCGTACTATACTGTATTCTGCTAGCTTCTGATCGCAAATATATGCTAGCAAGAAATATACAAATATGCTAATAGACACTGGTAAATTAGGTGACGCCTCGGAGACATTTGCAAATGACTTAAAAACTGTGACCTCGTCTTGTGATTAATGCTAGTAAATTAGCATCAGGAAAACTGAGCCCCCTGCCAAGAACACAGCATAGAGAGTTATATTAGCATCTCCATAGCTCCACACACTGGCGCGCTGAGCTAATTTTGCACCACGTCAATAATTAAAGAAGTGATCAACAGGAGTCCAGCAATTACCCGGTACCACGGTCGCAGTAGCGATAGAAGGAGCCGTGCAGAGAGATGAATCATGCAGCAGAAAATAGAGCAGATAAAAACATGTATGCGGTTTGATTTAAAGTGAAGTGGAGGAAGAGGAGGAACACTGGGGGGAAGGTGTATAAGGTAGGCGCCTTGAATTCAGAGTAATCTTAATGGTTCTTTAGACCAGTTTATATGTAGTCAGATAGAGACGCTACCAGCCGAAAGTATTTTCATTAATTTTTCGTCTTTATTTCCAGGATTATTCACATTGTCGATTCTCACTGAAGGCATCACAACTATGAACAACACATATGGAGTGTAGCAAACTAAAAATTAACTCAAAATGACTCCAAACTAGTAGAAATATTCGCAAAAGGCCCTTCTTTTAACGCACTTTAGACATCACCCACACACACATGCACACAAATAGTATTAGCTTGAGTATAGGGCAGAAATGATGTGGGGAAGGTTATCCAATTATTCATTCAAAGAAAAAGGGAAAAGGAAGAAGGGCAAAGGGAACGGAAGAAAAAGGGAAAAGAAAAGAAAGAGAAAAGAAAGAGAAAAGAAAAAAAGAGAAGAGGAAGGAGGGAAAAAAGGGAAAGGAAACAAAGGAAAGGGAGAAAGGAAAAGAGGAAAGAAAGGAAGAAAAAAAGGGAAGAAAGGAAAATGAAAAAATAAATAAAAGAGAATGGCGACTCAACCCTGAAACTGAAAGTCAAAACTAGTTTTACCTTCATAACTATACTCACTCATTCATTAATTTTACCTGCTCAATAATAAAACATTAGCTCATTGTAATCCAAAAAGACGGAGCTCTTGCTTAAATGCCTCTTGTATTCATACATTAAGGCATTACTGAAGTATTATGACTTTCCCTCACAGTGGGAGAACACCCCATCCACTGAATAAATACAAAATTATACATTGCTTTTGTAACCTGGCGAACTATTCCCTCTTCAACAAGTTTTTGCAGAGGCAGAGCTGCTTAATTGTATAACCTGTCTCAAAAAAAGTGGACTGACTAAACTATATAACGTCTCTCACCTCAGTTTTCTTTTTAAACCATAATGTTTGTTTTGACATGAATGGACCATAATGCCTTTCTCTGATTGGTTAAAGCAGCAACACATAACTTTTTGGAGGTGTTTCCATAGAAATAGAAAGTTAAAATTCACCACAGAGATAGATAAGTTTTATGTTACACAAACACACACACACACACACACACACACACACACACACACACACACACACACACACACACACACACACACACACACACACACACACACACACACACACACACACACACACACACACACACTGAAATACTATAGACAAAGGAACAGCATTTCTATGGAAACAGGCGGGAGGACATGAAGAGGACAAATTTCCCTATGGGGACAATAAAGTGTACCTTAACATTAACCTCCAGGCCACATAAGAGCAGGGTTTGTGGAGATGCAAGCCCGCTCACAGTAAGAATGCATATTTTTCTATGTTTTTCAGTGCAATAAATGCTTTTATTTTAGTCTATTTTGGGGCTAAAAAGGTACCCACTGGGGCATTCATCTGCCTGTCTATCACGCTATGTTTGGCTCTTTATGATTTATGCTCTTATTTGCGTATTTCATTAAATTAAACTCAACAAACGCTGGTAACAAATGAGCAGTGTGTATAGTTGAGTTTGTATCACATCATGAATGTGCGGACAGAACATATAAGACAGACTCAGCATCTACAGTACCTTCTCCATCTGTGCGTTCTGCTTGGATTTGTAGAGGACCTCTCCCACGGCCACAAACACAGACAGCACGAGCCCCGCGGCCAGCACGATGAAGATACCGCCAATGTTCTGAACGCCCAGAGCACTGGCCTCTTTGCTCTCCTCCTCTGGACAGCCATTCCCTCTCCACCACTTCTCCTTCATCATGTGCAGCTTCCCTTCCTCCTGGAGCTGCAGTATCGCGATGGTGATCTTGTCTCGGTACGGTGAGCCTGGAGGGACACCAAGATGTCAAAACCCAAATATCAAAATGGCATTTGACCTTAAATGTGTCTACAATAGTTCAAAGAGGAAGGATTACACTTCTGTGGGGTATTAACTGCTAACACATAACATATTTAGATCACCATGTAGCCATGTAGCCAAATTAATGAATTGAAATGTTTCGCTTGGTCCCCGATCCCCTTGCTCCCCATACTAAGTCACTCCCCTCTTAACTTTCTTTAAGCAGTAAAGTGCAAAGTCCAATATTTTGGGTTTGAGGGAGTGAGAGCAGCAGCAGGCAGTGTGAAAGCAAAAGTCCAGGGAATGAACACAAAAATAATGGAACACTTTGTAACATCTAAGTCCAGACCCTGGTAAATAATCAGCCTGAATGATCTGATCACAGATGAGTCACATGTTTGAATGACTACTAACACATAAAGACACTTCTGATACTTTCTTTTTGTATTCTTATTAAAATTGAGTGCTGTCACATTTGAGCAGCACAGTCGCTCAGTCCAAAGCCTGCCCCACTTCAGGCCGTGTGAGCAGGGCACCTGGCTCTGCTGTGGAGGAGCCCACTCCAGAGGAGTGCTACAGAGAGGTCTGTGAGGGAAGGATCACCCAGAGAAACACCCAGAGTCTGCTTTGAGCTTATGTCTCTTAGAATCCATTTTAAAGGAGCAGCCACGGTGCTGTGGCCCCGCCCCTTTCCCTCTGTGAACAAAGCACGAAACCCACGGACAGAATATGACTTATCAGAAGCATATTGTTAAAGATAAGTAAAATAAAACAGCATTTACAGTGTGGCCATAAGAATGAATGTGGCCTGTATGAAACATTACCACGATATAGAAAGTCCATAAATTATATCGAGCTCATGAGCAGCTGCAAATCAGTTTTGTTTCTTCATTTCATATGTATTATATGCTCTGCTTTAAGAAATAAACTAAAAGTTTAAAATTTCAAAAATCAGGTTGATTTAAAAAGTAGTTTTTACTTTATCAATTATCAACGAGACATCTTCAAATGATCGGTTATTGGTATCAGCTGAAAATCCCATTATTGTGCATCACAATTTTTTTGTATCACGTTTTTGCATATTTATTGAAACATGTTGTGTGGGAGCGTGGGTGACGTAGGCTCGTGGGCGGAGTATTGCACAGTCTTCTTACAGCTAAACAGATGGAGGCTTTGAACAGGGCCCGGGAGAGATCACTAGATTACACAAACATGCATGAATGACCACTAAAACCTCTCCAGGCATGTTTTTGATGAGAGAACAACATTATAACATGGTAGAAAGCTCCACAAATGTTGCATAATACCCTCTTTTAATATATCTACAATAGTCTGAATAACTCACCATAGGACATTTCTGAACATTATCTTCTTTTGACCTGCCAATAAATTCTGTGGGATACACTCTCTCTCCAGATTCCTGCTGCCTCCTCTCTTCTCTGCAGAATTATAACACTTTTGGCAGCCCATACTTAGAACAGCTTTGTCGTTATGGAATTAGCTTGGCCATTTTTTTTCCAATCCTAGCTCAGTATGGAGTATATATATGCAGGGCAGAGATAGCGGCTGCTCCGTCTTAAGTTTTTATGCATTTTAAGGTTGATAAAAGTCCCAAAATACAGGCATAAGTTCAGAGATAGGAGGGATTAGTGGAATTAGAGTCAATGGGTACAGCCTGATCAAAGCCTGGGAGCTCTTTGAAGATGTCATGCTTTTTATGTAGTGAAAAATGAGGAGCTAAAACACATGTAATTCAACCACAGACAGAGCAGAGAGCAGAGCGCAGTGCAGAGAATAGTGTAGTGATGGGTGTGTGTCGGAACTGAAAGTACGAGTTCATTTTTTCAATTTATCTAGTGACATATCAATGGTCAAAGGTCACATTTTTATAAAGCGCCTTTCCACCTCAAAGCACTGTACATCAAGGAACCACACACACATTCATACACCGGTGTGTGCAGACGCTGGGGGTGAGGGGGGTTAAATGTCTCGCACAAGGACACAACCACAGCATTCATCTGTGGGAGCGGGATTCGAACCGCCAACCTTTGAATCAGTCGACCAACACTCCACACTTCCAACTGAGCTACTGTTGTCCATATCATGTATTCTTATGGTTTTAGTTCTCTTTTAAACGTCTAATAATACAAACAATTGACTCTTCTGAGCTTTTAGTCATGTTATAATGCTGTTCCCTCCTCAAACACAGACCTGGAGTTGAGTTTTGTTTCAACACACATTTTGAATTCAATATTAGTCTGTCTGCATCTCCAAAGCTCCAAATGCTCTGTTAGTTCTGCTTTAATGTAGGCCTGTATGAAACCAGGACGTAGGAGGTCTGTAATGCATTTTTCATTTATATTGAGCATATGAGCAGGCGGGGAGATCACTAGATTACTCAAACATGCATGGATGACATCTAAAACCTCTTCAGACATGTTTTTGATGAGGGAACAATGTTATAACACGGTAGAAAGCTCCAAAAAGTCGATTTTGCATAATACTCCCTTTGAATGTATCCACAGTATCTCACTATGGGACATTTAAGGCGGTCTGAACATTTGAGCTTCTTTTGACCGGCCAGTGTATCCCAGTCTTTGTGTCTCTCTCTCCACATCTCCGCTCACTCCTCTCTCTCTGCAGAATTATAACACGTTTGGCAGCCTTCTGAAATGTGAGCGCATAAATGCTCACGAGTCTACAGAACTGTAGTAATATCTCATCTAAAAATAAATCAGGCACTGAGCGAACAGCAACCTGCCATCCAATATGATTTTAATTAGAAAAACATTAAAGCCCCACCGCGTACGATTTCAGCTAAAAAATGGACTGAAAGACATTTATTTCATTACAGGCTCACAGACCTGACTTGTAACTTCTCTGGTAAATGGTCTCCCACCTGTTTGTCTCCCTGGAAAATTCCACGGACTGGCAAAAAAACAGATCTGCCTCCATGAAGAATGCTCCAAAGTGTGGGATCAGTCAGTAAGTCATGAAATCTAAGACAATATAGTTCTGCACAAAACAGCAACAGACAAAATACCTAAAAGGCATTTGACCTTAAATGTGTCTACAATCGTCTAAAGAGGGGGTATTAAACTTCTGTGGGGGTATTAACTGCTAATGACTAACATAAACAGATAAACTGAAATCTAAAGAGTGTATTTCAAAATGTATTAAATAGTAATTCCATATTTTAAAAGTGTTAAGTAACAGTTAATGGTATAGATTCTGCACAGGTACTTAAACACATGCTAGCATCAACTGGTATGCATATTTATTTAAAGCAGACCTATTCTGCAAAATCCACTTTTCAGAGCTTTTAACCATGCTATAGTTCTTTCCCCTCAACATTTACTCACCTGAAGTTGTATCTGGAGTGATTTGTGCATGTTTGACCAGTCTTTAAAAGCTTATTTTCAAGACACCATACTGCCGCTCAGTCTCTGTTTTCACATCCACCGGGACACGGCCAGTGTGACAGTGCACTTCATTCTCCAATTTTAATTTCTTAGACAGTGATACACATTAGACTGGGCAGTGTTGTGTAGTCACTTTGGTACAAATGAAAAAAAAAATCTGCTGCTCCACTAGTGTGATCTGCAGATATCTATCGGAGGTGCCACTGTTTTACACTGAAATCTAACATGGGAGTCAGTGGATTTGTTTCTTTTATTAATTTGTTTAGATGAATATTGCGATTTAAAATGTGCAAATTATAACATAATGATCCATGAGTGTCAGAGATTTTAACTATAGAGGACACAAAAGCACAATATGTCTTCTTTAACACACAGCCATACTAGTATTACTTTGTGTGTTTGAGTTGTAACTCAAGAACCACAGGCCATATATATAAATGTCTGACCTGCCAGCCGCCGCATTACAAATAGGAAGTGATCGTGGGTGCACTTCCAGTTCCATCGACTCTGGCTCTAGTTCACTTTCTATTGAAAAACGCTTGTCTCTCTGTAACTGCTGTTGTCAGGCTCGTCATTGTGATCTTAAAATGCTTGTATTAACCCTCTCTACAGTTTTTATTTCACGGTTGTGTCTGTAAATCAAGATATTAATACCAATCAAGAACATTAATAACAGATGAATCAGGTGCCTTCTTGCCCAAAGTCACTCCTGCCAGAGTTTAATTGCTGAACCAGCGCTGTGTGCGGGAAAGGGCATTACCGTCAACACCCTCGCTACTGATTGGCTCTTTGGTTGCTATGATACTCGGGGTCAGAATTCCTCATATGGAACTCGGCTCCAAACTGGCCCCTCGATGAGCTTAATTTGACTGGAGTCAAACGCTGTGGGTGACGTCACACTCACTTAGTCCACTTCTTTATGCGTCTATGATGGAAACCTCACTTTGGGAAACTGTACTTTGATGTTTGACTCTCCATTACAACAGCTCAAATAAACAATAGGAATCAATGAGTATTGATACTTTGGTGCGAGACTCAATGCTTTTTGATACCTCGGTCAGTATCGATGTATTGCTAGTTTAGTATCGATCCACTCATAACCAGTCTTATGAGTGTAGAGTCTGAGCAGTGCCACAGAGAAGAGTTTTCCCTCAGAAGTCGTGTTTGATTCATGACACATTTAAAAGCTTGTTAGCGTGTTTGTGCAGTGATTCTGCTCATGTCTCATATGCTCGCAGCTACGTCTCACTGTAAATATTCAGGACAAGTGTTTACAAAGTGACTAACAAGACGCCATCTCAGCCGTCGGGAGTGGTTAGCCAGGCCAGTTATGCAAAGCAGGTATGTATTTCTAAACAGCAGTGATGTAAAGTAACAAAAGTATTACAGTGGACACTTTTTTCAAAGTATTTGAGATGTATCTGTCCTTTCTACTCCACTACATATAAACTTAACTGAAAAGTATACTACTTTTCTTCTTCAGACACAACAATGATCCAGATATGACTGTATACTATGCCATAATGGTACTGTCATTGTTTCTTTGGGCAAGACACCCCAATAGAGTACTTCAAGTATGTATGCATTTTGACTACTGTTTGCAGACACTAAAGGCAGGATCCATTGCCAGAAGTGTTGTAATGATACTAAAACTTTTCAATACTCAATACCATTATAATGATAAAAACTCAGACAACAGAATGTGATTTTCAACATTAAATGGTAGAACTTTGTTTTATCTTCCCATGTGTCTTATATCTGTGTAATCCTCAGTGTCCAGGCAGGTTTCATAGTGGTCGATGTGCCAATACTAGTAAAGGACTAGACCAGGACCAAAACCAGGACTAAACTAGGACTAAACTAGGACTAAACAAGGTTTAAACCAGGTCTAAATTAGGACTAAATCAAGACTAAACCAGAACTAAACCAGGACTACACCAGGTTTAAACAAGGTCTAAACCAGGACTAAACCAGGACTACACCAGGTTTAAACAAGGTCTAAACCAGGACTAAACCAGGACTAAACCAGGACTAAACAAAGACTAAATCAGGACTAAACTAGAACTAAACCAGGTCTAAACCAGGACTAGATCAGGTCTAAACCAGAACTAAACCAGGACTAAACCAGGTCTAAACCAGGACTAAACTATGACTAAACCAGGTCTAAACCGGGACTAAACCAGGACTACACCAGGTCTAAACCAGAACTAAACCAGGACTAAACCAGGTCTAAACAGGACTAAACTACGAGTACACCAGGTCTAAACCAGGTCTAAACCAGGACTAAACCAGGACTAAACCAGGTCTAAACCAGGTCTAAACCAGGACTATACCAGGTCTAAACCAGGACTAAACCAGGACTAAACCAGGACTAAACCAGGACTAAACCAGGTCTAAACCAGGACTAAACTACGACTAAACCAGGTCTAAAGCAGGACTAAACTACGACTAAACCAAGTCTAAACCAAGACTAAATCGGGTCTTTACCTCCTTGATAAGTCTGATGAAACACTCTCTGAACCGCTGCAGTATCGGTTCAGCTGTGATTGTGGCACATTCTGAAACTTTAAGAGCACAAGCTACACACAGTTCTTTGAAAACTGGAGAGCCATTACTCATTTCGTTTTCTAATGCGTTGCTTTTTATTCAACTTCTCTTATAGCTTCTTCAATCCTTTGTTTTCAGGTATGGCAGGTCTGTTGTTCTGCTGTCAGCTTTGCACCTGACGCAATTCTGTCTCATTCATCATTTATTTCTATCCATCCATCTCTCCCTTATCCTCCGGGCTCACTAATATCCCACAAGACAAACACCACTCCTCTCCCATCCTCCTTCAAATCCTCTTTCTCTCTCATTTCAAAAGCACCTATTGTAAAACGCCCGGGTCTATTTACACGCATTTAAAAAACCATATGCTCGCGAATAAGGAATCTATCAAAGCTTCCATTCCCCCGGTTCGGACTCCCCTCATATTTCAAATGATTAATGATGGCACAACAAAAGCGGCCTTGGGTAAATGCTAATAGGATGTGTCCGCGGAGAGGAGGATGAGAAGTGAAAGAGCGTAAGGGAAATGGGGGGGATGAGAGGAGAGAAAACGCTTAGCTAGCTCGACGCGGCGAATGCACAACTAGCTGACGGACGCGGAGAGGCATCCATCACTGTCTGGAGGTTTGAAAAGGTAATCGCGGCGTGATGGGTTTGTGTTTTGGGAGCAGGGGGAGCTAACAGGCTAACGGCTAAGTGTATTATGAAGATGAGGTATTACGGAACAGTTACATGGAACTAGCTGTAGCCTCTGAGGGTTATTCTATAGGCCTTTTCCCATTTGGTTTAGTTTGATGTGACCCAGTACATTATAGTTAGGGAGAATGGTCCAGAGGTATGGATCTGCTACTACGCCAACTAGCGCTAAAGTTTATGTGGTTTACCAAACAAAAACATGTTAATAATACTTTAAATAATACTTTGTTTTTGGCAAATATCATAGACTGTGTAAAGAAGTAGACTAAGGGAGTGTGACGTCGCCCATAGCGTTCAGCTCCAGTCAAATGAAGCTCATCGATGCTAGAGCGGTTACAGAGGCGACTTCCATATTTGGAATTCTGACTGTGAGTATCATAGCAACCAAAGAGCCAATCGGGAGCAAGGATGTTGAAGGTAACGCCCCTTCCCGTCCTCATCGCTGGTTTTGCAGGAAGCGGGCACTGAGCAATGTCAATCAAACGTGTCGCTAACACTAGCGGGAGCGACATTGGGGAAAGAACGCATCTCATTGGTCTGTTATTAATGATCATAGCTTGATTAACGGACACAATAGCCAAATAAAAATACCAGCTTTATGTACAGCAGGATAATATGAACATTTTAAGACCAAAATGATGACAGCAGCAGCAGTCACGGAGAGAGGGGTGACGGTTTTCCAGTAAAAAGTGAATTGGAGCTGGAAGCGCGTCCATGCTCACTTCCTATTTAGAACGCGGTGGCTAGCAGGTTAACTATGTCCTATTATATATACAGTCTATGGTGAATATAGCTTTTTACAAAACTATAAAATGTAACATGGTGATCTGTTATGGATGAGCAGTTAGAACCCCATAGAGGAGTAATAGCCCCTCTTTAAAACCAACCAATTATTACATTTTAGATGAGTTTAGTAATACAAATGGTCTGTCAAAGATGATTTTTTAAATGACCAAACAGTTTGTAAAGCGCAAATGTCCAAGAATACAGGCAGTGAAATGAGAAATAGCATGCTGCCAAACCCCAAAGAGATAAGTGACTGGGACTTAATGAAGCTAACTGTCCGACGCAAGCCTATCAGTGTAAAACAGCGGTAATGACTTAATAATCAGCTTTACTTTGAAACACTGAGCACATGATGGGGCGGACGGAAGGAAGACTAATTACAAAATGCAGCAATATTTAACAAATTTGATGTTTTTTTGGTTTAATCGTGCAAAGTCAAGTATGTTTTTAATTTTTACAAAAGCTGTAATATTGATAGTGATATGAATGCGCTTAAAGACGGGGTATTTTGATTCTCTGGGGTATTAACTGCTAACATGTAACATATTTAGATCACCATGTTATCTTTATTACTACATTCTATGAAAACTGTTAACAAGTTTAATTAGTTTCAGTTTTGTTTTTCTCACGATGAGTCTTCCCTCCCTTTGCTCCCTGCTCGAAGTCACTCCCCTTTCTGAGCACTAGCACAACACAATCAGCTTGCGTCCCGCTAATGAAACTACTGCACATCGCATCAGTTTGGCAAGTTGCTGTGTACAGTTTCAGTATCGTGTTTTTGTGTATTTATGGAGAATTGTCTTGTGAC
Organism: Periophthalmus modestus; assembly: GCA_019594935.1. Classification (NCBI taxonomy): domain Eukaryota; kingdom Metazoa; phylum Chordata; class Actinopteri; order Gobiiformes; family Gobiidae; genus Periophthalmus; species Periophthalmus modestus. The sequence continues at coordinate 25,328,865 of JAIEZT010001328.1, read as the reverse complement.
AGCATGGGTGATGTAGGGTTGTGGGCGGAGCATTGCACAGAATATTAGGTCCTTGGAGAGATCGCTCTATTACTCAAACACGTATGGATGACATCAAAAACCTCTTCAGGCATGGTTTTGATAACATGTAGAAAGCTCAAAAAAAAAAACAACAACCCAAAAAAAAGGATTTTGTATACCTCTTCTTTAATCAAAAAAGCTAAACAGGTCTAAAACAGGAAATCTGGGACAAGTCTCAGGTCTAAAACTGGTCTATAACATTGACAATATTGTTTCAAATGACCTTACTGAAGAGAACACCACCAGGGGGAGCCATTGGACCATTAGTACATGCACCATAGTTTGCGAACCACAGGTATATGACCTTTTATATCAAAAAATGATGGTTTTACACTACAGTGGCATAAGATGTTAATGATGAATTATCAAATTGTGACTTTCAGACAAGCTTTTTTGCTGTTTGAGTTACAATGCATGCATTTAAATCAAGACATTGTAAACACCAGAATCATCAGCGTTAAACAGACGTCAGAAATCTGAACTGTTGAACATGATTGTAGAGGTCTAAGCTGCAGGGTTAGTGGCTTTTACACAACATAAGACCTACACACCTAAGGCCTACACATTTCTTAAGACATAGTTAATATCATTATAATTAAGAGTTTACCAAAAATCTTATTTAAGTGTGTCATCTATTTTTATTAATCTGTCAGAAAAATGCCCTGTCCTTGTATTTTGGATGGGATTTTTGGGCTGATGTCATAGGAGGAGGGATTCTGAACTCACCGCTACTTCCCGTTTTTGTTTAATACTTACTTTAATACAACTTTTTTCCGAAACACTTCACCTGACTTATGTAAAACTATGATAAATACTTACCACAGTTACTATCCTACCAAACCAAGTCAGAAAAACACGATTACACACTTCATAATTCCATAATCTATGTATTCACATTGTTATCTGTCATCACTTGTGCATATTCTGCATTTTTATGATACAGGCAGAGACAGGAGAAGGTGGTCATCTGAAGGACATGAGGTAAGTACTTCTTCTTTACGAGCCTCCGTAGAACCATAACTCATCGCTCTGCCACGTTTACAGCCATCACAGCTCTCCCCGCAGGTTTATAACTGCCCAGTGTCAATCAGACCTTGCCCCGCCCGCCGCACGCTAATCAGGCCTAGCCCCACCCACAACACGGCAATCAGACCAAGCACCGCCCACCACATGACAATAAGACCAAGCCCCGCCCATCACATGTTAATCAGACTTAGCCCCACCCACAACACAGCAATCAGACCAAGCACCGCCCACCACCTGAGAATAAGACCAAGCCCCACCCATCACACATTAATCAGACCGAGCCCCGCACACACACCACTCTGTCGTCCTTTGTGATGTATTTGCATATTTGTTGATGGTAGATGATGTGATTAAAACGGTATATGGAGCTGGGGTGTAATTTCATTTTTGATCAGAGGTCGAATTGTACTTTCTGATCCTGGACTATATGAAATCAATATATATGTAGAGATCATGTGCTATTTGTATTGTTTCAGGAAATATTTGAAGTTCAAGATAACACCTAGGAAGACTGGAAAGCCCCATTCACACCTGCAGCCTGACCTGTGGCCTGGAAGACACAATTATAATTATTTCATTGCATTTTTGATCTGGCAAATTCCCAGGTAAATTACTGGGAATATGCATGGAAGGCTTATGTGTGCATAAAACTACAATATTGCCAGGAGTATTACTTGATGTTCTTAGTCTTTAGTCCAAGTTTAGTAATAGTTTTAATGTGGTGTGTTTATATTGGTGAACGTTACTTAAAACTACAATATACTTGTCTGTCAAGTTAAACAACTAAACAACCAGTAGATGGCAGAATCCTGTTACCCCTCCCCTCACCTGGCCTTTGTTCTAGCTCACCTGTGCTGTGTGGTCTTCTCTGTCAGGACAAAGCTGGCACACTGTCAGACAGCAGTAATGTAGATAGTATCTAGTGGTGAAGTGTGAGAATACAACATGGACTGGTCGGCAAGTCGAGCTATAGAGGATAACTTTAAGTTTCATAGATCATGGCAAATGGTCAAAATTTTTGCGCTTTTTCACCTTCAAGACACTCAAAGAGCTTTACATTAAGGAACCACTCACTCATTCTCACACCAGTGTACACAGACACTGGGTGGGTTAAGTGTTTTGCCCAAGGACACAATGACAGCATTCATCTGTGGGAGGTGGAATTGCACCACCAACCTGTGGGACAGTGGACCTGATAGCTCTACCAATGATGTTTATGCTGAGAGCGGGATTCAAACCAACAACAACTCGGATCAGTTTACAAATACTCTACCAACTGAGCCACTAGGTGTCACATCTAGTTCATATATATCTGTAAGTAAATGAGATGTTCTTTAATACTTCCTTAGCTGTGTTCTTAATTACTTCACTTTACTACTTTATTATTTGAGGCACTACTTTTTACTTCTACTTCAGCAGTACCATTAAAGCAACACTACTTTAATTTTATCATTTTGCCTCGTCGTAGGTTTCAACCTCCAGTACTATGCAACATTTTGAGGATTTTTTCCCATCCAAAAGACATCATATTTTGTTTTGAATTGGTAATCGCTGCAGCAGTGGTCCTAACATAATCACATAATTCTGAAATGATTGGAGCTACTGCAAGATATTGACTTCTATTACAAGATTAGATAAATGATAACGTTATCTTCCATAAAAGTACATTTGGAGATAGAATTTTGTATTCTTCCCATTCCTTTGTAGTCCTGTGCATTGCGCGATATTTCAGCTCTTAGTGCTCTGGTACATTATGTTGAAGCCCTGTCAGCAGAGCAGCACAGATTGCAGTAAATTGGCGTGTGGGCTCCTCTCTGCAAGACCTATATATTCTATTTCCTATATGCTCCTAAAGAACACCACGCGGCTCCTGCAGACACCCAGGCTCACCCTTATAGGAGAAAACCATTAGAAGACACAGCAACAGTCGCTAATGTGTACTATAAAAAAGGAAAAAAGAAACTCTACATGTCTGTCCCTGATTTTTACCATCTTAAAGCTGATAACAACTAGCATACTAACTCTGACTTCCTGATTACCGGACAATAAAACACTTTCTAATTAGATGAAGGCAATGCACAGTGGAATTATTTTGACCTCAAGAGTCGTTTATACAATATATCTGTACTGGGGCAAGACCATTTTTGCTAAGTAAATTATTTGCTCAGTGTGAATTAAGTCTTTATTTATGTTTGATTATGCATCTGACAGGTTTTCATGTTCTTCTAATTATAACTTGATTTGGTCAGATAGTTTTACATCAGGCAGTAGCAGTTTGTAGGAAAAAAGTACAACATTAAAGGAAGTAGCGCTGAGTTCAAACCAGAATCCCTATGAAGAACTTATGCCATCAACACAAACAACTCCATCCAAATAGAGACGATTTATGCACAAGGATGGCATGGAAAAAAAAAAAAAAGTCTTCCTAATCATAACTAGTGTGTCGTTTATGTACGCATTATGGTTGCTAGACAACAGTTATGGGAATTACCTCTTTGTATGTCACATCCATAGGCTGAGTAAAGAAGTCGACTAAAATACATTTGCAGCAACAATCCATCCATTTTGAATTCAGGTAAACATAATAATATTTTTTCCAGTGTATATTTTCAATTCGCTCCTACAGCAGCACAAACAGCACAAGAAGACAATAGCTGTAAATAAAACACACCTTGGAGGACACCATTATTGAAACGGCAGAGTGGTTGGCAGTAGCATCTCTGGAGCCTTGGGCAGGTTTGAGCCGTGGTCATAAATCCCACCTCTGGGGCTATTTTCTTTTCATCAGACTGCACCTTCTGCACCTGTCACTGCCCCCGTCACTGCGCACCTGTCACTGCTGAGCTGTTACTGCGCTGACCCCATCAATAAAGGTCAAACGCTCCATAGAGCTAAAGCCACAGGCGCTGTACATAGCTCTAACTGTCAGACTGCATCCATGTCCCTATGGACAGGAGGACCAAGGTTCAATAAGGGCTGTGAGTGCATCATATGAGAACTCACTCACTGAGCGGCAGAAGCTGCACTAGCACTGATAGGCTGTAGGTGCTGGGGTTTAGATAGAGACAATTTAGATCAGAGAGAGTCATTTTTGGTTTAAACCATCTGAATTTCAACATTAAAACTGGCAGCCCAAATGAGAGGCTCGTGAGAGGCTCATTCATCATCTCGAGAGCCAAAATAATAAATAGGACATCATGTCTAGTGTTTTTCTAATTAAGAATAAATCAGCATTACAATTGTTATCAGTAAAAGCTATATTTACCTCGTATCTGGGGACACAATTAGGTTATGTTTAAAGAATTCAAAATCAAATCTAAAACATAGAGTTCCTTTTTAAAAGACTTGAGTTTTGAATATTAAGTGTGCACTATGTAACTTTTCTGGTGGATTGTAAGTCATCTACTTGTCCAACTGAATCTTCTATATGGTATTAAACATATTTATCTTGCTATTATTCAACAGCAGCTTAAAAAAACAACAACAAAAACGAAAAAACTAGCTAACCTGCTAGACGCTGTGTTCCAAATAGGAAGTGAGCATAGGTGCGAAACGGTTCCTTCGAGCTCTGGTTCCAATTGACTTCTATTGAAAAACTTGCGCTCTCTGTAGCTATCAGACTTGTCATTTTGGTCTTAAAATGTTTGCGTTAACTTGCTCTACATGATCCTGGTGTAAATCAAGATATGAACATTAATAACAGACCAATGAGGTGTTTTCTTTTCCAGAGGTCACTCCCACTAGTGTTAGCAACAAAAAAGGTACACATTCCCATCAGTGAAGCTGGTGGGAATGTGTACCTTCTACAACCTTGCTCCTGACTGGCTCTTTGGTTGCTATGATACAAATGCTCAAATTTCCAAATGTGTGCCGCAGTTACTGATTAGTGGAGCAAAATGCCTGTGACTCCCACTTCCAATCCATCCATTTTAAATTCAGGTAGACATCATATTTTTTTTCCAGTGTATATTTTCAATTCGCTCCTACAGCAGCACAAACTGCACAAGAAGACAATAGCTGTAAATAAAACATTATCACAGTCTATGCGTGTCACCTGATTGTCTCCATATAGATACATTTAAGGCCATACTGTGGAACATCCCACACAAGTAATAACATCTCCATGGTTACAAAGTGCACCATTACTTTTGATTAGCTAAGACTACCAGGTTAATCATTTTTACCTAGCCACAGTGAACCATAGTAGTTTCGCCAACCACAAATTTCCAATGTAAAACCCAGGGACACATGCCATCCAAGCATGCTATTTTAGCAATTTCTCCTGGGACCTATTCAAACCCTCCTAATGGTTAGCTGAGAGATTCTGTCTAATGCTCCGCCCACAAGCCAACATCACCCATGCTCCCACATGACAATCCTCCATAAACATACAAGACATGATACAAAACTGTACACAACAACTTGACAAACCTGATGTGCAATGTGCAGTAGTTTCATTAGCAAGTGATTGTGTTGCGATAGTGCTCTGAAGGGGGGGTGACTTAGCACAGAGGGGAGAGTGTCAAAAACAAAAGTGAAACTTATAAAACATGTTTATATGTTGCTTTCGGCAAATATGTGTCATTTTCAAAAGTGAAAAAGGTAACACAGTGATCTAAACGTGTTATGTGCTAGCAGTGAATACCCCACGTGTGAGACGCCCCCTTTTTAAAAGATTCATACTGTCAACTAAATATTGCCACACTCTGCTTTTTCTGTCTTTCCTCCATTTTATATCAACCACAGTACATTTACCAATTGTATTCAAACAATGCATACTACACAGCCCATCCAAAACCAAAAAGCTATGGTTTTACTGTTTTGTGTAATGCCCCTCCTTACCCATAGGAGTCCCCACGCCGTAGGCCTTGGAGTCGATGAGGCCTCCGATCTGGGTGAGGTTGCAGTTTCTCTGGGTGACAAACTCGATGGTGGTGGACTCTGTGAGGAAGGCGTAGTCTGAGGTGAGCACGCGCTGGATGCCCTCCTCCACATTCTGGACCATGACTGAGGACCGCCTGCTGTTCATGAACTCCCACATCTTATCATACGTCGAGATCTTGGTTTTCTGAAGAAGAACATAAGAAGACGGTGTTACTAATTAGATTACTGGTATAACATAGCACTTAACACTTGTTTCTCCTTTCACCTCACATTGCTCCAACAGGCCTTTTCTGACCTCCACTTAACACTGGATACGAAAAAGATAAAATGTGTGATCTTTAACAGAAACCTTCCACACACAGAGCGCCCAAACCAAATTGTGTCTTTAAATGGTTCTAAGATTCAGATAGTCTGTCACCCCAAGCACCTAGGAGTATGGATTGATACTTTTTACAATTTCACACCCTGCAAAAGAGCTTTTGGTTAAAACTACAGTCTTCCCAATCCTCAGTTATGGAGACTTAGTCTGTAGATCAGCATCAAAGCCTCTAACTATTACACAAGCTCCATGTGATTTACCATGCAGCATCCTCTCAGGTGCCCCGTTTCCCACCATCACTACACACTTTAGTCCCTGGCGAAGTGGCCCTCTGTCCACACCCGCACACAAAAACACTAGCTATTGTTCAAGTCTTTAATGGGTAAACACCGTCCTACCTCAGCTCACTACTAAACATCCACAGCTCCAGCGGCACACGACTTGGTCTTTCCTAAAGCTCACACAGCTTTTGGCCGCTCCACATTTCATTTCTCTGCAGTGACTGGAACCACCTACAGCAGACTTTAAAACTTAGTTCCTTTTTACCTTTATTGACTTTTAAAAACTTAATCCAGAGTATTTTGAGCTGTATTCTGCTGCCTCTTGGCCAGGTCGTCAGTGCAAATGAGCAGGTGTTCTCAATCAGCTTACCTGGTTAAATATTGAATAAATAAATAAATACAATAAAACATTCTACAGAGTCTCTGCAGTTTGTGGGTTTGTCTCATTTAGAGTTCATTTTATCTACTTTTTTGTCCTCTTTTGGATAATCTCTTGTTTAGAACTACAGTGAAAATGCTGTAGTTCACTTTTAGACCTGATTTAGCCAAGGAATAGACCTGAGATTGATACTTTGCAGTGTCATCATGCTGGGGGTGTTCTGCATTTATATTATGGCAGAATGTTCAGCGGTTTCCATGGTGACCCAATGCACACACAGTGCAAAAACATTTTAAGAAATAGACACAAAACCGTACTTTGGAATATTCTTCATGGTAACAGATAGATTTTATGCCATACAGTGGAATATTATTTCCACAGAGGAGTCAGGTTTGTGGAGATGCAAGCTCAGTCATAGCAACGATGCAAGTCTTTAAACACTACATAAACCATCAATAACCCAAAACAATGCTTTGACACCATTTTAAAACCTGTTTGTATTCCTTGCTTCGCCCTTTCACTACCTTGAAGAATGTCATGGTGGACCCGTCCTCCACCACTCCATAGGGGATCTTGGTCTGCTTGGCCAGATCGTCTGCAGAGTCTATGGGAGACTCCATCCTCTCCACAGTGAGGAAGGCCGCCAAGTTAGCCGTGTACGAGGAGATGATGATGAGCGTGAAGAACCACCAGATACCTCCTACGATGCGCGTGGACAGGGCTTTGGGCATCAGCTCGGAGCCTGGGCACGTGGCAAGGTATGGTTATGACACAGATATACTTGAATATAGTGCTGGGTGAAAAGTGTTCAAACTAAATCCACTACTCAATCATGGTGTAAAAGATTTAACGCATGTGAAAGTACAGTAGAATGTGCACGACCAGTCAGAAGTTTGGACACGACTTCTCAATGTTCAGGGTTTTTGTTATAGTTACTTGCGACATTTTAGATACAAAAAGAAGACAACAAATATATGATGCAACATGAAAAAAATGAACAAAAATTATATTCCAGTTCCTCATAGTATCCACCCTTTTGTCGACAGCGCTGCAAACCTGTGAAGCTCCTCTCAATGAGCTTCACGATGAAGTCTCCTGAAATGGTTTTCACTTCACAGTTGTGTGGTGGCTATTTAAAAATCAGAAACAAGTTTAGAGTTTTTTTGTTTAATACATATGTGTCATTAATAGTTTTGATGCTTCCAGTGAGAATCTAAAATGTAAATAATCCCGGAAATAAACAGCATAAATGTATAAAGTGTGTTCAGACTGTTGACTGGTAGTGCACTTATACATCACTAAGAAAGAAAACTAAATCCACTTGTCCATCATGATGTTAAAGATGTAACACATGTGAAAAGTATAGGAAAAGTACAGTGTAATGTATGCAGAGGTGTTTGGACCAGAGAGTCATGTACCCAAGGCAACCTCAATCCTGACTCCACACCTCACTGCCCCCTAGAGGTGGAACAACCAACTGCAACAGGAGACGCCACTTGGGAAGGGTCTGTACTGCGCACATGTACAACATGTACATGGGTTACAAATGTGTAATGTGGTGTGCACCAGCACAACACATTACACATTCATAGCAGTATAGAAATTCAACAAAAGGCATGTCCACTTTAAGGCTACTAAGAGCTCTTTTGCAAATTGTGAGATATTTATTTTAGCCAAGGAGCAAAACTGGTTTGAGAGGAGTGAAAAAGATCAAAGAAGAGTGGACTCAGACTTGCAACTCGTTTCCCAAGTCTGGGACTTGGGACTCTTGAGGTTCAGGCTACAGCACTTGAACCTGTCTCTAACTAATGACCACAGTATCTATGATTTTATTTAAAATTTGTTTCTGAAACGGTAGGAACTGTAAATTGCATTTTTTGCCCTCAAATCTTGCACATAAATTGTGCCTTTGATTTAAAATTAAAATGAATGGGAAATTTGCTGCTGGAACCAGAGCTGAAGAGGGCGAGACTGTTGCGCTCCAAGCCTTTTAGAAGAGAAGCAAAACATCTTCAAAAACCTAGTCCAGGCGACTCGACCATTTGCTACAGAAAAAAGCTATATATGTTAGGCTTTTTAGCAATGCCCCAATTGACATTACTGTGCTCCAAGCTCATTGCTATGCTATCAGAATAAAGCCTTCCCCCGTTGCGCCTCCTTAGTCATATTGGGTTCCACTCCACACCGGCCCTTGGGCAGAGGGGTAGGGAGGCTCCACACCGGCCCTTGGGCAGAGGGGTAGGGAGGCTCCACACCGGCCCTTGGGCAGAGTGGTAGGGAGGCTCCACACCGGCCCTTGGGCAGTGGGGTGGGGAGGCTCCAGGCTGAGGACAGTACCTTGCTGCATGAGAGCCCCGACTCCAAACCAGAAACTATTGAGCAGAGTGAAGTTGTTCTCCACCACGTCCGAGTCAGGGTTACACGGGTGCGGGTTGTACCACTCGTATGGGCTGAACCTGAAGAGAGAGAAAGGGGGAGGAGTTAGCAAACAGGTTCGCAAACACAGTATACAGGATCTTGTCACAAGTTCCATATTATGGCATTAAACTAAGCTATCTCCATGGAAAACACCTGTATGGTGTCCAGGTAGGTAAAATAAAAATTAAATTCTGTCATGTGTGTACACTATACTGAATAGTAGACCTCATTGCTTTGTGTGGTCCACTATTCAGTATAGTGAAGACTGCAGTGAGCACTGATAATTACATATCAGTGTAATCACTTGTGTTTCAATGAATCCACAGGAAATCTCATACAGGTGTGAGCAATAAAGTGTCTGTCAGCTGCAGGTCCGATCTCACATGCATTCCCATCATACATGTACAATATTTCCATCCCAGTGTATTTGTATTTGTAGAAGTAAAAGTGTGCTGTGTGCATAAATCTTGCGCTTGGCTGAGGCTCAGGTCCATCTCTCAGGCTCTTACTGCGGTCAGCTTATTGGCATATTCAAATGGCATCGCTTTATTGTGAGAAGCGATCAATGAGCCGGAACAACACTGTCACTGCTGATAACCAACCCCCATGCAGCCGGACTCCGCTTCTGACGGAGGAGCGAGGAAGAGGGAGGAAGAGGGAGGAAGAGGGAGGAAGAAGAAGGAGTGGGTGAGGAGTGAGAGAGGAAGAGGGAGGAGGGGGTGAGGAGTGAGGAGAAAGGAGGAAGCAGGAGGAGTGGGTGAGGAGTGAGGGAGGAAGGGGGAAGAGGGAGGAGTGGGTGAGGAGTGAGGAGGAAGAAGGAGGAGAGGGCGAGGAGTGATGGGAGGAGAGAGAGGGGAGGGGGATGACGAGTGAGGGAGGAAGGGGGGAGAGAGCGAGGAGTGGGTGAGGAGGAGGAGGGAGAGAGAGGGAGAAAGGGGTGAAGAGTGTGTGATGAAGAGGGAGGAATAGGAAGAAGTGGAGTGAAGGGTGAGGAGGAGAGAGAAAGAGGGAGGAGGGGTGCAAGGAGTGAGAGAGAAAGAGGGAGGAGGGGTGAGGAGTGAGGGAGGAAGAGGGACGAGGGGGCGAGGAGTGAGGGAGGAAGAGGGCGGAAGGGGGTGAAGAGTGAGGGGGAGGTGAGGAGAGAGGAGGGGGTGAAGAGAGAGGAAGAGGGAGGAGGAGGACGAGAGAGAAGAGTGAGGGAGGAGGGGTGAAAACGGAGGGGGTATGTAAGTAAGGAGTGAGCGAGGAAGAGGGCAATGAGGAGTGAGTGAGGAAAGGGAGGAAAGAGGGCGAAGGGAGGTGAGGGGAGGACCGGGTGATCGGGGGGGAGTGGGTGAGAAGAGGAGGGAGGGGGGTGACTAGAGAAGGGGAGGGGGGGGAGTAGAGGGTGGGTGAGGAGTTGAGGGGGGGAGGAGTGACGGAGTAGTAGGTGGGTGAGGAGTTGAGGGAAGAGGTGGGAGAGGCGTCGAGGGGAGGAAGAGGAGTTGGGGTGGAGAGGGGGAGGAGAGAGGGGAGCAGGAGGGTAGAGGAGGCAGGGGAAGAGGGGATGGAGGGAAAGAGAAGGAGTGGGGTAAGAAGAGGGGAAGTGGGAAAGGAGAGATGAAACAGCAGAGAGAAGAGGAGCGGGAGGAGGAGAAGTGAAGACCAAGGGGGGTGAAAGATAGAGAAGGCGCATGGGAGGAGGAGGAGTGGTTGAGGAGAAGGAGAGAGGGAGGAAAAGGAAGGAGGAGAGGATGAGGTGGAGGAGAAGAGTGGGAGAGGAGAAAGAGAAGAAGGAGAATGAGAAGAGGAAAGGTTGGGGAGGAGAAGAGGGAGGAAGCGAGGATGAGAGGTGGAGGAGGAGAGTGCAGGGGTGTGGAAGGAGGAGTGGGGGAGGAAAGAGGAGGTAGAGTGAGGAGTAGGAGGAGGCTCATTCACATTCACACACTGTTGTCCTCACTGCTAAAGGGCATGTACACAACTGAATAAAGCTACACATCAAGAAGCATTTAACACCGGCTAGATTCCACCACCTGCTCGTCGCCATGGAGACGTTACTGCTTTGATTGGAATGTTCCGCATAGCCTTGACAAGCAATGATATGTAAGTCAGTCTATGGCCTGTTGCACTAGCCAAAATGACGCGTTGGGTAACAGATTAAACATAACACTTGTATGATTTCTGGCAGCTCCTTTTTGTCAGAATTTGCCATCGATAACTACAAAGTGATTTATCAGGAGTTTTATGTCAGATGCCCTTCCTGTCACAAACACTGTGACTGTGAGTGGATATCAGAACGCCACTATCTCCACAAAATAACTTGAAAATTTGCTGCGTAGGAGTAGCCTAATGTAAGATGTGCAGAGCAGCTAAAAAATAAAATAATGAAAAATATAAAAAAACATTAAATTCTGTATGAACAAAATGGATTTGTAAATAACAGGATGTGTTCTTCCCCCACTCCCTCTGCAGCTTGGTTCTGTATCTGTGGGTCATTTGTGGACATTTATTAGCCTAAGTTAAAGTGGCACAGCATTATGGGTTAGCGTGATTGGGTTAGCGTTACGCATCAGGCCTTGATTAGGTATCGTTATGGTTTAGCTAAAGGCTATTTTTCAATGTGACGCTACTGGACAGACAAAAAGAAATGAATTCTCTGTGGCCATATGGGCTTGTCACAGCCTGATCTCGTCAGATTTCTGAAGCTAAGTGAGGCTGGGCCTGGTTAGTACTTAGCTGGGAGACCGTTGAAAAACGCAAGTGCCACAGTGGGGCACCAGTGGCAAAAACTGTTGTTGTGTCGTTAGGCAAGACACTTCAATCACATTGCCTTGTATGAAAGTGGTGAGTGTGTTGGTAGCCTTACTTCTGTCAGCTGCTGTCAATAATAGCTCACGTGAATTTCGCCACAGGTGAAAGAAAAGACCACCACTGTAGGTGAAGCCCGTGTCTTAGTCACTCCCCCTTCAGAGCGCTATCATAACACAGTGTGTGTAGTGATGAAACTACTGCACATCGCATTGGGTTTGTGAAGTTGGATTGTATCCTGCTTTTGTATAGTTATGAAAAATTATTGTGCAGGGAGCATGGGTGACATAGGCTTGAGGGTGGAGCCTTGTACAGGCTTGCACTGCTAACCATAAGGAAGGTCTGAATGGGACCGGGAAAGATCTCTAGATTACTCAAACATACAGCGATGATATCTAAAACCCCTGCAATAATGTTTTTGATGAGGGAACAACATGATAAAAAGCTCCAAAAAGTCCCTTTGGCATAATTCCCCCCGTATCCTGCGTATCCTGCAAGCTGAATGTTGAACTGAACTTGTTTTGAATCCAGCAGCTTCATTTGAACAGTTCAAACAAAATGTCAGTGTGACACAATGTAAGTTTTGTCATCCACTGCAGCTGAAAATGCCATGTCAAGAGGTCTGTAATAATGCAAATCCCCAAGGAGTATAAGAGCCCTCTGTGAATGCATTCAAGTGTCCAAATAAGGGCCATGTACTTGTGCTTCCATAATTGTAGGTTTTATCATATCTCCTAAATGCATTTTCCCATATTTCAGTCCCTGCCCATTTATTTTCTTCGCGTCTCCTTGAGAATTATGTAAGCGGACCTGTCTGTGATCACAAGCCATAATTCTTCCATTTTAGTGCAGTCGCATTGTCAGGTTTTGACAGCAATGTGCTTTGTCCCAGGAATGATGAATGTCCTAGGAATTCCAATGCTTAAAAATACTGCAATATTTATGCATGGTTAATAATGAAGGATTTAAAAATACAGCTGTTAATGGTAAAGGTTAAAAACACACCACAACCGCTATGTTTTCAATAATGTGTTGAGTAGGAAAAATCTTAAAGATGCACTATGTAACTTTTCTGGTGAGATGTCTGCCGTCTTATTGTCTCCATGGAGATGTTACTGTTTTGCCTGAAATGTTCCACAGTATAAAATTAACTTATTTATCTTGCATCAGTTCAATTACAGATGTTTTCATAGTCAGAAATACTTGAAAAGTGCATTCTTACTGTGAGGTGGCTGGGAGCTCGCCTCTCCACAAACCTGACCTATAACATAGTGGACCATTCTCGGTAACACTTTAAGTTACTCTCATTTGAGTAGTCATTTTCCCAAATACTTTTTTACTTTTACTTCAGTAGTAATACCATTTGGAAGTAACGTCGCTCTTACGTGAGAACGATTTTTGGCTACTCTACCTCTGTGAAGAACATGCAAACTGGGAATTGAACCTGAGACCATATTTGCGGGAGAGCTAACCACTCTGCCAACCTGCCATCAACAATAACCATTACTTTCTGATTTCATGGTTGTTCATTGTAGTGACTAGCGTTCTGTTCTATCCTTCATGGACATACAATAGAACGCCCTTAGCCTTTACACACACACACACACACACACACACACACACACACACACACACACACACACACACACACACACACACACACACACACACACACACACACACACACACACACACACACACACACACACACACACACACACACACACACACAGTTGTCTATTGTCCCCTTGCTCATATATTTTCTGTTTATCTCTCCTCATGTTCCAATATTTGCTTGTGGCGTCACACTGCGTACATCTCACATTGTGTATTTTTCTGTGTTTGGACTGGTCGCATCAAATCAAATATTCCTACTGTTTATTTACACATTTCATCATGGATATATAATGTATTGGAATGTACCACAAGGCTTATTGCTACTATGGAGCGCAAAAGAAGTGGACCTCCCACAGCGTCAGCTCCAGTCAGATGAAGCTCATTGAGGTTAGAGCAGGTACAGGGACAATCTGGAGCCCAGTTCCATATTTGGAATTCTGACCACGAGTATCATAGCAACCAAAGAACCAATCCAGAGTGAGGCTGATGAAGGTAACGCCTCTTCACGCCCACATCGCTGGTTTAGCATGGAGTGGGCACATAGCACCGCTGTCAATCAAACCTGTTGCTAACGCTAGCGGGATTGACCTTGGGGAAAGAAGGTGACTGATTTGTCTGTTATTAATGTTCGTATTTTGAGTTACTGACACAATTGATCATATAGAGCGGATTAATACGAACATTTTAAGACCAAAATGACGAGCCTGACAGCAGCAGTTACAGAGATGGGACACAGTTTTTCAATGTAAAGTGAAGTGGAGTTGATGGATCACTTCCTATTTGAAATGCTGTGGCTAGCACGTTAGCTATGTCCATTTATATATACAGTGTATGGTACGGAGAGACTATACAGAAAAAATGAGCAGTATAGCTATTGTAAACTTGATGCTAACATTAGACAAGATCCCTCCATCCATCCATTCCTCCTCCATCCCTCCACAGGTACACTGGGGCCCCTCCTTCATCCCTCCATCTCTCCCTCCTACATACCTCCCTGGGAAGTACTTAGAGTACTGTAGATCCCGGCCCAGCCATCCTTCCCTAAGCCTACATCCCAAAGGCCAGCAGAGGGCCCCCATCCCATACATTCGAAAATAATTGTTTTGGGAACAGGGCTTATGTGTTCAAAGCAGCCTAAATATCCCTCTGAAATGATTACATTTGTATAATATCTATAGAAGCAAAATATCTGCTGCTGACTACTAGTTTTTGAGCCGGGCAGAGGTGAGGGCAGCTATGTGTTTACACTGGTGCAAGGACCCTTTATAATGTAATGTAAATTTAAGCCAACTGGGACACACATCCACCAGAAACTTGTCTAGAATTTAAAAAGTCTTGACCCCCTCTTATATGTTTGTGTTCTTTTCTTGTGACTGTAGTAGCTGTGACATTCTGGATGTTTTCAGTCTGATGTGGGTCAGATAAACACAAATACAACTGGTCAAAGTGATGAGAGCAGAGTCATAATGTGTCAAATGTGAATCACCAATAGCTGAAGCCAGGAGGCATCTGCTGTCTGGGGCCCCAGAGACATATTCAGCTTAGGGCCCCCTGAAAGCTATGGCCGGCCCTGGCTAATATCTACAATATTTGGTGTTTCCATTATCCTGTTGTTAGAAATACTTCAAACACAATGTATGTAAGGTTTTGATTATAATTTTCACAAACATGGCCTAACTGTGTCCCCAGATACGAGGCAAACATGTTCAAATCAAATACAGTTTTTACTGATAACAAATGTAATTCTGTAATTACATTAACACTGGACATGACGGCCCATTTAATTTTGGAGAATAAGCCTCACTCGAGTCTCTCATTTTGTTGCCAGGTTCAGTGCTGTTGGTTTAAACCTAAAATGCCTCTCTCTGATCTGATTGGTCTCTACTTAAACCCCAGCACCTGCAGCTAATCATGACTCAGTGCTAGTGCAGCCTCTGCAGCTCAGTGAGTGAATTCTGGAGGTTCTTTCACATGAGGCCTGTCCATAAAATGAGAATGAGGAACATCTGTATGTGTCTCTGTCTGCAGCTTAAGGCTCTGGCCAGATAGGTTCAGTTGTGTTTGTAGTATACTCTGCACAGTATACATTTTTTAAACAGAGAATGAGGCTATATACAGCTCCTTTAAAGTATGCATTAAAAGTACGGTAATATACAGAGTTTGTATTATGAGACAGCCCTTGTAGTAAATACTTGGTAGTGTTTCCATGAACTACCAAATAAAAAAAGATCCTTAAATTAATCAAAATGACTCAAACTGTGAAAGAAACAGTTTTCATTAAAGGGCCCATATTACACTATCTCCTGTTTCCTCATCACAAACAGACCAGGAGTTGTGTTTTGTTTCACACGATCACCATACACACTCCCACACAGCAGTTGTCCCGTTGTTCTTTCTATACCTCCTGTTTACCTCTCCTCATGTCTCAGTATTAACTTCACTGCTGTCACACTGCGCGCGCCTCCTCTGTGTCTCTGTGTGTGTTTACACTGGACACATCAAATCCTTTTCACAATCAAATATGTCCTACGGCGATTTATTTACACAGTCTGTGTATGTACACACATACACACACACACACACACACACACACACACACACACACACACACAGAACAAACTCACACAGAACACACACACACGAGCACAGGGAGGCGCCTCAGGGTTATTCTACAGTCTAATCTATCGCCGCTTTGGAGGCTGCACTGAGGTCTCTCACTGTGATTGTGAACACGACTGTTTGGAGCTTTGAGAGAACCCAAACGTGTAAAGAGGGGGTATTTACTTCAATGGGGTATTAAAGAGGAGGTATTTACTTCTATGGGGTATTAAAGAGGGGGGTATTTACTTCACTGGGGGTATTAAAGAGGAGTATTTCACTTCTATGGGGTATTAAAGAGGGGTATTTACTTCTATGGGGTATTAAAGAGGAGGTTATTTACTTCTATGGGGTATTAAGAGGGGGGTATATTTACTTCTATGGGGTATTAAAGAGGGGGGGTATTTACTTCTATGGGGTATTAAAGAGGGGGTATTTACTTCTATGGGGTATTAAAGAGGACGTATTTACTTCTATGGGGTAAAGAAAGAGGAGGTATTTACTTCTATGGGGTATTAAAGAGGAGGTATTTACTTCTATGGGGTATTAAAGGGAGGTATTTTACTTCTATGGGGTATTAAAGAGGGGTATTTACTTCTATGGGGTAGGAGGGGTATTTACTTTCTATGGGGTATTAAAGAGGAGGTATTTACTTCTATGGGGTATTAAAGAGGGGGTTTACTTCTATGGGGTATTAAAGAGGAGGTATTTACTTCTATGGGGTATAAAGAGGAGGTATTTACTTCTATGGGGTATTAAAGAGGAGGTATTTACTTCTATGGGGTATTAAAGGGGGGGTATTTTACTTCTGTGGGGTATTAAAGAGGGGGGTATTTATTTACTTTTTTTTTTTTTTGTTCTTTTTTATGCAAATTTGCCTGCTTTTTTTTTTTTTTTACAGTGTATGAACATGCGTTGTGTTGTGCGTCCTGATTGGCTGACAGTGTATGTAACGACCATTGTGTTCTGCATCCTGATTGGCTGAGGGACTGTAGACCATTGTCCATCAGTCTCCTCCATGTCTCCTGTACAGTACAGAATGTGTTCAATTACATTTACATAGTTTGGATCATAGTGTGACTCTGAAGTGAAGAGAAAATTCACAATGTCGATGAAACGTTGTGCACTGACAAATTTCAGAAAAAGAAAAGTGATTCTCTGCGCGAAGAGGCGCCTCTGTGGATACCGCTGGAGCCGAGGCACAAGAACAACACATTTAAAGCAATCATTGAGGAAGAGGGAGATAATATATGAAGGTTTGAACTTTGAGAGTGTTTAAACAAGAGAGAAATGTGAGAAAATGTTAATGTCTGTGTGAGAAAAGTGTATAAAGTGTGGGGTGAGAGGTTTAACAGCCGCAAAAAAAAAATTAAAGCTGACTACTTTGCGGATTTCACCTATTGCGGGTTTTTAGAACGTAACCCCCACGATAAACGAGGGACCACTGTATAGAGATTTTTCAGATTTTTATTTATTATTTTTTTCTTGAAGGTGAAATACTGGAGTCTTTTTAGTGAATTTTTAATCCGCACCAACTTCTGGTTTATCTGGTTTTCAACTAAAAATTTGACTATGACTAAAACAATGGCACAAGTATATGACGTTTATTAGCACAATCTGGCTGAACATGCTAACTCTTGGGACCCCTTGTTAGTCGCTGGCCCCCATGCACCGCCCCCCCTCACACACAGCCCTGCCTGTCCACAGCAGGACACTCTGTACTCACACAGAGCTGGGGGCTGACCTTTGCCGGGGGCTGGTTAGTATTCCTCTGGGTCGTGTACAGCCAGTGTAAGGTCACCTCCGCACCGGTATGCACAAGGGACAACTCCTCCATCCCTCTATCCCTTTATCCCGCATCTCTCTATCCCCCCATCTCTCCATCTCTCTATCCCGCCATCTCTCACACAGGTACACGGGGGATATGTCCCAATGCGAACACTTAATACTCAAACTCAATCCCTCCATCTCTCCGTCTCTCTATCTCTGCATGCCTCCATTTCTCTATCCCTCCATTTCTCGCAGAGGTACACAGGGGATATGTCCCAGTCTGAACACTGAATACTCAAAATTCATCTCTCCATCTCTCTATCCCTCCATCTCTCACACAGGTACACAGGGGACATGTCCCAGTGCAAACACCCAATACTCAAACTCCATCTCTCCATACCTCCATGTCACCATCCCTCCATCTCTATACCTTTCCATCTCTCCATCTGTCACACAGGTGCATGGGGGTTATGTCCCAATGTGAACACCCAATACTCTATCCCTCCATCTCTCCACCCCTCCTTCCCCCATCTCTCCATCCCTCACACTGTTACGTTGGGGACATGTCTGAATGCTAACAGTGAATCCCCAAGTTCCCTCCCCCCTTTCTCTCCATCATCCCTCCATCTCTCCATCCCTCCATCTCTCACTCAGGTACACAGGGGACATGTCCCAATGTGAACACCAAATACTTCAAACTCCATCCCTTTATCTCTTCATCTCTCCATCCCTTCATCTCTCACACAGGTACACAGGGGACATGACAGAATGATAACACCCCAAACTCCCTCCTCCATCCCTCCATCTCTCCATCCCTCCTTCCCCCATCTCTCCATCCCTCACACTGTTAGGTTGGGGACATGTCTGAATGCTAGCAGTAAATCCCCAAGTTCCCTCTCCCCTCTCTCTCCATCACCCCTCCATCTCTCCATCCCTCCATCTCTCACTCAGGTACACAGGGGACATGTCCCAATGTGAACACCAAATACTCAAACTCCATCCCTCTTTCTCTCCATCTCTCCATCCCTTCATCTCTCACACAGGTACACAGGGGACATGACAGAATGATAACACCCCAAACTCCCTCCTCCATCCCTCTATCTCTCTATCTCTCCATCTCTCACACAGGCACGCAGGGGACATGTCTGAATGTGAACACCGAATGCTCAAACTTTCTACACTCCTCCATCTCTCCCTCCTTCATCTCTCCATCTTTCACTCAGTTACACAGAGGCTATTTTTGAATGCTAACACCGAATCCTCAAATTTCTTTTCCTCCTCCATCCCTCCATCTCTTCGTCCCTCCATCTATTCACCTGGTTGTGTGGTCATTAATTAACGAATTCTGATTCTGATCCTTCCATCTCTCCAACTCTCTATCCCTCCATCTCTCCTCCTCTCCAACCATCCCTCCTCTATCTATCCCTCCCTCCCTCATCCCTCCATCTCTCACAGAGGGATATGTCCGAAAGCTAACACCACATTTCTTTTTTCCTCCTCATCTCTCCCTCCACCATCCCTCTATCCCTCCATCTCTCAACAAGTTGGTGTACTGAAAGCAACTTAATGTGTGGCCATTAATAAACGATTCTGATCCTTCCATCTCTCCATCCCTCCATTTCACCTCTCCATCTCTCTTCTTCTCCATCGCCCCATCCCTCCTTCCTTCATCTCCCCCTCCTCCTTCCCTCCATCTCTCCACAGATACGCAGGAGACATGTCCGAATGCTAATATTGAAAACTTTCTATCCTCCTCTATCCTTCCATCCTCCATCTCTCTCCATCCATCTTTTCATCCCTCCATCTCTCCAATTCTCTTCAACTCCATTCCTCCCTCCATCATCCTCTCCACATTCTCCTCATCCTCTCAATGTCTGAGCCCTCTATCCCTCCATCTCTCCACCCCTGATCCCTACATCTCTCCTCCTCTCCAACCATCCCTCCCACCTTCATCCCTCCATCCTTCACAGAGGTACACAGGTAGATATGCCCGAAAGCTCACACCACATTTCTTTTTCCTCCTCATCTCTCCCTCCACCATACCTCTATCCCTCCATCTCTCAACAAGTTGATGTACTGAAAGCAACTTGTTGTGTGGTCATTAACATACGATTCTGATCCTTCCATCCTTCATCTCTCCCTCCTCCATCCCTCCATCTCTCACATAGGTACCTGAATGCTGACACCAGATCTTCAAACTCCTTTTCCTCCTCCATTCCTCCTTCCTTCACCGCTGTATCCCTCCTTGTCTTCATCCCTCCATCTCTCCACAGATACACAGGAGACCCTTCTGAATGCTAATACTGAAAACTCAAACTCTCTATCCTTCCCTCCTCCATCATCCCCTCATCCTCTCAATCTCTCAGCCCTCTATCCCTCCATCTCTCCACCCCTGATCCCTCCATCTCTCCTCCTTATCAAGAGTAGAGCATCAAAAACGAAAGTGAAACGTATAAAACATGTTAAGACATTGTTTTTGGTGAATATATCAGTATTTTCAGAACAATAAAAGGAAACATGATGATTTAAATATGTTGTCTGCTACAGAGAAGTAAAATTGTCCCTCTTTCGAATAAATTTCATCAGCTATTCTTCCTAACAGGTGACGCTGGTCTACAATCTCTCTCGGGACGGCATTTGTTTAGTAATGTGAAAAATCAATCTAACCACATAATCACAGGAAGTAACCACGGCCTTTTCTCTACTTCCCTGGAGACTGAAAGACGAGCCAAAATGAACGAAATAATAACGTATGGATTTCCTTTGTGAATTTCAAACGCGGATTATTTTATTGGAGAAAACAGGGATCTGAGAAAATATTGTAGTCTGCATCTGGGAGATTGAGAGATCAATTTGTAGCTCTGAAATCAATATTACAATTACGAAAAGCGAGCTCAGAGAGAAATGTTGAGAATCAGCTGTTTTTGTCTATGGGAAAAAGGAGTAGGTAATAACACGATTTACAAGTTTGATTTAAAGGCGCAGACGTGTTTTTACTGACATAAAAACATGAAAAACAGAGCTTGTTCATTTTAAAAGGTCCTATATTACACAAACTTTACTCCATCTCCAAAGCTCAAAATGCTCGGTCCCACCTTGTGATGTCATGAAGTGGTAGTTTTCATGTTAACAGCTCCTTTTACCTTTAATTCAGTAGAAATTGGCAATTCCAGAGCTGAAATCGTCCAAATGATTCTTATGAAAGAGTATGAAGTTTAACCCTGGAGAACTCAAAAACCCTTTTCTTCTTTGGAAAATTATGAACATTGCATTTAATTACTGCTATAAGTTCACTGAACACTGAAATATCCACTTTTTCCAATTTTAACCTTTTATTCCCTATTTTAGGATAAGGGCCAAATTTGACCCATTGGGCTCAGTAATTTATCCAAAAAGAATATAAAACGTACTTCTAGACATTCTGCAAGTTATTACTAAAAAGATTAACAAACCCCTCCCCCCCAAAAAAAACCCAAAAACCCCCACAATTTTACCAATCGCTGGTTTGCTGAGAAGATGATTTTGTTTCAGGTCGGCCATCTTGTCACTAACACTCTGGCTCGTTTTAGTTCAATATTCATCCACTAGGTATCTCTATACAGGGGCCAGAAGTGGCACTCTGGGCTTTTTGAATTTTTTGAATTGAAATTTGACATATTTTTTTTTGTTTATTCATTTTGGGTAGCAGCAATTAACTGTGGCCAAATTTGACCCAGTGGGTTCTCCAGGATTAAAAACATGGTGGAACACTTCCTGTATTACCACATGATGACATCACAAGGTGGAACAGAGTGATTTCTGTTTGAGAGAAGAACACAGCCTAAATATGTCTAAATATTTGTGTGTTAAACATGTGTGAATGAAACAAAACACAACTCCAGGTCTGTTTGTGACGAGGAAACAACAGAGATCAGAAAATAGTGTAATATGGGCCCTTTAAACTTGTTGTGGTCCAAAGTTGTTCCTCACTTACCTTATGTTGTCCAGACATCCAAATTATTCACCACAATGAGTTTATAAACACTTTTCACAACTCTCAGAGACCATTAATGTTGAGAACAACCAGCATGCTAACACACACTTCCTGGTTTGCGGTCTATAATTACATGCAGACAGCGTATAGTTGTCTCATTTCGACCTGAAGACCCACTTTTAAAAAATCTAAACCAGGCAAGCCACATTTTACATTATAACATGAAGAAAAATCTCAAACATGTCATCTGTATTTAACCCGATCTGCACGAGCCCACACCAGACACATTCATAGGTGGGTTAAGTGTCTTGCCCAAGGACACAACAACAGCATTCATCTGTGGGAGCTGGTACTGCACCGCCAACACAGGACCATCTTGAGAGAAGCAAGAGCGCCACACACACTTAGTCTCGCCGATTCGTGCTATTTAATCATTTTTAGCAGTTGTAGCACTATATAAATCATGCGAAGATCTTAATACTCCATACAAATGCTGGTCTACTTACCGAGCTTCTGTGAGACAAAATGAGATTATATTTTGCATATTCTGAACTTACTTAGGTGACAGTTGCAGCTTTTTTCTAGAATAATCATTTTTGCCGGTAACATTGGTGCGTTAGAGTTAAGATCCATGCAGCGGCGAGCCATGCCTTACAGTGAGAGGGACTATACAAATGTGAGTTTATGATGTTTGATGGTAATGGTGATGTGTAGTGTGGTTTAAATCTATAAAGGGTCAGGCTCAAAGGTATTTCTACTTCATTACCATACTCAGTGTTTGTAGTACTAGAAAGACTTTTACGATTGACAATATTGTGTTACCAAATACACAAATTATTACACAAATGCTAACACCCAATCCTTCCTTTCCTCCTCCATTCCTCTTTCACCCCCCCTCCATCCCTCCATCTCTCACTCAGGTGCACTGGGGAGATATCTGAATGCTAAGACCAAATCTTCAAATTTCTTTTCCTCCTCCGCCCCTCCCTCCTTCATCCCTCCATCTCTCACACAGGTACACAGGGGACATGTCCGAATGCTAATACTGAATATTCAGACTCTCTATCCTCCTCCTTCATTCCTCTCTCCATCCATCTTTCCTTTCCATTAATCCATCCCTCCTCCCTCATCCATCCCTCCTTTATCCTTCCACGCTTCACACATTAGTTATTATCAGTGGTGGAACGTAACACAGTAAAAGTAGTGAAGTACTGTACTTAAGTATACATTTGAGGTATCTGTACTTTACGTAAGTACATTTTAAAGTGGATACTTTTTACTTTTTCACTACATTTGAGAGCAGTATCTGTACTTTCTACTCCACTACATTTCTGAACAGGACTGAAAAGTAAAAGTCTCAGTAAGTAGACCTGCTCAAAAGTCTGAGGGTTTATTTTTAACACGTTCATAGTTTGAACAAAAATATCCAAATAAAAACAGCTAGAGAAAAAAAATATTGATTCAGTTGTTTCTGTTGAACAAACTTCAGCACAAATCTGTATCAAATCACCACATTTGAAGCTTTATAAGGTCTAAAATCTGCACAAAATACTTTTTACTCTTTAAGTACATTTTTAAAAGAGTACTTTAATACTTTTACTTTAGCAACAAAATTGAGTACTTCTTCCACCACTGGTATTAGCAGTAGTAGTAGTAATAATAGTAGCAGTAGTAGTAGGAGTAGTAGTAGGAGTAGGAGTAGCAGTAGTAGTAATAGTTAGTAGTAGTAGTAGTAGTAGTAGTAGTAGTGGTAGTGGTAGTGGTAACAGTAATAGTAGTAGCAGCAGTAGTAGGAGTAGTAGTAGTAATAGTGTTAGTAGTAGTAGTAGTAGTAGTAGTGGTAGTAGTGGTAGTGATAACAGTAATAGTAGTAGCAGCAGTAGTACAGCAGGAGTAGGAGTAGTAGTAGAAGTAGTAGTAGTAGTATGAGTAGTAGTAGCAGTAGAAGTTGTGGTAGTAGTAGTACTAGTAGAAGTAGCAGTAGCAGCAGAAGTAGTAGTAGCGGTAGTAGTAGTAGTGGTAATATTAGTGGTAGTAGTAGTAGCAGCAGTAGCAGTAGTAGTGGTAGTATTAATAGAAGTAGTAGTAGTAATAGTAGTAGTAGTAGTAGTAGTAGTAGTAGTAGTAGTAGTGGTAGTAGTAGTAGCAGAAGCAGTACCAGTAGCAGTAGCAGTGGTAGTATTAGTAGTAGTAGCAGTAGTAGTAGTAGGAGTAGTAGCGGCAGTATTAGTATTAGTAGTAGTAGTCGTAGTAGTAGTAGTAGTAGTAACAGTAGCAGTAGTAACAGTAGCAGTAGTAGTGGTAGTATTAGTAGTAGTAGTAGTAGGAGTAGTAGGGGTAGTAGTGGTGGTAGTAGTAGTAGTAGTAGTAGTAGTAGTGGTAGTGGTAGTGGTAACAGTAATAGTAGTAGCAGCAGTAGTAGGAGTAGTAGTAGTAATAGTGTTAGTAGTAGTAGTAGTAGTAGTAGTAGTAGTAGTAGTAGTAGTAGTAGTAGTAGCAGCAGTAGTAATAGTGTTAGTAGTAGTAGTAGTAGTAGTGGTAGTAGTGGTAGTGATAACAGTAATAGTAGTAGCAGCAGTAGTACAGCAGGAGTAGGAGTAGTAGTAGAAGTAGTAGTAGTAGTATGAGTAGTAGTAGCAGTAGAAGTTGTGGTAGTAGTAGTACTAGTAGAAGTAGCAGTAGCAGCAGAAGTAGTAGTAGCGGTAGTAGTAGTAGTGGTAATATTAGTGGTAGTAGTAGTAGCAGCAGTAGCAGTAGTAGTGGTAGTATTAATAGAAGTAGTAGTAGTAATAGTAGTAGTAGTAGTAGTAGTAGTAGTAGTAGTGGTAGTAGTAGTAGTAGTAGTAGTAGTAGTAGTAGTAGTAGCAGAAGCAGTAGCAGTAGCAGTGGTAGTATTAGTAGTAGTAGCAGTAGTAGTAGTAGGAGTAGTAGCGGCAGTATTAGTATTAGTAGTAGTAGTCGTAGTAGTAGTAGTAGTAGTAGTAGTAACAGTAGCAGTAGTAACAGTAGCAGTAGTAGTGGTAGTATTAGTAGTAGTAGTAGTAGTGTTAGTAGTAGTAGTAGTAGTAGGGGTAGTAGTGGTGGTAGTAGTAGTAGTAGTAGTAGTAGTAGCAGTAGCAGTAGTAGTAGTAGTAGCAATAGCAGTAGCAGTAGTAGTGGTAGTATTAGTAGCATTAGTAGTAGTAGTAGTAGTAGCAGTAGCAGTAGCAGTAGTAGTGGTAGTATTAGTAGTAGTAGTATTAGTAGTAGCAGTAGCAGTAGTAGTGGTAGTAGTATTAGTAGTAGTAGTAGTCATAGGCTGTTTGATGACCCAGAAGCACTTGCCTGTTTTTGTATATGTTTGATACGGTCAGATGCACCCAAACCTCCGCTGCCTCCTCGCCCACCCGCGGCTAACCACTCTCCCAGAAGGCCCTTTAAACCCACTCTGTGATTACTCAGGGGCATCGTTAGCTAAATTAGCACATTGATTTGTGAGGATTATTTTGAACGCCGGTGTTAAGTCATTTGTCCGGAGTGGCTCAGCGGACGGTAAACACACTGCTATGGTAATGTACGTTAGATTTAACAGCCCATTGTAAAGATGCTACGGCAGCTTTTAGTGAATTAACCTGTTGTATATAGGAGGAAGAGGAGAGAGGGTGAAGAGGAGAGAGGAGGAGGAGGAGGAGAGAGGGGGGGAAGAGAGAGGAGGAGTAGAGAGGGTGAAGAGGAGGAGCAGAGGGGGGGGAAAGGAGGAGGAGAGGGGCTGAAGAGGAGGAGGAGAGAGGGTGAAGAGGAGGAGGAGGAGGAGAGAGGAGAGGAGGAGGAGAGAGGTGAGGAGGAGAGGAGAGAGGGGAGAGGAGGAGGAGGAGGAAGGAGGAGGAGAGAGGGGGAGAAGGGAGGAGAGGAGAAGGAGGAGAGGGGAGAAGAGAGGGGGAGAGGAGGAGGAGGAGAGGGGGTGAAGAGGAGGAGGAGAGGGGAGGAGGAGAGAGGGGAGGAGGAGGAGGAGTGAAGGGGGAGGAGGGGGGAGTGAAAAAGAGAAGAGAGGAGGAGAGAGGGGTGAAGAGGAGGAGGGAGGAGAGGATGAAAAAGGGGAGGAGGAGGAGAGAGGAGAGGAAGAGGAGGAGGAGAGAGAGGGTGAAGAGGAGGAGGAATAGAGGGGTGAAGAGGAGGAGGAGAGTGGGTGAAGAGGAGGAGGAATAGAGGAGGTGAAGAGGAGGAGGAAGAGAGGGTGAAGAGGAGGAGGAGAGAGGGGGGAGGAAGAGGAGGAGAGGGTCAATAGGAGGAGGAGAGGAGAGTGCAGAAGAGGAGAAGGGGGGAGGAGGAGAGAGGGTGAAGAGGAGGAGGAAGAGTGAAGAGAAGGAGGAGGAGAGAGTGCAAAGAGGAGGGAAGAGGAGGAGGAGGTGGAGGAGAAGAGGGAGGGGACTGATCAGCAAAAACATTATGACCACTAAAGGGAGGTGAATAAAAGGATATTTAGGTCGATTCAGATGTACATGCAGCACTCCCCTCACTACAAACATTTGAAGTATGTAGAAAATGTATAAAGAACCTTAGTGCTCTCTGGTCATAATCTTTTGGCTGATCGCTGCTTTCCTACGTCTCTAAGCAGCTAAAGCACAGCACGCTTTAATGTGATGTTACCTGGCAATGACAAACAGCACGCAACTGACACCCAAGCAGGCCAGCAGAATATACATCCAGATGTCGGGGGAGAGGGGGTTGAGGAAGGAGAAGACCCCGGGGTTGGTGCCGTTGGGTTTGCGGTACAGTATGCTGATGCCCAGGGTCATGAAGGGCTTGGAGAAGTCGATGACCTTCTCCCGGACGTACGTGATGGCCAAAGGAGCTACAGCCAGGTCTGCTTTCTGTGTGAGGAGAGGAGGGAGAACAGCACACAAACGTTACAGTTTTTAAAGAAGCATTGTCTAACTTTTCTCGTGAAGTGTCTGCCATCTGCTTGCGCTGTGACACCCGTGGATCATTCTGTTATAATTTGGACATTTTAGAGCTCAATAACCATCTAAAATGGATTAATAAAAGAAACAGGTTTGCTGACGTCTGAACACAATTTGACCATAGAATGACCACAGGTGATGGATTATGAGCTTACAGAAGAAGTCCATTGTTTTACCTATGATGCAACTAAACAGGCAAAATGCAAACAGCAATTTCAAGGCTCAGGTAAGACAACTTTGGATTATTGGATTAATGAAACAAGCATGAATGAAGCAAATAAATACAATTTCAGGTATGTTTTTGATGAGGGGGGTAAAACTAAGGATAGAGTGCAGCAAAATAACTTAATGATGGAGTTAAGGAGAAGGAGGGGAGAGGTGAAGGGCAAAGGTCAGCGGGAAAGGAAAGAGGGAGAGGAGGAGGGATGGAGGAGAAGGAGAAGAGGGAGGTGCAGGAGGAGAGGAGATGATGAGAAGCCTCCAGGGGCCAATAAGAGGAGAGGAGTAATTGGACTAATGTCCCTAAAGACAGATGTTAGATCGATGCACTGAGAGTGTGCACACAGCTCACATGACGCAGCCTCAGACTATGGGCTTTCAATACTGAGAAGAAACCCATTTTTTCCAGTTTGCATGTTCTCCCTGTGTCTGTGTGGAGTTTGCATGTTCTTCACATGTCAGGGTGGAGTTTGCATGTTTTTCCTGTCTGGGTAGAGTTTGCATGTTCTCCCTGTCTTTGTGGGGAGTTTGCAGGTTCTCCCTGTGTCTGTGTGGAATTTGCCGGTTCTCCCTGTGTTTGTGTGGAGTTTGCATGTTCTCCTTATGTCTGGGTGGAGTTTGCATGTTTTCCCAGTCTTTGTGTGGAGCTTGCAGGTTCTCCCTGTGTCTGTGTGGAGTTTGCATGTTCTCCCCATCTTTGTGTGGAGTTTGCAGATTCTCTCTGTGTCTGTGTGGAATTTGCCGGTTCTTCCTGTGTTTGTGTGGAGTTTGCATGTTCTCCCCATCTTTGTGTGGAGTTTGCAGATTCTCTCTGTGTCTGTGTGGAATTTGCCGGTTCTTCCTGTGTTTGTGTGGAGTTTGCATGTTCTCCTTATGTCTGGGTGGAGTTTGTATGTTCTCCCAGTCTTTGTGTGGAGTTTGCATGTTCCTCCTGTCTTTGTGTGGAGTTTGCAAATTCTTCCTGTGTCTCTGTGGAATTTGCCAGTTCTCCCTGTGTCTGTGTGGAGTTTGCAGGTTCTCCCTGTGTCTGTGTGGGGTTTGCATGTTCTTCTTATGTCTGGGTGGAGTTTGCATATTCTTCCTGTCTGGGTAGAGTTTGCGTGTTCTCCCTGTCTTTGTGTGGAGTTTGCGGGTTCTCCCTCTGTTTGTGTGGAGTTTGCATGTTCTTCTTATGTCTGGGTGGAGTTTGCATGTTCTTCCTGTCTGGGTGGAGTTTACATGTTTTCCCTGTCTTTGTGTGGAGTTTGCAGGTTCTCCCTGTGTCTGTGTGGAGTTCGCATGCTCTCCTTCTGTCTGGGTAGAGTTTGCATGTCCTGTGTCTGTGTGGAATTTGCATGTTTTCCCTGTGTCTGTGTGGCTTTCCTCTGGACACTCCGGTTTACCCTGTCATCCCAAAACCAAAACGTCTCTTGCTCAAGATCTGGAGATGGGTTGCCCTGGAGACACTGGGGGACGGGTCAAATGCAAACAACACATTTTCAGAGGGCAATAAAGTGTATATTAACCTTAACCTTATTCACCAAGTTTATAAGTGCTTTTTATACTTATTTTCAAAGGCCAGAGTCAAGTTTTGCCATCATGCTAACAATAACTAGCATGCTAACAGTGCACTTCCTGATTCTCTGGGTATAAAAAATGCTTTATAATTAGATGCTGACAGTACACAATGGTTTCATTTTGACCCTTTTATAACCTTTACTGGGGAAAAAAAATAGGTACCATCTCTTTAAAACTAGCAGACTACATTAACATACTTTTTGCCGTGGCCCTGGCTGTACTCACGTGGTCGATGAGTTCTCGCACCATGCCGTTCCACTGGCCCGTGCCCTCGTCCAGCACGCCATAGCGTCCATCCTCCACCAGGCGCACCTCGTATCGGAAACCCAAGATGGCCGCCAACTCCTTCAGCAGGTCGATGCAGTAGCCCTCGAAGCGCTCGTTCCCGTACAGAGGCTTATCCGACTTCTTGAACATCACGTACGGCTCCTCCTACACAGCCAAAAGAGAGATGGCTTTGAGGTATTTTCATAGTTATTAAGTCATACTAAAATATAATCACTACAAAAATAACAAAAGACAATGTATTGTGTCAACTGGACAAAATTTGAGTTTTTCTTTGGTGTGGAACCTACCTAGACAACTGAGGGATTACACAGTTTAAACAAGAGAGAAATGTGAGAAAATGTTAATGCCTGTCTGAGAAAAGTATATAACATGTGTGGTGAGGGGTTTTACAGCCTTAAAACATACATAATAATTGTAAAAAATAAAGCTGACAACTTTGTGGAGTTATTTTCAGAATAACCCTGCGATAAACAAGGGATCACTGTACCCAAATTAGTATTTTGGTACTGTACTGAACTGTATCCCTGAAATACTTTTACACCGGGTTGCATTGGTTTATAGTGAAAAAACATGCCATCTAATTACAAACATCTTTATTTTTGTTGCTCCGTTTATTATTGAGTAATTTATGTCTAATTAGAGATGAAAAATCACACATGTGCGCACTGTAAAAGCTGTGTTCTCTTTATTCTCACTAATCCTGTGCAGTTCAAAGCCAAAATTGCAGATGAAGTACTGCCATGTGTTCCTTTTAATTAGGAGTAATTAAAAGTTTTAATTAAGTAACTGTATCCTGAATACCAAATGAAAGAGTACCAGAATATAGTCACTCAAAATTAAAATTCAGAATAGCTAAACATTCAGCCACCACCTGCGGCCATGTTGGATACATAATGTAACACATGTACTGCACTAACTATACTGCTGTAAAAGGCACTATAACAGCACATAAAGAATAGTGTGTACTTCTGCTACAGCACGTGTTTTATGTGTGTGTGTCGTACCAGAATGGTGGAGACACGCAGAGACTTGTTGGCCAGGGAGTCGGTGATGTTGGACGTCTTGCTCTTGTGGTTGTCGGTCATGTTGAGGCCACTAGGGGGGTCCCAAGTGCCAATCTGTGCCAGGGCAGAGCTCATATCAGGTCAGCACACACACACACACACACACACACACACATATGCGCGCACATAGGCACAAACACATGCTTTTACTGAAATGTGAACTGCTACTGTGAACCAAACTGAACCAGACTGAACCAGGGCTAAACCAGGGCTAAACAAGGACTAAAACAGGTCTAAATCAGGACTAAACCAGGACTAAACCAGGACTAAAAACCAGAACTAAACCAGGGCTAAACCAGGACTGAACCAGGACTAAACCAGGGCTAAACCAGGACTAAACCAGGACTAAACCAGGGCTAAACGAGGGCTAAATCAGGGCTAAACCAGGACTAAACCAGGACTGAACCATAACTAAACCTGACAAGACGTAAAACGGTGCCAAAGCCTAATAACTAAATACCTGTCTCATCTTAACCTTCACCTGATTGTGAAATAGTTTAATGTAAAAAATGAGCATTTGCAAGTATAGCACAGATGTAAAGTAGTCTTACCTAGCTAACATGCTGTAAACAAGGGCTAAACCTAGTCTAATTTATATTATTCTAACAATACCTTATTTTGATGAATAGAGGTTTAAACTGTCAGAAAAATGTGTTCCCTGTGAATAAATTATCCCTGCATTTTTTGACAGAATTTGTATTAATGACAAAGGTAGATCCTGTTCCTTTTGAGAACTCAGCACAGCCTCATGCTATTTTCAACTTTTCTTTACAAACTGTAAAACTATGATGCATATTTACCACAGGTACTACCCCAACCACAGACTGTATAAAGAAGTGGACTTTGGGAGTGTGACGTCATACACAGCATTCGGTTCAAGTCAAATAAAGCTTGCCGATGATGTCTTGATGTACAGACAAAATAGGTAAAATAAAAATGGCAGGATCATGTAGAGCGGGTTAATACAAACATTTTAAAATCAACATGATGAGCCTGGCACCAGTGGTTACAGAGAGAGGGGTGATGGTTTTTCAATAGAAAGTGAATTGGAGTCAGAGTTGATGAAAGCCCATGATCACTTCCTATTTGGAATGCGACGGCTAGCAGGTTAGCTATGTCCATTTACACTCACCTTGTGCAGTCCGTCCTCCTTGAGGCTGATGACGTCCAAGTCAAAGTCTGTCCTCAGTCCATTGGTCCTGTTGAAGAGGACCCGTCCCGTCAGTCCGTCCCACTGCGCCTGCACACAGGACACACAATACATCACATATCAAACATGTAGGGATGAACATGTCCAATGTTTGTAACAACAACAAAAAATGTAAAAAAGAACACACAGTAGCCGATGCTGAAAATGCAATAAGACAAAGTGAGGCTGCATTCACACTAATGCAGAGGCCAGTTTAATCCTGTATACACTGGGGTTTGGTCCTGTTCCAGTCCACAGATTAGTCCCACTTTAGTCCTAATTTGTATTTGCAATCTACGCAACCATTTTCTTTCTTTGTGCACTACTTTCTACATTTTAGATAGATACAGAAGACATTAAATATATGGTGCAAGATATATAGATATTAAATAAGTAGCAAAGAAAAAAACTCAACACTACAGTTTACTAATCCATTAGTAAAGCCGTATGAAACCAGGTCTAATCCAGGTCTAAACCAGGTCTCAGCCAAGACTAAACCAGGTCTAAACCAGGTCTAAACCAGGTCTAAACCAGGTCCAAACTAGGTCTAAACCAGGTCTAAACAAGGTCTAAACCAGGTCTAAACCAGATGTAAACCAGGACTAAATCAGGTCTAAACCAGGTCTAAACCAGGTCTAAACCAGGTCTAACCCAGGTCTAAACCAGGTCTAAACCAGGTCTAAACCAGGTCTAAACCAGGTCTAAACCAGGACTAAACCAGGTCCAAACCAGGTCTAAACCAGGTCTAAACAAGGTCTAAACCAGGTCTAAACCAGATGTAAACCAGGACTAAATCAGGTCTAAACCAGGTCTAATCCGGGTCTAAACCAGGTCTAAGCCAGGTCTGAACCAGGTTTAAACCAAGACTAAACCAGGACTCAACAACTAGGTCTAAACCAGGTCCAACCGGGTCTAAAACAGGACTAAACCAGACCTAAACCAGGACTACACCAGGTTTAAACCAGGTCTAAACCAGGACTAAACCAGGTCTAATCCATGTCTAATCCAGATCTAATCCAGGTCTAATCCAGTTCTAAACCAGATCTAAACAAGGTCTAAACCAGGTCTAACCCAGGTCTAAACCAGGACTGACCAAGACCAGAAGTTTGGTCCCAATTTAGTCCCAATTTTTACTTGGTGAATACACAACTATTCAAAGTTGGAGACACCTCACTATTTTTAAATAATTTGTCCTTGTCTCAGTGATCTCTATGATGAACTCTCCTGAAATGGTTTTAACTTCATAGCTGAGCTGCGTCAGGGTCAAGAAACGCAAAGTGTCCAAAGCAGTGATCAAAGCAAAGGCTATTTTTAAAAGTCTAAAACAACAAGTTATGTTGAGTACATTTTTAGTTTACCACGTTCCTGTCCATTCACAGTCCTGATGCTTCAGTGAGGATCTACAGTTTGGCCGCTCACAAAACACTCCAGCCATGTTTTCTCCTAATTAAATCAGTCCACTGTTAAAACTCATTCTGAGTCTGTGCCAATTACCAACTCTGTTTTTTGACTTTTGACGAAAATAAATAAATAAAAGATAAAACGACAGCACAAAGGGACGAGCCAGGAGCAGGTCTGACAGACGGGACTTCATTATGTGTGAGAGGAAGTGTGCTTGAAGTTTCATATCAAAGACACGGAGCAGAGAGCGAGGGAGAGACGGAGGGAGAGAAGAGGGAGGGAGAGAGGGAGAGAAGAGGGAGGGACAGAGGGAGAGAAGAGGGAGGGACAGAGAGAAAACAGGGAGGGAGTGAGAGAGAGAGGCCGGGAGAGAGACAGAGGGAGGGGGGAGAGAGTAAGAGAGAGGGAAGAGGGAGAGAAAAAGACAGAGGGAAGAGGGAGGGATGGAGACAGAGGGAAGAGGGAGGGAAAGAGCGAGAGAAGAGGGAGGGAGACAGAGGGAAGAAGAGAGAGGGAAGAGGGAGGCAGAAAGGCAGAATGAAGAGGGAGGAAGAGAGGGAGAGAAGAGGGAGGGACAGAGAGAAAACAGGGAGGGAGTGAGAGAGAGAGGACGGGAGAGAGACAGAGGGAGGGGGGAGAGAGTAAGAGAGAGGGAAGAGGGAGAGAAAAAGACAGAGGGAAGAGGAGGATGGAGACAGAGGGAAGAGGGAGGGAAAGAGCGAGAGAAGAGGGAGGAGACAGAGGAAGAAGAGAGAGGGAGAGGGAGGCAGAAAGGCAGAATGAAGAGGGAGGGACAGAGGGAGAGAAGAGGGAGGGACAGAGAGAAAACAGGGAGGGAGTGAGAGAGAGAGGAGGGAGAGAGAACAGAGGGAGGGGGGAGAGAGTAGTAGAGAGAGGGAAATAGGGAGAGAAAAAGACAGAGGGAAGAGGGAGGGATGGAGACGAGGGAAGAGGGAGGGAAAGAGCGAGAGAAGAGGGAGGGAGACAGAGGGAAGAAGCAGGGAAAGAGAGAGAGGGAAGAGGGAGGCAGAAAGGCAGAATGAAGAGGGAGGGAGAGAGGGAGAGAAGAGGGAGGGACAGAGAGAAAACAGGGAGGGAGTGAGAGAGAGATAGGGAGAGAGACAGAGGGAAGAGAGGAGTGAAAGAGAGAGAGAATAGGGAGGGAGTTGGAGGGAAGAAGGAGGGAAAGAGAGAAGAGGAAGAGAGGCAGAGAGGGAATGAAGAGGAAGGGGAGGGAGAGGAGGGAGAGCAAGAACAAGAGCAAGACACGGGGGGGGGGGGAAGAGAGAGAGGGAAGAGGAAGGAAGAGAGTGAGAAGAGGGGAGAGAGAAAGAGCGAGAAGGATAAGGGAGAGGAGAGAGGAGAAAGAGGGAAGAGGGAGGAAGAGAGCAAGACAGCGAGGGGACAGAAAGAGAGAGAGAGTGAAAGGAGGGAGGAAGAGAGTGAGAGAGGGGAGAGAGAAAGGGAAGAGTGACAGAGAGAGCAAGAGAGGGAGAGAGAGGAGATGGAGGGTGAGCGAGAGAGATTAAAGAGAACATGGCAGGAGAGCCAGGAAGAGAGCTGGGAGAGTGAGAGAAAGGGAAAGAAAGAGAAGGGGGAGGTGGTGGGGGTACAGAGAGAGAAGAGGGAGAGAGGGAGGGGGGTACAGAGAGAGGGAGAGGAGATATGGCCAGAATGACTGGGAAGAAAGAAAGGGAGAGAAGTAAGGGAAGATGGAAAGAGATAAACAGAGAGATAAAGAGGGAGGCAGAGAGACAGAATACAGAGAGAGAGAGAGAGAGAGAGAGGGAGGGACACAAAGAAGGAGAAAGAGAGAGAGAGGCAGAAGAAGAGAGACAGAGAGGGAGAGAGACAGAGAAAGAGGGACAGAGGGAGAAGAGAGAGAGAGAGAGAGAGAGAGAGAGAGAGAGAGAGAGAGGGAGAAGAAGAGAGGGACAGAGAGAGAAGGAAAGAGAGTGGGTGACTTGCAATGATAAGCTCCAGGAGTGATTTATGGCCTGGATCTTGAACAAAGAAAATGGCAGAATTTGAAACAAAACCAAACGTGTCCTGCAGGTTTAATGCTGCTGTTTTTTGTTTTTTTTTTGTTTTGATGCTGATATCTAAAATACATTTTAAAAACTAATAAATAATATAATAATACATAAAATGCCTCTCTCTAATCTGAATGGTCTTTTCCTAAACCCCAGCACCTGCAGCAATCATGACTCAGTGCTAGTGCAGCCTCTGCAGCTCAGTGAGTGAATCTGGAGGTTCTGAGCTTCACATGAGGCCTGTCCATAAACTGAGAATGAGACACACCTGTATGTGTCTCTATCTGCAGGTTAAGGCTCTGGACACACAGTTCAGGTGTGGTATTAATATCTCATATCTCTGAACCATGAGTAAAATCATTAAAAAAAAACTGTGACTAAACCAGAACTAAACCAGATCTAAACTAGGATTAAATCAGGACTAAACCACATGTAAACTAGGATTAAACCAGGACTAAGCCAGATCTAAACCAGGACTAAACCAAATCTAAACTAGGGCTAAATCAGGTCTAAACCAGAACTAAACCAGGTCTAACACACATCTAAACCAGAACTAAACCAGGACTAAGCCAGATCTAAACTAGGACTAAACAAGGTCTAAAGAACAACTAAACCAGGACTTAACCAGATCTAAACCAGGACTCAACCGGGACTCAACCGGGACTAAACCAGGACTAAACCAGATTTAAACCAGGTCTAAACCGAGTCTTTACCTCTTTGATGAGGTTGATGAAGCGTCCTCCGAACCTCCAGGGCTTGTGTCGGTTACACTGCAGAGAGCTGACTGTGATCTGTGACGCCTGCTGCACCGCCACAGCGACCACGTGGACCGCGTCGTACATGAGCGCCGCGTCCGTCTGCAAAACATCAGCAAACACATATTCAGTTTATGTAGTTCAAACCTGGTGTCTTCACAGGGGTCTGGGCATTGGTGGAGGTGAAGAGGAGGAGATGGAGAGGCTGAGGAGGCTGATGGTTCTGCTGGAGAGAGTGAATTATTTTTAATAAAAGTTAGATTAGCTTTGAGACACAGCAAGCTAGTTAGTGCACTGCTCATCACAAACAGACCTGGAGTTGTGCTTTGTTTTATTCACACATGTTTAACACACAAATCCTGTAGATTTAGGCTGAGTTCTCAAACTGAAAACACTCTGTTCCACCTTGGGATGTCATGTGGTAATACAGGAAGAGCTCCATTGTGTTTTTAAACTCCATACACCTTCACTAGAATCATTTGGAGAATTTAGACCTCAAAATATCCAATCTCTAGTAAATAAAAGGTAAAAAGAGCTATTAACTTGATAATGGCCACTTCATGACATCACAAGGTGGAACAGAGCATTTTGAGCTTTGAAGATGTAGACAGACTAATAATAAAGCATTACAGAGACAATGCTTTCATGAAAAATGGAAAAAAGAAAGACACTCTGGGTGGCGCAGATGTAATTGCCATATCATCTTTAAAAAATTCCAAAATGCATAAACAGTATAAAGTCCAGTTTAGTGCTTCACTCGATGATTCTGCTGCCGTGTCCCAGTTTGACAGTTGCACACTTCAAAGTACCATTCGAAGCAGCGTTCGAAGTACCCGACAAACGAAGGGTGCTCCTCCGCGTAGCCTCCATTGGACGCAAAGGCCGTGTTGAAATGGGACAGGCTAATTCAACTGCTGTCTGTGTATGTCGCTTACGTTACTTCGCCTAGCAACCGTGCCAGCTGCTACTAATGAGCTAAAGGTGTGAAATGGAAACTGAAATAATTAGTTTTATTTTTAATTCTTTAGTCAAAGTGTCATTGCCACAGCCGTTTATTTCTGTTTAGATTGAAGTAACGAATTAATGTTTCCCTTAGAATATCAATAGGCAAATATGACGTTCTAGCTGAGTTTTTCCCAGTTGTAGCTAGTATTACATAACTTTAAGAAAATATAGCAGATATAGGATATATTTAGATATAGTATACAGCAGCGCATGAAGTGTGCTCGGATGCACACTTCGTTCACGGCCGATCTCCATCCAAACGCAGGGCATATTTGTCGGCCGCATTTGTTGGGTGCATGAAATGAGACAGTCGCTCCGGAAGTTACGTAAGTGCACCTTCAGTGCACCTGATGAAGTGTGCATTTGTCAAATTGGGACACAGCCAACAGAAACCTCTTTGTTCGTAAGCAGCTATATTTGTTTTGACACGAATGGACCATGCGTCTCTCGGATTGGCTGTTCCACCTGTCAATCATGCCCATCTGAAAACAGGGAGATTCACCTGTGACCAGACTCACATCTCGGTAAACTCTGAGTGTGTGTTCTGGACCCCAGGCGACCCATCTGTGTAATTGTGCTGTTAAACTACACTCACTCACTGAATCTTCTGGAGCCTCACACTGCACTGGAGCAGACCTCATCTCTTTACCCAGAGCGACACGAGTGCAGCTGTGGGGATGTGTGTGAACCAGAGCACAGCCTGACAGTCGGTGACAGAGCATCATCTCAAACACCACTTTGAACTTGACAGGTTTGAAAAGAAGTTGAAAAGAAAAATACAAAAATACAGGAAGTAGCGCAGCATTCTATCAGCGCAAAAAACTCCATCCAAAATGCTGAGACAGTTACGTGCCAGGAATCCATTTTTCTGACAGTTTAAACATCGATATAGCAAAATAAAGATGTCATTTATTGTTAGTAGTTTAATCATAACTATTGTGCAATTCCGACAAGTTTTGGGCCTCGTTTACCGTTTGGTTGGTATGTTTCTGCAGCCTACGCCCAGATACATAAGTTAATCTCATTAAGTGAGTGTGACATCATCCATACAGCAATCGGCTCCCGCAACATGAAGTGCATCGAGGCTAGAGCAGTTACAGGGGTAAATTTGGAGGTGAGTTCCATAGTGTTTTTAGAATTTTGACCTCAAGTATCATAGCAACCAAAGAGCCAATCCAAAGAGAGGCTGTTGAAGGTAACGCTCCTTCCTGATTCGCTGACAAAATAGCAAAATAAAAACACCAGGATCATGCAGAGATGGTAAATACGAACATTTTAAGACCAAAATGATGAGCCTGACAGCAGCAGTTACAGAGACGGGTTTTTTTTCAATAGAAACTGGAGTCGATGGAGCCAGAAGCATGCTCATGATCACTTTGAAATGGGGCAGCTACCAGGTTAGCAATGTCCAGTTTTATATACAGTCTATGGTCCAACCAGGGAGTAAAATTATAAACTTAAAACTATAGCGAGTAGAAAAACTATGAAATCAAACACATCCAGGAAGTAACTGCGAATGGATCGAACATGGACACTACTGAAACACTTAGTAGTTTTGTAAACCATGCACTTTGTAACTTTTGTAAACCATGCAGTTTGTAACTTTTCTAGTGGAGGGTTCAGCATCTGCTCATCTCCATGGGGATGTTATTGCTTTGTCTGGAATGTTCCACGGTATTGCATTGAAGCGAGACACTGCAGGTGAATAGAAAGGATCTTAAATTTAGACACATCACTTTGAAACTTCTAATGTAGTTTACTTATATACATGTAGAAAAAAATGCATAACAACTTTTTCATTATGTGATGTTGTCGTTTATTAACACAGCATTTTATGTGTACAAATCCCCCAAAATGAACATGGACCCGTAGATCTCAAAAATATGTCTTGTATTATGTAGTTGACATATTTCAGGCTCATATCTGGCTAGTTCCAGTTCTCTAAAAAGTACAGATCTGCTCTTCCCGCTCCGTTCATTGAGTATTGGGAATTAGTGGAGTCTCATAAATATTTAAAGCTGAGGCAGTGGACAGGGAGCTGCAGAACACTTCACCGGAGGACACTTCTGTGTTTAGAAACAGAGATGTTTGTGTCTCATGTTTGTGTGACAGATTTTCAAAATGTAAAACCAGGACACACCCGGGCTGGTAGGTTGGTATAAATAAAACTGTGAAAAGAGTAACATTATGCATTCTCCACTCACCTGTGGGTCAGGCATAATCTGAGGGACTTCTGACAGTGCATTTTTTTGCCTTATGCTCATTTTCAAGCACGGTTTTCTATATTTTAGCTGAACTGATTTCAGTTTATTGCCCTTTTTACTGTTGGTGGGGATCAAACTGGTCAAAAATAGTGACACTCGGGACATGTCTTGAATAAAACTATGAAAAATGGGTTTGGATGAGTCTACTAGGACTGAGAAAACTGGGAGTGTCCCGGGTAAATAGGGACGTTTGGTCATGCTAATCTCAGTGCTAATGCTAATGCTAATTTTGAGACATAATAAATATTAAAACAATGCCACAAACTGAAGTATTTTACATATAGTAATTGGGTAGTCTTTATTACACAGCTTCTTAGATGTCATTTATACACTGGCACATACATATGTAAACAGAAGTATGTGTACAATATACACTTCTGTGTGTCTAAGACGCTTGAGTGTGTAAATGTGTATATGCTACATGTGCGTGTATGTGCCGTATACTGTATAACATTGACCACTGTGAAAAATAAAATTGAATACATTTAATTGAAAAAATATAAAACATTGAAATATTTGATGTTTTCTCATTTCATTAAAAGTGATTGTTAGCTCTGAGACGCAGTGAGCTAGCTAGCGAGCTGTTGTGCACAGAGCCTACTGCTGATGTTAAAATAGTGCTACAATCTGAATGATCCTGTGAACAAAAACAATCCACTTGTCTTTTATCATGTTTTTTATGTTCTATTTTGAGCTTTAGATTAGCATAGCATGAGCTTTGACACAATACGTACTTTTACAGACACGAGCGTCCTCCTCTTGAGTGCATCATCGTGGTAAAGGTCTGTGATCATTCTTCCGTAACGTGCTGTCTGCTGTTTGATATTTAAATATTGATTTATTTTAGCGAGACTTGGCTAAATCCACATGAGAATGAACAGTGAAGGAAGTGCGGCTCTGCGCTTTTTAAGAGACCTGAAACTAGCCAGGCTGAAACAAGAAATACAGATGGGACTTTGGATGTCTGGTTTAGTATTTCAGCAAAGTAAGTTCAACAGAACATTTGCATAAATTCAAATTTTGACAAAGTTTTTAAAGTTAAAACTTAAATATCAAAAGCTAAACTCAAACTAAATATCAACAAATCTGTGTGTACAATCTGAAAACATTCTATTAGGTCCAACTTTAAAGTGACAGTGTCCCATATAAATCTATGTATGCAGCTTTAACCAACCACAGACTGTATGAAGAAGTGGACTGAGTGTGACGTCACCCACAACATTTGTCTCCTGTCAAATCAACCTCATCGAGGCTAGAGCCGTTAAAGGGGCCGATTTGGTGCCAACTTCCATATTTGGAATTCCAACCACGAGTATCATTGCAACCAAAGAGCCAATCCGGAGCGAGGCTGTTAAAAGTAACACCAACTCTGTCAATCAAACCTGTTGCTAACGCTACCGGGAGCGGCCTCGGGGAAAGAAGGTGCCTGATTTGTCTGTTATTAATGTTCATATCTTCACTTGCAGACACAATAGCGAAATAAAAAAACACCAGGATCATGTAGCACGGGTTAATACAAACATTTTAAGACCAAAATGACAAACCTGACAGCAGCAGTTACAGAGAAAGGGGCCACAGTTTTTCAATAAGCTAGCAGGTTAGCTATGTCCATTTATATATACAGCCTATGGATCCAACCCACAAATAGTTCCATATTACTTCTCAACCCTATTTATTTATCTATTTTTTCATCTTGGTGAAGAATCATTGTGCGCGAAAGCATTGACATCAAAATCCTTGGAAAAATGAGAAAGATTCTTAGAACATTAGGTCAAAGTTATTCTTTTTGTCAGTTCTCCACAGACGTCTCTTGAAACATTTCAATGAAGGACAATCCCAGAGCTCCGACACATGATTTAAAAGTTTAGTTAAAAATATAAAAGACGAAGGATCCAGGGCTCGACTGGTGCGATGCTGTACGCTGGGCTGGATGAGAGTTTTGTTTCGTGTTGGGATTGGAGTAGGTTTAACACTTGAACATATTGGTCAGAGGCCTTGGGGAAGTGCTTTATGAAACAGTTTATGTCGATAACACATTAAACGTACCAAAGACAAAGTTTTAATCTATCAACTGGACAAATCGTTGTAGGAGTGAAGACATTTGGCTGCTCATCCAAGCCGCGGCTTGGATGAGCGGCCAAATGTCTTCACTCCTACAACAAAACTAAACAAAGGTCTGTCTGTTGCTCAGTAGACGCATGAAGTTTAACCCCAGAATAACCTAAGCAATACTGATATTAGATTCATGAAGTGTCCAACTGAGATGGTCCACAAACATATGGGACAATGGCTGATGCATAACCTCAAATTTGATAGGCAAGACCATGTTTGCAGGAAGGTAGCAACACAAATCTATCTCTTTCGGAGAATATCCCCCTATGTTAATGATAAGGACTTTTGCACCTATACAAATGTAACATCTTGGCTCTATTCGCATATGCATCAACAGCAACTAAATGCTCAGAAAGACTCTGGCGACAAGTCATTCGAGTGATTCTCCAGTGTCCATATACACAACTGCTTAATGAGAATGACAATTTAATGTTAAAACTGACCCCGGTAAAGCACACAGAGAAATTCACTTTAATGTATTATCTGTGTAATCCCTGTCGTCCAGGTCTGATCCATAACAAAAGATGAAGTTTAAATCTGTCAACTGGACAAAATCGTTGTAAGAGTGAAGAAACAAAACGTTTTCCTGGGGTTAAACTTCATGCATCCACTGAACAACATCAGAGAGACGTTTGTTCAGTTTCTCAGTTACTAAAGCGATGAAGGTGTTGAGATGCAGCAAACAGAGTGGTGTCGTCGGAGTACAACAGGTTAGAGCTAAGGTCAAGGTTAGATTGCTACATATATATGCAGCTTTTGAATTCATATTTTTAATAAATTGCCAGAGCGCTATATAATTCAAAAATATCTGTTGGAGTGCTCTGTAATTCCTCTGCTCCTACAGTTTGTCGAGCTGATAGTTCCTGACAGGTCCGCATGACCCTGTGCGGTGAGTCACAGCCTCTGCTCTGCTCGCACTGGTCTGAACAGAACGAGAGAGAGAAGGAAAAGGTGATTGTCCAAAGTATCGGAAATCAGATACTAAGCTTAATATTGAAACTAGATATTCGTTTGAGCAGGTATCGATACTAAAAAGTCACATTCACAGGACAAAATGTGAGCTTCCCTGAACAATTTGAGTATGATTTTGAGCTGTATAAACAGAGCACATGTTCACATAAAGGCAGTACTATTATTTTGAAAATTGCGTTCTATTACCAAAAAATGAGCAGGC
Source organism: Periophthalmus modestus (assembly GCA_019594935.1). Classification (NCBI taxonomy): domain Eukaryota; kingdom Metazoa; phylum Chordata; class Actinopteri; order Gobiiformes; family Gobiidae; genus Periophthalmus; species Periophthalmus modestus. The sequence goes on along the minus strand of JAIEZT010001328.1, from coordinate 25,286,752 downwards.
TCTGGCCCTATAGACTTAAACTCTACCTGCAAATGGATGCATATTAGTCCTGGACACCTCTGCAGCCTGCCCGTCCTGGTTTAGTTTTTGATTCACTCCTGGTTTAGTCCTGGTTTAGTCCTGGTTTAGTCCTTGTTTAGTCCTTGTTTAGTCCTTGTTTAGTCCTGGTTCACTCCTGGTTTAGTCCTGGTTTAATCCTGGTTTAGTCCTGGTTTAATCCTGGTTAAATCCTGGTTTAATCCTGGTTTAATCCTGGTTTAGTAATCCTGGTTTAGTCCTGGTTTAATCCTGGTTTAGTCCTGGTTTAGTCCTGGTTTAGTCCTGGTTTAATCCTGGTTTAGTCCTGGTTTAATCCTGGTTTAGTCCTGGTTTAGTCCATGGGAGTGGATCTCTCCTTCACTGTGGTTCTCTTCGAGTTTTCTCTTTTTCCACTGTTTTTTTTTAGTTTTTATTTGCTGAGAAGGAGGGTCTAATACAGGGGGCGCTCTGGGACACTTCTCCATTTGCTTGTTTTCTGTTGATTAATTTGCTTGTCTGTTTCTGTTTCGTTGATTTTCTAACTTTCTGTTGGTTAAATCAATTTTTATGTTCAGCCCTAAGAGGCAACTGCTGTTGTGATTTCGAGCTTTACAGAAATAAATTGAATTGAATCGTTATCGATATCAAGTATGGAGCGAATTCCTTAGCACTGAAATTTTAGAGAGGGATACAGATATGGGCTACGGTAGATCAGTTGGTAAAGTGTTTGTCCACTGATCTGAAGGGTGGCGGTTCAAATCCCGCTCTCGACGTAAACATCATCGGTCAGACCCACTGACCCAGAGGTTGGTGGTGCAATTCTAGCTCCCAGAGATGAATGCTGTCACTGTGTCCTTGGGCAAGTATCTTGAAAGGTGCTGTATCAGTCCAATGCGGTTTTATTGTTATTATATATTAAAGCTTTCTCCCATATTATATCGCTGTTCCCTCATCAAAAACATGTCTGAAGAAGTTTTAGATGTCATCCATGCATGTCTGAGTCATTTAGAGATCTCTCCCGGGCCCTATTCAAAGCCTCCTTACTGTTAGCTGTAAGATTCTGTGTAATGCTCCACCCACAAGCCTACGTCACCCATGCTCCCACACGACAATCCTCCATAAATACACAAAAAGATGATACACAGCAACTTGACAAAGCTGAGCAGTAGTTTTATCAGGGCTGTTTGTGTTGTGATAGAGCTCTGAAGCGTCAAAAACGAAAGTGGAAGTAAAAAAAAATAAAAAATTTAAAAAGCAATTTTTCATGACTGCTCTCAGAATGCCCCTTGTTTCCAGGCACCACTGTCCCAGCCTCAGGAGCAGCTCTGCCTCTGCAAAACTCCACACATCACTCTAATCGTGTTTCAAATGAATGCAACCTCCAACGCTACAACACAGAATTCATTTTGTCACTAATACCACATCATCTGTCTCTTCCTGGACTATGTTCAGAGAGAGATGGAGGAAGGAGAGAAGAGAGTGGTGAGAGTGGTGAGAGTGGTACTGTAAATCATACAAGAGAATAGTCCACGAGGAAGGAATTATTAGAACATTATTGTAAATTATGGCAAAATGCTGTCTTAATAGAAGTCACTACAGCCCAGTGATGGAACAAGTACTCCATTCTGCAAAAAAATACTTGCGTAAAAGTAAAAGTATCACATGAAAAAATCTACTGAAGTAAAAGTATCAAAGTACTCTTTAAAAATCTACTTAAAGATAAAAAGTAAAAGTGTTTTATAACATATATAAGTGTGTTATAACTTTTCAGCAGGCCTCAAACAGTAATTAAAAAAAATAATAGAGTAGAAAGTACAGATACCTACTGACAAATGTAGTGAAGTAAAAGTAAAAAGTATTCACTTTTAAATCTACTTGAGTACAGATAGCTACATTTTTTTAACCTAAAATGTCTCTTTCTCTGATTTGAATGGCCTCTACCTAAACCCCAGCTCCTGCAGCCTTTTTATTGAAGTGAACAGTCGAACCTACCATGCTCATTTGTACATGAAACAGAATGACTGAAGTCACATGCAGATCCTGCAGAGATCAGACGTGGTGTGAACAGTTCACAGCTCATGTCCTCTCTCTCCACATTATGTCACACCTCTGTCTATAAAACATGAACACGCTAAAGCTCTATCATACAGGAGAGATGAGCTTTTGTACAGCAAGAGCAGCTTCAAAGACAAGAAAAAAATGAACAGGGAGATTTATGTTGTAAGACGGTGCAATTTCATTTCAAATGGAGACTCACGATTCAAAATACTTCTGTTATCATGCACTGGAATAGTGTGTTTTATTTAGGTGATAATGAGAAGTTTTGTCACCCTCTCTTTCAACGTTTATTTATATATATTTTTTTACTACTTGCTATATTACATACGTACGGTGATTGTATCAGAGAGCAAATATATGAAGCAAGATATGAGGAATTATTTAGAAAAGGAAAACATTAAATAACTTGACTAATAACTATATCTATCTAATATCAAACAAAGCAAACGGTGGTACTTTGAGGATTTTAATATAATATGTGTATGTATAAATGCTCGCTCTCTCTACACCCCGCACCTCTGCCTCTCCCTCTCTCTACACCCCACCTCTCTCTCTCTCTCTCTCTCTCTACACCCCATACCTCTGCCTCTCCCTCTCTCTCCACCCCTCAGCTCTCTCCCTCACCACCTCCACCCCTCTGTCTTTCTCTCTCTCTCTACATCCCCCACCTCCAACCCGCCCACCTCTCTCTCTCTCTCTCTCTCTCCCTCTCTCTCTCTCTCTGTCTCTCTCCCTCTCCTTCTCTCTCTCTCTCTCCAGTGACAGATCAGTGATGGATGTTCTCTGCGGCTCTGCTCTGTTTACACATATCATATATATCTGATAACTCTGAATGAGATTAGCACTGACCTGTTCTCCAGCATGCCTCGCTACCCTGCACATGCTAACCAAGCTGACACACACACACACACACACACACACACAGAACTCCAGTGGCACTGCCCACAGCACTGCAGTGTCTGTCAATGAGAGGAGAAGATCTGTGTTCTCTTAAGGCAAAAGCTCTCTGATACAATCACATCACTTAAGTCCTGGATTAATGCTGCTCTAGTCCTAGTTCAGACCTGGTTTAGTCCTAGTTTAATTGTCGTGTAGTCTTAGTTTAGACCTGGTTTAGTCTTGGTTTGGGCAGTAGCTCAGTTGGCAGACACACCGGATGATTACACTAAAAACATGCAATTATAATTTGTGAAGATTTAAAATGTTGACACAGACATAAGGGGCGTTCATTCAATCCATGGCGCTCTTTGATGATGTCATCGTCTGTGTTTCATGACTTAAGCACACCGATGCTTCTTCTGTATCAATGAATGATTTCCAAATTGGCTCTACTTTCTCCGTGATTGGTCCAGAAGTGCTGACCGTGTTTTCTTTGACAGTTATGTGAAGTATGCAGCTGACCCCTATTCCCTCGTTGTTATTGGTCCACTGGAGCTGACCCCGCCCCTCTTCTGTGACACAGCTTCATTCAGAAAATCCAGGGTTGACAGAGTGAGCTGTAATCCCACTTCTGAGTGCTGCTTATCCACAACGCTCTTATCTGGGTTAGTCAATACCATACACTGTATAGATAAATGTACATGGTTAACCTGCTAGCCACCACCGGAAGTGAGCATGGACTTGGCTCTGGCTCCAATTCACTTTACAATGGAAAACTGTTGTCCCTCTCTCTGTAACTGCAGCTGTCAGGCCCGTCATTTTGGCCTTAAAATGTTCGTGTTGGCCTGCGCTACATGATCTTGGTGTTTTTATTTCATTAAATCAAGACATGAACATTAATAACAGACACATCTGGCTCCTTCTTTCCCTGAAATTGCTCTTCCTAATGTTAGTGACAGCCTTGAATGACAGCGCCAACTCCCTCCTAAACCAGCGGCGCGGGTGGGAAGGGCCATTACCTTCAACAGCGTCCCTCTGGATTGTCTTGTTGGTTGCTATGATACTTGCGGTCAGAATTCCTAATATGGAACTTGGTTCCAAATTTGGCGCTATAACTACTGGCCCCGATGAGCTTCATTTGTCTCATTCCTGGATGCAGTTCCTCTTGTGTCACACTGCTGCTGCTGACAGAAAATGACAGCTTTTGTTCTGGAAATGATACGCAATTATGCAGGTCGATAATTATGGGACCAAAGCAGCAGTCACATTTGAATCATCTATAATTATTATAATTTTCTCATAATAATAATAAGACTGTGAGTAGTAGCTTTACTACTTGCCTCCTTCAACCATTCCAGGAAACATGAGTGTAGGGATGTCCCAATAGCTAATATTCAAATGCCTTACTGTGGAATATTATAGAAAAAGGACCAACATTTCCATTGAAACAAGCAGGCCAAACATGCGCTCACAGTAAGAACAGCGCAATATTTTTGTACATTTTATGGCTAAAAAGTATAGCCTGTACAAAGAAGAGAAGTGAGTGTGACGTCACCCACAGCATTCGGCTCCAGTCACATGAAGCTCATTGAGTATTTTAAATCCCGAGCATGAGTATCATAGCAACCAAAGAGCAAATTCGGTGCAAGGCTGGTCTAACAGAGCGCAGGCATTTAGCAACACTGTCAATCAAACCTGTTACTAACGAAGTGGGAGCGACCTCTGGGAAAGAAGGCATCTGATTTGTCTGTTATTAATGTTCATATCTTGATTTACAGACAAAACACTGCAATAAAAACACCAGCGTCATGTAGAGCAGGTTAATACGAACATTTTAAGACCAAAATGACGAGGCTCACTGCAGCAGTTACAGGGAGATGGGTCACAGTTTTTCAATGTAAAGTGAATTGGAGCCAGAGTCAATGGAGCCGGAAGTGCACACATGCTCACTTCTTATTTGGAATGCAGCGGCTAGCAGGTTAGCTATACAGTATGTACAGTCTATGGTTTGAACCAGGAGCCCTACACTGTACAGATCTGTGCTCTCTGTGATGTATGGATCCTGATGAAGTCCTTTCAAAACAAAAGCCTTATCTTTTCTCATTAGCAGCTTCAGAGACGGTCAGTGAGGGGAATTATATCTGAGACAAAAGAACAATACAGCACCGCAGAGATGTGAGCCAGCCAATACCAGACTTTCAGATGAAGTCATTTAGAAGGCAGACATGGTTAGAAAGTCACCAAGATACTCCTGAGTCTAAGCAATATAGATTTAAAGTCGCAGTATGTTACTTTTCTAGTGAAGGGTTTGCCTTTGCTACGGCATTAAACATACTACTACTGAAGCCACCACAACTACTACTACTACTACTACTACTACTACTACTACTACTACTACTACTACTACCACCACTACTACTACTACCACCACCACCACTGCTGCTGCTAAGACCACTACTGCTACTACTACTACCCCTACCACTACTACTTCCACTACCACCACAACTTCTACTACTATTACTGTTACTTTTACTCCCACTACTGCCACCAGCACCACAACCACCACTACTGCTGCTACCACTACTACTACCACCACTAGCACTACTACAACACCAATTACTTCTACTACTAAGCAGGTAGCATGATGAATACAAGTTACAGGTCAGATCTATGGAGAGGACAGTCTGCTTTGCTGCTGTCTGCTGTGTTCAGTTATACTTTTAAGCAATAAAAACATCTGCAGTTGCATAAACAGAGGACAGATCGGTTTAATGCCCTGCTGTGAAACTTTCCAGGAAATGCTGTAATATCTCCATGGAGAAAAGCATGTGAAAAGTTACACAGTGCAACTTTTAATGAGGAGTCAGTGAATAATGAGCTGTTTCTATTCACTGTTTAGCTTACAGAGTTTACTACAACACTTAGCTGTCCAACGAGCCCAGTGAAAACCATTTGAAACCACTCCAGGACATAAAACGAGTAAAAACACAGCACGTTTTCTGAGGAGGATATAAGACAGGTTAACGACTGGACACAGAGGAGCAGAGGAGCCATGCTTACACTGCCATTCACTGCCATTCACTGCCATTCACTGCCATTCACCGCCATCTGCTCACACAGGCTGGAGCCGGGCCAGAACACACTCTACAAAGTTACATTACAGGCTGCGTACAAAAACACGTTCTGAAGTACAAGATATATAGCTACTGCTCAGTGGCATGCGGTCAGGGCAATTGAGGCAAGCAGTCCAATAAAATCTAAAATCATCATGTGTCAAAAGTATGATTCAATAGTTATAAAATATAACTATTGAATTATATTTATATGCTTCATGCGTCAAATAGGCAGCATGGTTGAAGTCATGGTTGAAGTCATATACCATGACTTCAACCATGCTACCTGTTTGAAGCATGGTTGAAGTCATGGCGGCAGTAGTACCCCCTACTGGTCACTGAGCATACTGCAGCAACCGCAGTTCCACATGTCTCAACTTGTGTTTGTTGTCCTGTGCTACGGAGGCCATGCTGGGCCATTATACCTCCATGTGTGGCACACTCTCAACATGAGCTTTTAGAACCGGAGAGGCCGCTGGTTGTTTTTAGAGTCTTGCACATGTGTACTGAGGACCGCAGTCGGCTCAAACAGCACTGCAGAAACCTGTGAGAAACATCTGACAGATTTCTGGTAATTGCACATGGAAGAATGGAAGAAGAAATGGAGGAGCAGTGGAGTCTGTGACCTGGGTGTTTATGATGGAGTGACAGTGTTGGTGGAATAACAGGACTATTACACATGTGTGGAGGAACATGCAGCTTCAGGGAAATACAGAAAATTTCTTCAGGAAACACGAGGTTTTGCTTTGTGTGAGGTGAGTGTGAGCGCTGATCTAACACAGGGTTGTGTTTAAGACACGACTGTGACACATGGGGCTGCATTATAAGAGCACCTGTTAGACCAGTGCACCCGTCTGAGCAGTGCACCCGTCTGACCAGTGCACCGACCAGTCAGAGACGGGTGCACCCATCTGACAGTGCACCCGTCAGACCAGTGCACCCGTCTGACCAGTGCACCCGTCTGACCAGTGCACCCGGCTGACCAGTGCACCCATCTGACCAGTGCACCATCTGAGCAGTGCACCCATCTGACCAGTACACCCGTCTGACCAGGGCACCCGTCAGACCAGTGCACCCGTGAGTACCAGTGCACCCGTGTGACCATGTGTGCAATAATGGTCTGACCAGTACACCTGTCTGACCAGGGCGCTGTTGTTGTATTTCTTCATGAATGTACATTTTGTGTAATAAGTGTGTTACACATGTGTCATATGTTTCTAGATGCAAAATAATAATTACACAGATAACAATAGTACTGAAGTAGTGAACAAAAGTATATGTTAGTAAAAATAAACATACTAATTTGCAATGTAGCTTGTATAAAAGTGGTGTGGCTAGTGATTAGTGCAGTGGATTAGCTGGATATTCATGTCCAAAAAAAAGAAGTCAATGCACACTACTACTAATAATACTACTACTACTGCTACTACTACTACTACTATTATTACTACTACTACTTTTTCCTTCATCTACTACTACTTAAACTACCACAGAGGTGTAACGGCTAGTGAAAGTGCAGTGGGAATAGCTGGATAGTTCAAATATATATATACCAAAAAATATATATTATATATATATATATATTTTATATATATATATATTTATATATATATATATATGTATAGAGCATCATATTGTACTGAATAAATGAGCATTAACATAAATAATTTGTGAAACCACTAAAACATGTCTCTGGAAAAACTATCTCATCAGAGCAAAAGGTAAATATATGCAAATAAAATGAAATGAAAACACATCTGTGATTCTCTACTGACTTGTAAAAATGGCAGAGCTATTTCATGCAGAGTCGCTCACGAGGGAAATATCCCTGTAAATGTATGCAACCGTAATACACTGTTTAATATAGCACTTAGATCATAATAAAACCCCCATTGACATCGGCTATATTAAAGACGGGGTAGTATCGGTATTCCCTCATCAAAAACATGCCTGAAGAGGTTTTAGATGTCATCCATGCATAACCCTCCTTCTGGTTAGCTGTAAGATTCTGTCACCCACGCTCCCACACTACAATTCTCCATATATACACAAAAACATGATACAAAACTGTACACAGCAACTTCACCAACCTGATGTGACATGCAGTACTTTCATTAGCGGGATGCACGCTCTGGAGGGGGGTGACTTAGTGCTGGGAGCAAAGGTTGTTTTCAGCAAATATAGCATTTTCAAAACAATGAAACGTAACATAGGGATCAAAATATGTACTACAAAAGAATACCCCATAGAAGTATAACATCCACTCCTTAAACTGAATATTTATTGGAGAAAAAAAAAAAAGGATCACTACTAACTCTACTACTACTACTACAACTACTACTACTCCCACAGCTACTACAGCCCACCACTACTACTACACCACCACTACAACTACAGCTACTACTACTGCTACTACCACCACAGCCACTGCTACAGCTACTACTACCACCACCACTGCTACAGCTACTACTACCACTACAAATGAATACCCCATAGAAGTATAACACCCCCTCTTTAAACTATATATTTACACAAACACAAAAAAACAATTCTGATACATAGAAAACGTTGCATAAAACTACATCTTGCTAACGACTTGAGACATTATGGTTTGTCATTTTCAGTATTGACTGCACCTACAGTCTTATACTGCATATTGCTCAGTACAATTGACTCATTACTGCACATATCTTTGGATCAATGTAATTGGATCCTACACTGTTTAATATGGCACTTTCCAATATATGCTACAAAACCCTGACTTGGCAAATGGTTTTATAAGTGTAATAATTCAGTGCAGGAGAAATTACACTACAACAATTTCAATGCGAACTACAGCTACATTATTATACTATATATTTATCAGCAGAACCATGAAATTACTGTGCATGTACTTTTATACCGATAGACACTGTGTAACGTCAGATGGACATAGCTAACCTCCTAGCAAATGAGCTCCACCGACTCTGGCTCCAATTCACTTTCTATTGAAAAACTGTTGTTACCGCTGCTGTCAGGCTCGTCATTTTGGTTTTGAAATATTTGTATTCATCCACACTACATGATCTTGGTGTTTTTATTTTGCTATTTTGTCGGTAAATTAAAATATGAACTTTAATAAGAGACAAATCAGACGAGGTCACTCCTGATAGCATTAGCAAGAGGTCTGATTAACAGCACTGCTAAGCGCCCACTTCCTGCTAAACCAGCAGTGTAGGTGGGAAGCCTAAACTGCACATATAAATGGACAAAGCTAATGTGTTAGCCGCCGCATTTTAAATAGGGAGCGACCACGGGCACTCTTCAGGCTTCATCGAGTCTGGCTCCAATTCACTTTACATTGAAAAATTATCGCCCCTCTTTCTGTAACTGTGGCAGTGAGTTTCATAATTTTTGTCTTAAAATGTTCGTATTACCCTGCTCTGGTGTTTTTATTTCGCTATTGTGTCTGTAAGATATGAAGATTAATGAGTCCTATGGCCCTATTTGACCTAGTGTGGTTTATTTGGTCTGTTTATTTGACATGATACTGCTGATGTTTGTTTAGTTCAGATTTGGCAGTTGTACGCTGATATTAGATGGTACAAATTCTGCGATAAAGAATAAACTTACATTTGGGTTGTTCATGACTGTTGAAGTCGATGCAATTCAATTTTAATTCAGTTTATTTTTGTATAAAACCCAAACTCACAACAGCAGTCGCCTCTTAGGGCTGATCGTGAGAACTGATTTAACCAACGGAAAGTTAGAAACGAACAATGAAACAGAAACAGACAAGCAAATAAATCAACAGAAAACAAGCAAATGGAGAAGTGTCCCAGAGCGCCCCCTGTACTTAGACCTTCCTTCTCGGCAAAGAAAAACTAAAAAAAACCCAGTGGGAAAAAGAGAAACGTGGAGGAGAACCACAGTGAAGGAGAGATCCACTCTCAACCTCTCTACATCTGTGATCGTCTGTTCAAGTTTTCATGACGTATTTTTGTTGAAGAAAAAATAACCAAAGTAGGCGCTCGCTGAAGGAAAAAAACAAACAAAACAAAGCGGGTGCAGGCAGAAAGAGAGAGGGCGCTAGAGGGTAAACAGCACAGTCATGCACAGGGCGCGCTTCACTTTCACATTTTCACCGCTCACTTTTAGTTACTGCGCCCTTTGATTTCTGTGTACACGCTCTCAACTTAAAAATAGCCAAATGACGCCATAGTTTTGTGATTTTTATCTGTTAAAAGCTCTATAGAAATAAAGTTTACTTAGTTACTCATTGTTATGCAAAATAGATTCTTGTGAGCCTTAAGCCGAGTTATAATGCTGTTACCTCCTCAAAAACAGACCTGGAGTTGTGTTTTGTTTCATTCACACATGTTTGAGTAACACTTTATTATTAGTCTGTCTACATCTCCAAAGCTGAAAATGCTCTGTTCCACCTTGTGATGTCATGAAGTGGTAGTTTTCAAATTAACAGCTCCTTTTACCTTTAGTTCAGTAAACTCCAGAGCTGAAATCATCCAACTGATTCTAGTGAAGGTGTGTGGAGTTTAAAAACACAGTGGAGCACTTCCTGTATTACCACATAATGACATCACAAGGTGGGACAGAGTGTTTTCAGTTTGAGAGAAGAACTCAATATGCAGGGTTTGTGTGTTAAACATGTGTGAATAAAAAATTATCGTTGTAATAAATAATAAGTTGTAATAAAAATTATATTTGCTTGTTTCTTTGGCGCTGGGGAGAGGAAGGCAGCCACCACAGCTCAGCAAAATGTAAATGAAGAGTTTTAAATAGTAAAAGTTTCACAGTCAGGTACAGTCCTCAGGGAGAGAGGTGTTCAATAATTAAAGAGAGCACAGAAGAGGAGAGGCGGAGTTTGGAGGAAATAGTGGCACTAATAATGACCATATTTGGAAAGAGAGGAGAGGAAATACAAAATAAAGATGTAAGTTCAAACAAGGAGACTGCTTTAGCTCCTCCTACATCCTGTCACCTGTTGCGACACAAAGTACATTATATAGACTGTAAAATTCAGATTACTATAGAGTAATGAGATAACGCAATAATTACATGAAATTTTTAGACTAACTATACTTAAAATGACCCTTTCAATCTTTAATATGTTTCCTTTGCCCATTTTTTCGTTGTCAAAACCAGTACAGGTACGAAAAATCTGAACAAAATCAGATTACAGCCAATCACAGCCCACTGCCTTTGCATTTTACACCCAATGGTGAACAGTCACATTTTGATATAACACTTTTCCACCTTCAAGGCTCATCGCGCTTTACATCAAGAAACCACTGACCCATTCACACACACATTCACACATTCACACACACATTCACACATTCACACACACATTCACACACTCATTCATACATCAGTGTACACAGACACTGGGGGTGAAAAGGGTTATGTGTCATCCCCAAGGACACAATCACAGCATTCATCTGTGGGAGCTAGAACTGCACCGCCAACCTGAGGGTCAGTGGATCTGACCCATGCATCTATTAAAATAACAGGACAGAGTTTTGCTGCTTAGCGAGTTGGACTAGTGGTCACTCATTGGTACTACAACGAAAAAATACCTCCTACCCAGAAAGGATTTTTCTCACAGAGCACAATGTAATCACAAACTGTAGGTGTTCAGCTGACAGGGACAGACAGGGACAGACAGGGACTGACAGGGACTGACAGGGACAGACAGGGACTGACAGGGACAGACAGGGACAGACAGGGACTGACAGGGACTGACAGGGACTGACAGAGACTGACAGGGACTGGCAGGGACTGACAGGGACAGACAGGACACCTACAGCTTTCACAAAGGTCTAGTTTTGTGTCAACCTTTACCTATTTTCAGCTCATAAACTTTTTCTCAACTCAAAACCTGTTGTCCTAAAAAACTCTTTGCAATGATTAGCTTCGGCTCCGCTCTATGTCCACTCTAGATAAGCCTTGTGAGCGATATGAACCAGCCCAACTGTCATGAACGAGCTGCAGGTTTAGAGCATGGTTCAGAAGCTCCTGGAAGCACAAACATTATCATTTATAATTTGTAATTTATTTATTATTCCCCTTGCCTCCTTCACAGCCGCTCTACTTGCTCGCGTCGCTCAAAGTCTCATGAGGGAGTAACTCATCTGTGCATGGTCCATGAGCAGGAGCATGGACCATGGTCCTATCTGCTAGAGGCTAAACTCACAACATGCAGCATTGAACACGACCCATTGACTCCAAAGGGCGGCCATGTTTAGGCCCCGGGGCTTGATCTGACCGCTCAAACATTGATGTTTACATCGAGAACAGGATTCAAAATGCCAACCTTTGGATCAGTGGACAAACTGAACTACTGTTGCCCCAATCAATCACTCAAGATATTCTACCATCCTGGCATCAGCTACAGTCCTCTGCTGCATGCATCACCACTGCAGCAGCAGAACAATCAGCCTCCTCAGCCTCTCCACCGCTGCTACAATTAAGATTATTTACGGTTTTCATACATGTCCGCTTAACTGACTCAACCAAGTTCTGCTGTTGTGTCCTTAGGCAAGACACTTCACCCACATGTCTAGTATGAATGTTGTGTGTGAGTGTTGGAAAGAATGAATAACGACTACAATGTGGAGCTTTGAGAGGCTTGGACAAGTCGTTTGAGGTCAGTTAGCATTTACATCACCAGCGAACTGCGCTGTAATCCACTTGTAAGACCATCTCCAGAAGGAGGTCTCAGTGCAGAGGTCTCAGTGCAATTCTTTAGTCCACGTCAAGTCAAAATGGTTCAGTTTTACACCAGCCAAAACAAACCGAACTCAAGTGCATTTTAGCGTACCAAACAGTGCAGGTGTGAAAGCCCTACAATACTAATGCTTTTTCACCACAGTGACATTATACAAAGTGGTTGCAGTGTCTTGCCCAAGGACACAACTTGTGATGGGACTTTCGGCTCTCTCTTGGGATCCAAATCTTTTGGATCCATTCATAGCCAAAGAGCCGTTCAAAAGACTATCTCTTTTTATATTTGAATGACAGAAATGACAGAAGCCAACGTGAGAACTCATTTCGTCGACAAACTAATCACATAGAGAAATGATCAAAGCTCGGATGTGTTTAAAATGGTTCAAACTGAGAGTGGAATTGAGTTTACCTTTGGAATTATGTATAATCTAAATAAAACACTGCACTACAAGAATTATGATAATAAAAAAGACTATTATTAAAATGCCAAATGTTTGTTTGTGCACTCAAGCATTTCACCTGTGTGGTCTACTCTGCTTCTTTGCTGATTCTTGAGTTGGTTCAAAGTAAATTAGTGAAAAAATTTGACTGTTTAAAAAAAAAAAAAAAAAAATCAGGATCCGGATCAAATCATTCACGTTAAGGAGCCGACTCGGTCTCAACTCGTGTGGGAGCATGGGTGATATAGGCTTGTGGGCGGAGCATTGGACAGAATATTACAGCTAACCATAAGAAGGGTTCAAATAGATCACTAGATTACTCAAACATGCATGGATGGCATATAAAACCTCTTCAGGCATGTTTTGGATGAAAGAACAACGTTATCACATGGATTTTGCATAATGCCCCCTCTTTAAAAAATGCTGAGTTTTTGAATCTTGCAATGAATAATTTAACGCTTACCCGCTTCAGAATTCTTCTATGGTAATTTTGTTCGCAAACACAAAATACCTCTAAAACTGTTATATCCCTTTAGTACACTTGTTCATTTGTGCATATTAATTCTTCATACCAGTACCATGAGACGATCTTAAAAAGAGCATAATATGATGTTATTTGCACAAACTGTTGTCCTGGGTCCCATTGTGTTACATGGGAGGACTCTGATTATACAAAGCACTGTGTATTCTCACCTCAGGCACCAGTCAGTCTGATAACATGGACTGCATAATAAAAGGGCTTATTTGACTTTTAAAACACATTCTAGTCATCGCCAGCAGGGGCAGTAGAGTGACGAGTGTGGAGAGAAAGAATATACCCAGAGCCATAGAAGAAAGGGTTATACTTCTATGCATCCTGTTTTCTTGTTTTGATCATAATTACATCTAAAATCATCCCATAAAAACATTGTAAAGGAGGAATATTATGCAAAATTGGTCTTTCTATCCATGTTTTAACATTGTTCCCTCATCAAAAACATGCCTGAAGAGGGTTTAGATGTCATCCAAGCATGTTTGAGTAATCTAGCAGACTCTCTTGGGCCCTATTCAAACCCTCCTTATGGCTAGCTGTAAGATTCTGTGCAAGGCTCTGCCCACAAGCCTACATCACCCAGGCTCCCACACGACAATTCTCCATGAATATACAAAAACATGATACAAAACTGAACACAACAACTTGACAAACCAGATGTGACGAGCAGTAGTAGTTGTAGTAGTAGTCATTAGTGGGATACATGCTGTGATAGTGCTCTGAAGGGGGAGTGATAGAATGGAGAGCTAAGCAGGGAAGACTCAGGGAGAGCATAAAAAACAAAAATGAAACTTATAAATCATGTTAATATGCGTTTTTTTGGCGAATATAGCATTTTCAGGACAATAAAAGGTACTTTCTATTATTCAATTTCTACTTATTTTTAAATCAGAAAAAAAACTCAATTGTCCCTGGTTAGTTCTCAAACTTCCTGCACCTGTGATTACAAAACACTGTGTACACTAGGTGGACATGGCTAACCTGTGAGACGCTGAGGTCTAAATACAAAGTAAACAGGGGCATGCATTGGTTTGATCTGGCTCCAGTTCACTTTCTATTGAAAAACTGTTAACCCTCTCTCTGTAACTGCTGCTGTCAGACTCGTCATTTCGGTTTTAAAATGTTCATATTAACCCTCTCTACATGATGATGTTTTTATTTCGCTTATTTTGTCCTTAAATGAAGATATGAACATTAAAAGCAGACCAATCAGCTGCCCCGTTTTCCCCAAGGTCGTTCCGGCTAGAGTTGCAGCAACTGGTTTGATTGACAGCTATCACGCCTCACTGCCAAACGCCCTGCTCCCTGCCAGACCAGCAGTGTGAGCGGGAAGGGGAATGTATCTTCAACAACCTCACTCCTGATTGGCTCTTTGATTGCTATGATACAAGAATAACATGTAGAATTGGACAATACACAGTCAATCAAGCTCCACACACATGTCCAGTCCAGGTTAATGCAGTTTATGGACTGGGCCAGGAACACGAATTTTTTTGTGTTATTTTTTGCATAAAGGAAACCTGTATCTCCTCCCAGTCGGACAGTTTACAAATATTTAATAAATTAGCCGCTATAACTGCTACTTTACTGTCAAGGTAGTGTTGTCACAATACTAAAATTTGTTAATACTTTGTTTTTGGCGATTATAGCGTTTTCCAAACAGTAAAACATAACACGGTGATATAAATATGTTATGTGTTATCAATCAATACGACTACATACAATAGTTCAATAATTTTACATCCGACCTAGAAACCAGACCACACGACCACATTCCAATTCACCACAACCCACATTTCACTGGTCATAACCCTCCTCTCCATCTTCCCTCCCTCTCTTTCTCATCACCCCTCCTCCTCTTCCTCTTCTTCCTCCTCTTCCTCTCTGGTCCATCAATCCGTCCTGCCAGAGCCAAGGACACGGACACGTCGCCCCTGACAACTGTTGCCGGGTCGACCACGAATCATCAAGCCCCTCACGTCACTCCACGCTTTAGGAGAAGAATAATGCAGGGTACAAGGTAACGCCGGGGAGGGAGAGGGGGGTGCAACAGGGAAGGGTCAAAGGTCACGCTGACGAAAGCGCTACATGGATTCACTTGGAGAGAGGGCTTTACACGGCCTGAGATTCTATTGCTTGGCTAGTCTTGAATATTACACAGTATGGCATTAAAGAGCGCCCTCATATGTCGACACACATTTTGGGTTGTCTAGGCCAGAATGCAAATTTTTAAAGAAGAACAGGAAACAATGCAAACATGTTGAATTTAGAATATTTTTAAGAGTTTAGAATTCTTGGATTTTTAAAATTATTTATTTTTAATTTTTATTTTTTTTTTTCAAATAAAGGCACATGTCTTCTTGCTTCTGTCAGCAGCACGTCACATGGGACACATTGTTCCAAGAGGCACAATTGTTGTTTCTCATTTTGTTTTTACATCAGGACAAATGTTGCTGTGTTCAGGGACTTAATATATAGTTTTAGCAAATCATTATTCAAATGTTCAGTCAAAATAATTAAAACATAGAATGAATGTCCTCATATGTGAACATCATCTTTTCTCAGAAACTACATCATGTAAAAAGATAGTTTTCTTTTTACATCATCAGGTCCAATCAGCCCAAATAACAAAGATAACTCAATAAAGCCAAAAAAAGCTTGGGTCTTGACTATTACAGGTCTAATCTAGGACTAAACCGGGTCTAAAAGTGAACTACATCATTGACACTGTAGTTCTAAACAAGAGACTATCCAAAGGAGGACAACATGAACTCTAAATCAGGCAAACAACAAACGGAAGAGCTGCACAAGACCACCTGAAGGAACCTGTGGACCACACTGTGAGAAAGGTTTTAATATATACAATTTCTCTCAAACTGAAAACACTGTGTTCCACCTTGTGATGTCATGCGGTAAAACAGGAAGTGCTCCACTGTGTTTTTAAACTCCACACACCTTCACTAGAATCATTTGGATACTTTCAGCTCTCGAATTGCAAATCTCTACTGAACTAAAGGTAAAAGGAGCTGTTAACTCGAAAACTACCACTTCATGACATCACAAGGTGGAACAGAGCATTTTGAGCTTTGGAGATGTGGACAGACTAATAATAAAGTGTTACTCAGATATGTGTAAATGAAACAAAACACAACTCCAGGTCTGTTTTTGAGGAGGTAAAAACGTTAGAACACTGCTTAAAACTCACAAGAGTCAGTTTTGCGTAAAATAGGACATGTTATATTAATAAAATTGTATGTAATTATTTTATTGTTATATCTTTTTATTAAAATTAATTAAATGTATTAAATGTATGTATCTATTTAAGACTAACACATAGTTTTTTCAATCTAAACTATAAGTGTAAATGGCTAAGAAGAAATTCAGCACTAAACGTACTTCTCTCATTAGTGTGTCTCCCCCGGGCTCACACCGCAGTCTGTAAAAGCAGCCGTTTAGAAACAAAGCACTAATGAACCACTAATACAAAACAAACACAAGCCTGGAACCATGACAACCACTTTAGTAAAACGCTGCCTTTGTACAAAGAAAAACAAACTTCTCAACATTTGTATTATGTAATTGAAATGTTTATCATTACAAAACATGTCCAACGTTAAAGGGCGAAAATAACAGAGAGAATACACAGAAGTGTTTCCACCGCTACCGTGTGGTGTTTCGTCATGATTTTCTGTGAAATCTATCAATATTTACTGTCAAATTACATTAAAAAAAACTCAATGCACGTCCGTCTGTGTTTGACATCAGTATAAAAAGACTCTACTGGCCTGGATAGTGACCTTAGGGGTTCTGATGAGGATCATGGCAGAGCTGAGACAATTTGCCCAGTGTTTCACCCATAGACGGTACATATAAACTGACAATGCGCCAGCTCTGTCATCTCTTGGCTCCAGTTCACTTTCTATTGAAAAAACTGTCACCCGTCTTTCTGTAACTGCAGCTGTCAGACTCGTGATTTTGGTCTTAAAATGCTTGTATTAACCCTCTACATGATCCTCGAGTTTTTATTTTGTCTGTAAATCAAGATATGAGCATCAATAACAGACTAACCAGGTGCTTTCTTTCCCCGAGGTCTGTGCAATGGACGTAATATGAGCAGATTGTGGAGGGTTTGGAGAGTCCAGCACAGTCCTGATTAGTCAGAGGGGATCTGGACTCTCAGACTGATGTTGTCCAAAATCAAGACTATTCTGGACTCTTCTCCCACCCACTCCACAATGTGCTGGTCAGCTACAAGAGCTCGATCAGCTCTAGACCGATACTGCCATGCTTCTTCACTGAGAGACTCCAACTATAACCCCAACCCTATTAACCCTAACCCGAAACAGTGGGGGAAGAAGTACTACATAAGTATTGAAGTATTTGTTTAAAAATGTACTTAAAGAGCAAAAAAAAATAAAAATTAAAATTAAAAAGTACTTTCACTTGTCAGTCCAGTTCAAAATGTAGTGGAGAAAGTACCGATACTGCTCTCAAATGTAGTGAAGTAAAAGTAAAAAGTATTCTCTGTAAAATGTATTTAACTAAAGTACAGATACCTAAAATGTGTACTTAAGTATAGTACGTTCCACCACTGACCCTAAGTGTTACTGCTGCAGAGACACATTAGGCTGTTATAGAGAGAAACAGTAAATCATCCCTGTCTGTCTCCATCTAACTGCTCAACTCTGCTGTAAAGGTCTCACTGTACAACCCTTCTACATTACTCTGTTCTTACCTCACTGTTGTAAAACTGTATATAGAGATGTAAATGTGTTATGAGTGTATTATATTTTTATCATTAGAGGAAGACATATTGTTCTTGTGGCTGCTATATACAGTTGAAGCCAGAAGTTTACATAAGCTATATAAATAGACACTTTCTTTTTTCCCCCACTGTCTGACATGAAATCAGACGCAACTTTTCCTGTTTTAGGTCAGTTAGGATTACCAAAATTATTTCTATTTACTAAATGCCAGAATAATGAGAGAAGGATATTTTTAGACGTTTCATTACAGTTTACATACATTTCATTAGTATTTGGTACCATTGCCTCTAAAACTGCATGACTTGGGTCAAATGTTCTGGATTTCCTACCACAAGCTTCTCACAAAAGTTGGCAGGAATTTTGGCTCATTCCTCCAAACAGAACTGGTGTAACTGAGCCAAGTTTGGAGACCATCTTGCTCGCACAGGCCTTTTCTGGTCTGCTCATACATTTTCAGTAGGATTGAGATCAGGGCTTTGTGATGGCCACTCCAAATTTTTGACTTTGTTATCCTTAAGCCACTTTGTAACCAGTTTGGCAGTATGCTAGGTCATTGTTCATTATGAAGACCCATTTACGCCCAAGCTTTAACTTCCTGGCCAGTGTCTTGAGATGTTGCTTCAGTATTTCCACATAATGTTCTTTCCTCATGATGCATCTGTTTTGTGAAGTGCACCAGTTCCTCCTGCAGCAAAACAACATGATGTTACCACCAACGTCTTTCACAGCTGGGATGGTGTTCTCAAGCTTGAAAGATTTTTCCTCCAAACGTAACAATCTCATTATGGCCCAACAGTTCAATTTTTGTTTTGTCAGACCACAGGACATGTCTCCAAAAATGAAGGTCTTTGTCCCTATGTGCATTTTTTCTGTTTCTTTTGGAGTAATGTCTTCTTCCTGCACAGTGACCTTTCAGCTCATGTCAGTACAGTACTCGTTTCACTGTGGATAATGACACACTCTTACCAGCTTCATCTTCACCAGGTTGTTCTTGGGTTGATGTGCACATTTCAGACCAAATCTTAGTTGGTCAAAACAAGCCCAACTGTTAAATAAAAAAAATTAACATATGAATAAAAAAAAAAGTTTATAAACATCTGAGTGTGCCAGCCAGTCAGCTACAAGAGCAGCCAACCATGACCATGGCAACCATGGAATATTCCATCGCTCAAACAGACAGGAGAAAGTGCTGAATACTGACATCGGTATTTCAGATGCGGTCGGCTTCTAAAGTTGTAATGTGATAAAACAGTTCTACATTATTTGGGAAAAATAATTAAATAAAAAAAATAAAAAAAGTAAAAAAAAAACTATATATATAATAATATAAAATATAATAATAAATAATAAAAAAAATATATATATATAAATAAAAACTTAATTTCTCTTTCCTCAGTTACCTTATTTTACCTTTTTTTCGGACGCCATTCCAAGCACCACTCTATTTCCTCTCTCCCTCACTGTCATTCCTCTCTCCACCCTCTCTTTCCCTGGCCCTTCCCACACCCTCCCTCTCTCTGTAGCCCTGTCCTCTCTTTCCCCTGTCCTTCTCTCTCTCACTCATCTTTACACCCCCCCCCCCACCCTCAGTCCTCCACTCTCTCTGCTGTTCTCCACCCTCCAAGAGCCCGACCCCCCTCTCTCTCCTTCCCTGCTCACTCACTTTCAGTCATATTTGGGCTCCCAGGGCACAGCGGAGAGCCAGGGTGCAGATTAAGGCCCATTATAGTGTCCTCTCTGAGGTCTGTCTCTAAAGCAAAAGCCATATTAGCTGTGCCCCTCCTCGCTCCACACATGATGAAGACTGACAGGTGAGAATTATGTTCTGAATGAATGAGAGAAGAAGAAGAGAGGGGGGGTGACTTTGAACTCAAACTACAAGACTAAGTAGCTCATTAGTCTTGTACTTGGAGGACGATGTGTGTCAAATAAAGTTTTTTGAAGTTCACAAAAGATGGCTCTGGAAGGGCATCTGGCTGTTAATATCAAGTTGATTTAATGCTGTTTTGGACGACACTTTACAAACAAGTAGAAGAGCAAAGCAGTTGTGCAGGAGATGACCCATGTAAGAGCAAAAAAGGCATTTTGGCAACAGTAGGCCTACTACTGAGAGTAACTTAACCCTATGGTGTCGGATGCTATCGCCACCGATAGACTCACGGTTGTGGACTTTCCATTACCGTAACTCCACAACCAATTGACGGCATCTCAAAGCAGAGACATGGGACTCTTTAAATGTCATTACGGTAATGTGCTTACATTGTCCCTTAAATATGACCAATCAGAGCACAGGTGCCACCGGGATTCTCCCAGTCAGTTATTTGATGCATCAAAGGAAAAATAAGGATGGATATTTAAAATAGAGGTAGTTGTGTGAAAAAAGCAAAGGTATATGCTGATACGTTCTTTAATGTGATTTTTATGGCAAAAAAAAGTCTAGGCGAGCTATAATGGTCTATAATGTGCTCAGTCCTTAAAAGGATAAAAAGTAACTGTTGGGACGTAAAATTTGATTTATCATTTGAAGTTAATGTAATTTGAAGGACAAAACATTAAATAATGCATAAAATCTGGTATTTTAAAAGGACAGACCCAAAAACAGGCTCTGTGCCCTGGCTCACTGTGTCTCAAAGCTAACAGTCACTTTTATTAAAATTTGAAAATATATAATGAACAAATATTCAAATTAATGAACAAATATTCAAATTAATTTAAAAAAGACTACCAAATTATTTTTATATGTAGAATACTTCAGTTTGTGGCACTGTTTAAATGTTTATTATGCCTCAAAGTTCACATGAGCGTTAGCACTGAGACACAGACATGTCTCTTTCTAAACACACAAGTGACTCTGGTGAACTATTCGTTTTATTTGTGTCGTGTTTAACATGTGACAGTGACATCCACACACAAAGCTCCCTGTCCACTGTCTGACCCTGACCCCCTGACCTCTGACCCCTGACTCCTAAACCACACACAGCTCCCCATCCACTGCCTCAGCTTTAAACATTTATTCATTTTAGTGTGACTCTACATAGAGATTAGAGATTTATAGGACAGGAAGTAGTGACACTAACAGTGAGGTTGAGGGCGCTGTTGTGCACACAGCCAATTAGACAAACTAAATGACATCTGAAGCGGTGGTGGAACAGCAATACCACTTTTTTAGTTGTAAAAAGTTGTTAAAAAGTGTTTTGTTTTCTTGCCACAGATGGACATTTTACAATATTTATGTCATTCCCGACACAACCACTTGACTGTAACTTTAGTGGGTGATGTGGACAGAGTGTCTTGCCATCTGGCACCACAACACTCACACAGAAGTATCCCTTCAAATGGTAAGCCTTACACATCTGACACAGGTATGCCAACTCCAACCCAGTACAGTTGTTAAAGCTGCTTTTACCCCCGAGCTGAGCGTTTAAAGGGCCCATACTGCACTATTTCTGATCTATGTTCAAATGCTTTTTCCTCTTCATAAACAGACCTGGAGTTGTGTTTTGTTTCATTCACACATGTTTAACACACAAATCCTGTATATTTAACCTGTGTTCTTTTCTCAAACTGAAAACACTATGTTCCTCCTTGTGATGTCATTATGTGATAATACAGGAAGTGCTCTGTTGTGTTTTTAAACTCCATACACCTTCATTAGAATCACTTCGATCATTTCAGCTCTGGAATTGCCAAATTCTGAAGTTTCATCTATTGTTTTAGCCTCACTCAAACTGCTCCCCTCCTCGGTGAAGCAGCAGATATCAGAGAATTTATATTGTCAGTCTCAACTATAAACTGTATATATAAATGGATTCACTTTATGTTGAAAAAAACTGTCACCCCTTTCTCTCTGTAACTGCTGCTGTCAAACTCGTCATTTTGGTCATAAAATGTTCATATTTACTCGCTCTTCATGATCCTCGTGTTCACCCCTGTAGTTGCTTTAGCCTCGATGAGCTGTGGGTGACGTCACTCTCACTCAGTCCAGACTATGATCTCAGCTCTACAATTAAAGTATGGTTATTCTAGAGCATTCAAGATTAAAGCAGTTCAGTTGAGACTAAAATAGCAGTTAACCTTAAAACTACCACTTGACATCACGAGGTGGAGTATTTTCAACTTTGGAGATGTAGACAAACTAATAATAAAGAGTTACTCAGACATGTGTGAATGAAACAAAACACAACTCCAGGTCTGTTTTTGAGGAGGGAACAACATTATAACATGGCGTAAACCTCACAAGAACCAATTTTGTGTAATAAAGGACCTTTAAGAAAAGCAGAGCACGCGGCCCGAGTCCAAGCTTCCATCACACAGAGTTAAAATGGACAGAGTGATTTGGCAAAGAAAATACTTGCAGAGTGAACTTTTCTCAAACACCAGAACAAAAACATCACTACAGCTAAAATCAGTCCAGAAGGCCAGCGCCATGTATCCCTGCTATCATCACTATGGACACACTCTCTCTCCCCTCCTCCTCCTCATACCACACCCTCTCTCAGTACCAGGACACGTGTGCATAGGCCGTTACCGTCATGAATCCGTCGAGCAGGCCGGAGTCGGGCTTGGGCGGAGCCTGCAGTCTCTCCATGGACCACTTCTCGATTATGGAGGACACTTGGGGGTTGTCTGTGTTCAGGATCCTAAAGCCGGTCATGTTCACTCCACTGAAGCGGTACGGCTCCATGTCCAGAGCAAACAGGTCCTACGCAAATGACAAGTGAATAACATTATTAACGTCACGAAGAGTTTGTAGCATTTTATTCATATTTTTTTTTCATTTGGTGCATTGCTTTTTAGGTTGAAGTTTCTGAGAGCAGCTGTAGGATTCATATTGTCCATTCCCATAGACTGTTTATATAAATGGACGTAGCTAACCTGCTAGCTGCCGCGTTACAAATAGGAAGTGAGCCTGGGCACGCTCCCGGCTCCATCAACTCTGGCTCCAATTCACTTTCTATTGAAAAAGTGTCGCCCCTCTCTCCATAACTGCTGCTGTCAGTCTCGCTAATGTTAGCAGCAGGTTTGATTGACAGCCTTGCTAAGCGCCAACGCCCTGCTGTACAAGTTATACAAGTTATGTGGACGGGAAGAGGCGTTACCTTCAACAGCCTCGATCTGGATTGGCTCTTTGGTTGCTATGATACTCGCAGTCAGAATTCCATGATGTTATGTTTTTTGCTTGGAATTCTCCACAGTATGGCAGTTAATTTATTGTTCTATTTTATTTTATTTTATTTTATTTTATTTTATTCTATTTTATTATTATTATTATTATTATTATTATTATTATTATTATAAATGTATTTAATTTTTTTATGTTTTTATTTATTTGCTTCTTTTTTGATGAAATAACCTAAAATAAATAAACAAACTTGTCAATGTTTCATAGATCTGACCTGAAGCTTGTCTTGGTGGTATCACTTCCTTGTCTCCACTGAGATGTTACATACTGTCAAAATCTCCATGGAGACAAGAAGGTGGTGGAACCTTCACCAGGACATACGCTGCGTTCATGTGGTCCTTGGGAACTCGGGAATATTTTGTTCTGAGTTGAAAAATGCAAATGAACGCTCGCACAAGTCAGAAAAACAACTCAGGAACAAGAGCCAAAACCTTCTGGCCGAGCTCCACATCTGACGTTACCTGCTCTGTGGAGATGAATGAAAATCAGCTGATTTTTAATACAAGAAGTGCTCCACTGTGTTTTTAAACTCCACACACTTTCACTAGAATCACTGTGATCTTTTCAGTCCTGGATTTGCCAAACTTCGACACTATCACATCTGTCGCTTTATCCTCAGCTGATTTGTCAATTTATCGAACACAAGTTCTTCGACCAAAAGTGATTTGATTTTGGGCTTGATCAGCACAAGAAAGACCTGACACTATAAATGTTTAATTACTTACCGATGTAACGTTCACAGGCTAACGCAAACAAATAACCTGATGTTTAGTTTTGAGAAGGCCAACAGCAACAGCTCTCACTGATTATCTCTGTTAAACGCTGTTAATGAGCAAACTGAGGGATTTTATTATTGGTGACTGATTAAAATCCCA
Source organism: Periophthalmus modestus (assembly GCA_019594935.1). Lineage (NCBI taxonomy): Eukaryota > Metazoa > Chordata > Actinopteri > Gobiiformes > Gobiidae > Periophthalmus > Periophthalmus modestus. The sequence continues at coordinate 25,262,163 of JAIEZT010001328.1, read as the reverse complement.
ATTTTCCAACATAAACGCACATGAATGCTAACGAGTGGGAACGCTGACTTTTCAGCTCGGAATCCCAAGTTCCTGCGGACCACATGAATGCAGCAAAAATGACTAAAACAACATAAGTGTAATGTTAGGGTCACTACATACTTTGTGCGTGAGCTGCTAGCACAAAACAGATTGAGATCACCATGTTACCTTTGATCGCTCGTTTAGAAATACTATATTCGCTAAAACAACATATTAACAGGTTTTATAAGATTCACTTGGCGCTACGATTCAAAAGTCGCTCCACCTTCAGAGCGCTATCCCAATCAGTGTGCAGCCCACTAATGAAACTACAGCACATCGCAGTGTTTGTTTCTTGTTTTTTTATATTTATGAAGAATCATTGAACAAATCTTACAACTAACCGTAAGAAGGGTTCGAATATGGCCCAGGAGAGATCACTAGATTAATCAAACATGCCTGGATGACGTCTAAAACAGTGTAAAAACAGTGTAAAAAAAAGAGGGAATACGTGGTATAACATGGTAGAAGTCAATTTTACATAATACCCCCTCTTTAAACTATAGTATGTTAGCTGTTGTTAGCTTTATTGCAACTCTGCTCTGTGAAAAGTGCTTATAAACTCATCATGGTGAGTAATTAGGATGTTCTGAATGAGGTGATGAGCGAGGAATAACTTTGGACCACTGCAAACTGTTTGAAATGAATTAGTTCTTAGTAAAAATCTGGTAAAGCTCCTAATAATTGTAATCGTGAACTATTTTTTCTTGTCCCGTTGTGCTTCTCAGCGCTCCGTGTGTGACGCCGCACACATGACACAACTCAGTCGTAGTTTTATTCTTGTGCCTGAGACTCTGCACAGTGCTGAGCTAGTGTTTCTGTTTAAGGCCGGTCTGAAGGTTACCGCGGCGATCGGTGGACTCCATCCATCAATAGGACGGCAGAGGACAAGTCCAATGTTCCCCCCATCCCCCATACTGCACCGGGACAGGGCTGGCTCTGGACCAGGCCTGGATGTCCCAAATGGAGACACGGGGACACGGCTCAGAGAAAGGGGAACGAGGGAGGGAAAGTGTGAAGAGAGACAGGGAGGTGGACAAAGTGGGGTAGAGTGAAAGAGAAGAGAAGGGGCGAGAGTAAGAAGGGGAAAGAGAGAGAGAGAGGAGAGAGAATAAGAGATAGAGCGAGAAATGAAGATAGAGAGTAGATAGAGGGAGAGGTGAGAGAGGAAGAGGGAGGGAAGGGAGAGGGGTAAGGGAAGAGAGAGGGGGAGAGTAAGAAGGGGTAAAAAGAGAGAGAGAAGAGAGGGGTAGGGGACGAGAAAAAGAGGGGAAAAAGAGAGAGAGAGGAAAGAGAATGGAAGATGGAGCAAGAAATGAAGATGGAGAGAGAGTAGATAGAGGGAGAGGAGAGAGGGGAAGAAAGTGGGGTAGGGTGAAAGAGAAGAGAAGGGGCGAGAGTAAGAAGGGGAAAGAGGGAGAGAGAGAACAGGAGATGGAGCAAGAAAAGAAAATGGAGAGAGAGTAGATATAGGGAGAGGTGAGAGGGGAAAAGAGAGAGAAGAGACAGGCAAGAGTAAGAAGGGAACAAAGAGAGAGAGAGAGAAGAGAGAGGGTGGGAGAAAGAGGGCAAAAAGAGAGAGGGAGAGGAGAGAGAATGGGAGATGGAGAGAGAAATTAAGATGGAAAGAAGGTAGATAGAGGGGGAGGAGAGAGAGGAGTACAGGCAGTTCAGGGGCGAGAGTAGGAAGGGAAAAGAGAAGGAGAGAAGAGAGAACTTTAGTGGGCCAGAGAAAGAAGGGGAAAAGGAGAGAGAGAGGACAGAGAACGGGAGATGGAGCAAGAAATGAAGATGGAGAGAGAGTAGATAAAGGTAGAGGAGAGAAAGAGAAGAGAGAGAGGTAAGAGGAGAAGGGCAGGTGACAATAAGAAAAGGAAAAAGAGAAGGAGACAGACAGATCAGGAGATGGAGAAAAAGAGATGAAGATGGAGAGGGGGTAGATAGGAAGAGAGAAAGAGAAAGGGATAGAGCGAGGGAGAGGAGAAAGGGGGCAAGAGTAAGAAGGGAAAAAGAAAGAGAGGAGATAGAGAAGGGAGATGAAGATAAAGAGGGGGTAGATAGAGGGAGAGGAAAGAGAGGACGTAGGGGAAGAGACAGGAGAAAAGCGGAAAGAGTAAGAAGGGGAAAAAGAGAGAGAGAGGAGGGACAGGGAATGGAGAGAGAGATGAAGAGGGTAAATAGAGGGAGAGGAAGAGAAATAGAAGAGAGAGAGGTAGGGGGAGAGAGGAGAAAGGAGGCAAGAGTAGAGTTGAGAGAGGGGGTAGATAGAGGGAGAGTAGAGAGAGGAAGAGAGAGAGAGAGGGAGAGAGAGAGATGAAGATGGAGAGGGGGTGGATAGAAGAATGAGAGAGCGGAAGAGAGAGAGAAGAAAAAGCAGTAGGGTGAACTAGAGTACAAAGGGGGCGAGAGACAGTGTTAGAAAGAGGGAGGAACAGAGAGCGGGAAGAGAGAGAGTGAAGAGGTGTGGCACAGAGAATGAGAGAGAAATAGGGACAGAGGTAGGAGAGAAAAAGAGACAGACAGGAGAGAGAGGGAGGGACAGATAGAGAAAAGGAAAGGGAAAGAAAAGAGGGGGGGGGGGGCACAACAGAGATAGGGATCAAAAAAGAGAAGAGAAAAATAGACAGATGGAGAGAGGCGAAAGAAAGAAAAAGGAGAGTGGAGAAATGATGCTTACATGTTTGTCTGGAAGCGCAGGCAGGGTGGCTCTGAACCAATCCCAGCAGGTTTGGAGAGCACAGAGGCTCATATAAGCCCGCCAAATGTTACTGGGATCAGACCGGGAATGTGATCCTACAAACTGGAGAATAACCAGGAAATTGCCTCATGATGAACCAAAATACAAAGTTTCATAATTTTCTTTTTGGATATGTTTACAATGAATGAAATCTTGAGTCTTTTTAGAGATCCCAGATTACACAAAATGGATTCATTCCCATAGAGTGTATATATAAATGGACAAAGCTAACCTGCTAGCCACCACGATCCAGATAGGAAGTGAGCCTGGGCGTGATCCTGGCTCAATCAACTCTGGCTCCAATTCATTTTCTATTGAATAAAGTGTCGCCCTTCTCTCCATAACTACTGCTGTCAGTCCCACTAGCGTTAGCAACAGGTTTGATTGACAGCGTTGCTAAGCGCCCATGTTATAATGCTGTTCCCTCCTCAAAAACAGACCTGGACACATGTTTGAGTAACACTTTATTATTAGTCTGTCTACATCTCCAAAGCTTAAAATGCTCTGTTCCAACTTGTGATGTCATCAAGTGGTAGTTTTCAAGTTAACACATACCTTTAACTTTTAGTTCAGTAAAAATAAAATAAGTAAAAATAAAAGAAAGTACTGTGATATAATGTTGAAAATCACATTCTGTTGTTTATTTATTATCATTGTGGTATCAGAATCAGTGTTGAGTATCAAGTCTGTTCCTTAGTATAGACTCGATACTCAATATGCAGTGTATAAGTTATATTTCACATTCTCCTTGTCTACACGTTCTCGCTGCACTCGAGATGAAGCTCGACAAAACAGCAGACGGCTTTGTTTGCGGACGCCATCTTGAACCAAAGCTCATCTGATCAGAGCTGCTGTCTGCAATCCAACTTCCATTTTGTGACACGGCTTCACCGGTAAGGCTACTTCTCTCAGACTGAAAACACTCTGTTCCACCTTGTGATGTCATCATGTGGTAAAACAGGAAGTGCTCCACTGTGTTTTTAAACTCCATACACCTTCACTAGAACCACTTGGATGATTTCACCACTGGAATTACCAATTTCCACTGAACTAAAGGTAAAAGGTAGGGATTAAATTGAAAACTACCACTTCATGACATCACAAGGTGGAACAGAGCATTTTCAGCTTTGGAGATGTAGGACAGACTATTAATAAAGAGTTGCTCAAACATGTGTGAATGAAACAAAACAGAAATCCAGATCTGTTTTTTGAGGAGGTAACAACATCATAACATGGTTTAAAATACATTTTGCTGACCTTTAAGATTTTAATCAGGGAATTATATAACAAAGAAAAAAAGGTTGAATAACTCAAATCCTTAAAGTTTCCGCCCTTTGTTTTGTTTACAGTGCTGCAAACACTTGACCTTCTCTCAATTAGCCTCTTAATGAAGTCCCTGAAATAGTTTTCACTTCACAGCTGAGCCACGTCAGGATCAAGAAACGCCAAAAGCACAGAGCAGATAAACGCTAAAAGCTCATTTTTACATTTTTAATCTTAAACAAATCTGGAGTTATTTGAGTTTATTTCTTGTTTTCTATATTCCACACGTTTCCATTCATAGTTGTGGTGCCTAAATACCAGAAAAATAATAATATGTCTTCTTTATGTGCTATCCCGCAGGTCTGTGAGCAGGTATGAGAAAAAATATGTCCCATTGTAGAAAATTAATGAACATAATAAAAAGTAATGGCTGGGAACTCCTTTTTCCTGTTTCACTGAGCCTCCTGATTAACTGCGTGGGTTTTAAGCACTATTCTTTTGCATTTAAATTCAATTGGAATGGAGCACTTTCGATAAGAAAGGGTAATTATATTTAACATTTCTGTTTCATGCTATTTTTTGGTGAATGGTTCATGCTTCTTGGAGTGGGCGTGGTTTCTGTGAAGAGGAGGAGCTTTGTATTACCTTACAACCAACTCTTTAGAAACTACGCCAGAGAAGTCCACCAATCATATTTGACGCCACACTCACACTTTGCTGTGTTCAAGCACAATCGTGTCTCTGTGATTTCATGGATTTAACGACAGTGTGGAGCAGAGAGGGTTAAACAGGAGGCAAAAGGCAGGAACTTTTGTCGCTCCTATTGTCCTATAGTCCTATAGGAGGAGCGCTTCTTTATATTAGTAACATGAGCGACCGGGCTGTTGCATTGACCACGTCCTCCCACCGGGTCCCAAAGTCCCAAACGTGCCAGGCTGGGACATAGTTAGTTTGGTGTTACGGACCAGTCCTGTTTGGCCTTGCCTCCATTTAATCAGATCCATCCACCTAGCCCCACCACCGGTTGAGACGCACCTGAAGTGGCTCAGCGATCAGCTGGGGGAATAAAAGCCCAGAGAGCACACCACATGGGCAACCAGTGGGGTCCTCCACTGCAGCAATTTTGTTTGATTATTCAGTTTATTTTTGTCTTATCTAGATTTAATTTGTATCCACTTTTGAACATTATTTTTGTAAGAATAAATTTACTGTTTTTTTTTGACCACGTCTCCACGCTCCTGTTTTGTTCTGTGCCCGGTTAAAACATCATTTTGTTACGTGCCACCTCCCCTGGATAAAGTGGCATGTGACATTTGAACAAAGCTTTAGGAGCAAGGTTCGAATGCGCATAAGCACACCCAAACACTATGCCACAACTAAAGTTAGTGTAAGTTAATGTGTTTGCTAGTCTCAAATCTGTACATGTGAAGAGGCACGTGGTAGGGCATCTGGGCTGACTTACCAGTGTGGTGAAGATGTAGTGGTAGTACTCAGTCATCATGCCCATGGCCAGAGCCTGGAGGAGAGAGAACAGGAAGTTAGCATCAATAAAGTTTGTTTGTATTTTTTTTCCTAAAAATGCCTCGAGCATCACCTCCAGACACATCCCCTAGTGAGTCCTTGTTTTCTGGTCTACATCATTTGTGGTATAATACTCCCTACAATAGAAGTATAGACATGTTTTTACCTTACTTTTTCTTTGTATTAGTTGAGTACTTTTTTTTTGGGTCAATTTATGAACTACAATAAGATTTGAACAAGGTTGAATGAATAACCTAGAGATACTAACTCACTACTGAAGTTATCGTGCATGCTGTGGCTTCCTCTGCAGCAAAAACAAACAAACAAACAAAAAACAAAAACTTTTACTACCTTTACTGATGGGAGCTTCTAATTGGTTAAATATGTCACTTTTCTACAATGAGACTTTTGTACTGCCTGTGAAACACTGAGCACATGTAGCGTATAACTCCACCCTCACACCACTTCATCATGTAACTGTTCATTTGACTTTGATTTAACCCCCGCGGTTACACTGAACGCTCCCAGCCCCAGGAATCCCATTAAAGCTCAGTGTGGTGGACTACATGACAGGTAGACCAGTGGCACATCCATCTCTTTATAAATGACTTCTTCAGAATCATTAGAGCTAATAGCACCAAGACAATGGCTGTTTAACATTTCATAGACCACCTCCTGCAAAGTTAAAAGACTGCTAAAAATATGAAATAAGACTCTGACCCTGGGCCACTGGATGGTGTTAATATTGGAATAAATATGAGGATTTATACATGTCAAAATCATGATAGATACTGGAGATTTAAATGTGTATTAGTCAATATCACCATGCAGACAACTAAAATGGTGTTTCAGAGCTACTGTGAAATTATAACCAAACCATAAAAATAATAAAAAGTAAGAACTCTGCAATCTGTCAGTGAGAATGTACTTTTGAATGTGCTTAACAAACTGTGTTATGCCTGTACAATGACACTAAAGGTGAGTTGAAAATTAAATGGATTTAGCTTTCATTTTTGGAGTCAAGGACAGCTTTATGTCTAACCTGATGATTCTGGTTCATATTTTGTGGACAGAAAAGCTGAACACTCAAAAGAAGTCTATGTCAAGGGATGGTTTATTGATCCCCATATAAAGGGAAACTTGTCCTCTGCATTTGACCCATCCTTCAGTGAAGTGGGACAACCTGTCAGGAGTCAATTTGCCTTTTGTTACGGTTAAGGTACACATTACTGCCCTCTGCATATGATCCATGTCTAGTGAGGACTGCTTCAAGCTGGGGACACACTACACTTTCACTTTTACCCTATGAGAATATTATGTTTTCTACTACAGAAACATGACATTTGAACAAATGTCTTTCTACTGCTGTGCTGCCAAATTTCCATTGCACCTACAACTTACACACACTCTTACACACACATGCACACTCACATCCCCTACGTCGGGGCTGTCCAAACTATGGCCCGGGGGCCAAATGCATCCCTCGGACCAGTTTATATTGGCCCTCAGGCCTCCTGCTGAACTGGCCCTATTGATCATAAGTGGTATTGTTACAGCAAATTAAACTATTTATACCACTATATCCTCAAACATCACATTGCAGTGTGATACAGACCTAAAATGAATGTGTTTCAAGCCTCATTAACTCACAGCCTCTCTGTCAAAGCTGGGTTTAAAGCATCACACTGCATTGATCAGTCTGTGGCACTCCACTTCGAATATGTTTTGAGATGTGGCCATCGATTAAAAAAGTTTGGGCACCTCTGCTCTATGTCAAAGGGTAAACAACAGTTGAAATCAGCTAGAACCAGTCAGAACTGGTTGACACAGAAGAACTGATACCTGTCAGGTAGCAGTCGCCCCTGTGCGGGTGGACCAGAGATTTCGGTACACAAGATGTGAGATTGAGAAGAAGATTTAATGGACTCCAAGGCAAAAGTGCAGTGCTCTTTTCACTCCAGAGAACAACTTGGTAAGCCACTCTGACTCCTCAACTTAAATAAATAGCCTAAAGATTATTTTTATTGTCCTTCACCTCAGGCACCAAAAGAATTCGGATAAGAGGAGATGGGAGGTCTGGTGGGAATCATTAAATATGTCTCCTCTGGATGTGTGACATTAAAGGTATAGTATGAGTCACAGAGAGACTATTTAGATTAGTTAGTTCAACAGTATATTACAATCAGTAATGTTAATAAAAAGTCCAACGGCAATAACTCAAATGTGACTCGAGTTGTAACTGCTCCAGACTGAGCTACTGCGACTGATCTAGTGATGACTATGAGTGACTGGGAGCAACTGAAAATCAGAGGAAAATTGAGCTGAAAGTGGTGTGTCGTCAGCAGGACCAGAGGAACCTCACCTAAACATGGGAAAAACATGCAAACTCCACACCACAGGGTTCTAATCTGGGCTCTTTTTGCAGTGGCGTGCACAGCAAGAACGATTCTCGCAATATTTGTGAATTCGCATTTCATAACAACCCGACTCCCGCTGTGAGGTTAAGCGGGCGAGCGGACCAATCACAGAGTAGCATTGAAATTTGTGCTGAGGCCCGAAGATGAAGCTCCCAAGCAAACCAAAACAAAAATGACCACGCGGACAGATGTATTTCAGACTATATTAGCATTTGAGAAAAAAATTCTGCAGGTATGAGCTTTGTGCATTTATGAACAGGGAAAATGTCTGAGCTTTTCTCTCAAGTGGATTTCACCAAACTTTGATTCTTTTGCTTGTTCCGCTGTTGTGAAGCTTCAGCCAATCAGATTCAGATAATCAATATGACGTTTTTATCTTTTGCGAGAGCTCAATTCAGAGTGCTACACATATTAATCTAATCCAGACTTGTCAAACTATTTGGCCCGCGAGATGATAATAAATATGTATTAGAGCTGGCCCACCTGCTGTCGTGCCAGTATAGTGCAAGCACCTCTAATGCTATGAATCCCAGAATGCTTTGCAAATGTGTTGGTGCCGGCTCCTTCTATTGACACTTACTAGCATCTGCTACCTGTCTCCTCACTCAAATTTAATCCACCTCTTCTGAAAAACATGCAGATGTTGTTAAAATGTTTCAAAAAATATTTAGTTTGGCCTGCGCCTTAGTCACAGTTTTTCATTTTGGCCTCTGTGAATTTGAGTTTGACACGCCTGATCTAATCTAACTGTGAGCCAGGTTAGTAAGCGCTACCTTTTTGTTTTATGTGGATAGGGGAGTGCCCGCCCCCCACAGCCCGACGACCACAGCCGCGCCGTCTTGTTGTGAGGCAACGGTGCAAATTTACTTCCTCGTCAGTTCACTATAAAGCCACTTGCTAGCAGTGTAAAATATATCTTTGGAACAGCGCTGCCTTAGATTACAGATAACCTGAAGCTAACCATTTTTCTCAGTTCTTTATCCTACAAACCGCAGCACACTGTTTAATATCATCCACGTGGTTCTCATAAATAATTGCACTTTGTAATTAAAAATCCTTTATCGAGCGGTGAGTTTCCTCCTTTATGTCAGGTCAGCAGCAGCAGAGAGGAGGAAGGCTTATTCTCATGGAGATTAAAGAAACGTTTGGGCCATTTGCATTCATAAAACAGAGACACGATATAACGCATGTATAATAAATGAGCCTTCAGCTGCACATTTGAGGACGCGCTGAATTAATCTGTTATTTCATTTGCATTTTGTTTACATAACTGCAGACTTAGAAAAAGAACTGGATTCAATAAAACGTGGTATATATTATCTGAGCAGTTCTATGGTTTAGTGCGTAATTCCTCTGCCGAAGCGGTTAGCAAACATTATAGTTGTGCTTGACTAGTTTTGAAGAATTGCTTATACAGCTGAAGTTGTTGGGGTTTGCTTTACAACCATTAGGTCTTCAGTTCAATACCTACTTTGCTTTGCTTCTGTATGTTTTTGAAAGCAAAGGTGTAATTTTGTTATGCAGAATTGAAACTACAGGCAAAATAATAAAAAAAAATATTTAATTAAATACACAAATATATTAAAATTACTGTTACCTAAAATAAAATAACTCTCCCCCAACTTTAAAATAAATACATAAATTATATACATTTTAAAAATTATGAAAAAATATCACTCTACTTGTGTTACCCCCTTTGCCTTATGACCAATCACCTCTCCAATCTTCATATAAATGCACTCTCTCCTCCTTCATCATGCCATTTCAGAAATAACCTTTCTCGTTCCTCCACAGCAGTAGAATCATCAGCCTCCTCAGCCTCTCCATCTCCTCCTCTAACTAATCTTTCTGAGATCTATGCAACCTGGCTAACCCCGGCAGCACTTTGAATTAACTTCTACACATCAGTCTAGTATGTCTCGCTGAAGACGACTGTGAAAAGTCAAATGTCATGATGAATTTGAATTTGAAGCTCACAACAGTCGAACACAACAAAGTACGTCCGTAGGTGTCACCATCTTTGTTGTGATTCATTTGGACGCTTCACCTTTAGCTCCACCCAAACCACAGCGCTGCTTTGTGATTGGTCCAGTCGCCAAACCCCTGATGTCCCAGGTCTATGCCTCAAAGCCTCTCTCCTCTTGGCCCTATGTGTGAGTACCTGTTTGAGGATCCAGGCGGCCATCTCGTGCCCACAGTCGAAGATGACGTGGAACTCCTTGGACTTCTTCATCTCCTTCAGAAGGGGCTTGGCGTCCTTGGTTTCCGTGGGCAACTGCCGGATCTTCAGCCGGATGTTGTAGCGCGATGGTGCTTTGATGAGCTCCTGCAGGCGGATCAGACCTGTGCACAGGAACACAAGGCGTTTACCATCAAAGGGAATTTCAAATGACTCTGATACTTCGAATGTGCTTTTATTATTACTGATCTGAAACAGCACAGAAACACATCGAGGGTTTCTATTAAAATAATAACTATAACAAAGTTGTTGTCTAATGTAATGTTTAGTGTTTTGAGGAATATGGAGTAGATATTGTGCTGGAATATTCATGTTGCAGCTGTTTACTGATTTAGTATTTAATATTCACTGTTCTAAATCAAATAAACAGATACAATGTGCGCGCTTGATTGAAAACATTACATTAGACTGAATCCATCCTCTCTCCGTACTCTGTGTACGCAGTACATCATGCTGTTCTGTAGCTACAGCTGCCTGGGGCAGACTTGTGGCTGCCGTTCTGTTCTAATGGCATCATTGTCCACCTGTCTCTCACAGCACATTCACACAGGGACAGAAGCACTTTTACAGATGTTCATGGTCACTTTACAATTTCCTGCATTACTCATTACTCACACTGGTTACTGCTGTAGCATATGATATATTAGTTTAGTTTAGTCTTTATTTGAAGGGACAATGTACAGAGACATTATGCTCATAAAACAGAGATGATCTGCACCAGATTATAGCTAAACATAGTCAATTATAATATATATATTGATATATAATATAATCATAGTTTTGTCTAAATTGACACTTCTACCCTTAAAGCACACCTATTCTGCCAAATCAACTTTTCAGAGCTTTTAGACATGTTCTGGTTGTTTCCTGCTCATTTACCCTCTGAAGTTGTATTTGGAGTGATTTGTGCTACTGAGATCTGCAGTTATCCATCACAGGTGCTGACAGAACGTAATATTATTAAGTCGTTTTAGATGAATATTGTGATTTCAAATGTGCACATTATAACATAATGATCCTCGGTTTCATAGATTATCACTACAGAGCGACACAAGCACAATCTGTCTTCTTTAATAGTAAAATTTATGTAGTAAATTATAATTTATTGAGCTTTGTTTCATGTTTACCTAATATCCTTTATTTTCAATATGCCAAGGTGGTAAGTGTGAGAATAATAGTGCGTAATAAAAGTAGCATAAAAGAAGTTGTTCCCATAATTTCCCACAAAACTTGAAGATCTTGCAGTCATTTTTTACAACAACAGCCCAACTAACAGGCAGAAGAAGCAGCGGTGTTAGTCCTGGAGAGTGAGACGTGCCCACATGAGCAGAAAGCACACAGCGCACGTACATTTATCCTGAAAGAGAATGGTAAAGCAGACTGCCACAGAGCATGTTTGATCTGTGCTGCTCTGAAGGACTGGCTTCACATTCTCTCAAAAGCACATTTGTACACACAACATGGCTAATCCTAACACTCTTATCCTCCCACGCGCTCTTGGCAAACTAACACAGAGCTACAGACCCATCAGGAGAATTAGCACCACTGTAGAAAATAATATATATCTACAGGACTAGAAATTCATTTGAGTTAATTTTAGTCTGGACAGTTGCACTTGCTCCTAACGGGCTAACAAACTCATTGAGCAAATCGAGAGAATTGGACGGCACAGCAAAATCACGCTGTAAAAAACGTATATATTTTCACAACTTACAATACATTTGACTGTTTTTTAATTATGTCTTAATCTAACTCTGGATTTATACTCGGGTTCAGCACGTACTTTGAGCTGGTGAGTGCCTTATATTTGCGCGTTGTAAAGTGGTGTAAGGTGGTGTAAGGTGGTGTAAGGTGGTGTAAGGTGGTGTGATGTACACATTATCAGTCAGGGGTGGATCTCTCAAATGAATACTCCAACCTCATTGGTCACAGCTTCTCAACAGTGAAACAAGCCTAAAAAATGTAACTTTTGTTACATCCAGTTAAGATAAAAGCACAGACATCATAAACTGTATATATATAAATGTACATATTTAAACTGCAAGCCGTTACAAATAGGAAGAGAAGATGAGTGTGAAGTGGTTTCTTCGAGCTCTGGTTCCAATTCACTTTGTATTTTTTTATTTATTTATTTTTCTGTTGATGCCCCTCTCTCCAGTCCAGCGGTACTGGGTATCTCATCTCTGCTGTTTGCAGATGATGTTGTCCTGATGGCTTCTTCGAGCCAGGACCTGCAGCACTGGGGCGGTTTGCAGCCGAGTGTGAAGTTGCTGGGATGAGAATTAGCTCTTCCAAATCTGAGGCCATGGTTCTCGACCGGAAAAAGGTGGTTTGCCCTCTCCGGGTGGGTGGTGAGCCCTTGCCTCAAGTGGAGGAGTTCAAGTATCTCGGAGTCTTGTTCACGAGTGAGGGAAGGATGGAACGTGAGATTGACAGGCGGATCGGTGCAGCATCCGCAGTGATGCAGTCGCTGTATCGGTCCGTTGTGGTAAAGAGGGAGCTGAGTCGAAAGGCAAAGCTCTCGATTTACTGGTCAATCTACGTTCCTACCCTCACCTATGGTCAGGACAAGATCGAGGATACAAGCGGCCGAAATGGGTTTCCTCCGCAAAGTGGCTGAGCACACCCTTAGAGACAGGGTGAGGAGCTCAGTCACACAGAAGGAGCTCGGAGTAGAGCCGCTGCTCCTTCACGTCGAGAGGAACCAGCTGAGGTGGCTTGGGCATCTGCTCAGGGTGCCTCCTGGACGCCTCCCTAGGGAGGTGTTCTGGGCATGTTCCAATGGGAGGAGGCCCCGGGGAAGACCCAGGACACGCTGGAGGGACTATGTCTCTCGGCTGGCCTGGGAACGCCTTGGGGTCTCACCGGAGGAGCTGGAGGATGTGTCTGGGGTGAGGGAAGTCTGGGAGTCCCTGCTTCGACTGCTGCCCCCGCGGCCCGGCCCCGGATAAGCGGAAGAAAATGGATGGATGGATGGCCCCCCTTTCTCTGTAACTGGTGCTATATGTACCGTCATTTTGGTCTTATTTCACTATTTTGTGTGCAAATCAAGATATGAACATTAATCACAGAGTAGACGGGTGTTTTGTTCCCCCAAGGTCGCTCCTGCTAACGTTAGCAACAGGTCAGTCGACAGCTTCATTGTTAAGCACCTGGAATTCTAAACATGGTTCCTGGTTGCAGATTAGCCACTATAACTGCTCCCCAGACTGTCTTCATTTAGTGGCAACTGAACACTACTATGTACAGTCTATGAAAGACTTTCCCTGTCCACAAACGCACAAAGCACTTCCCTAAGCATGCTTTTCCAAATAAAATAGTCTGTATTCCTGCTCACATTGTTTGAAGTACGTCTGTCAGTGTTTTGCTTCGTTTGGGCTTCTGCCGAAACCACAATACTGTTCAGTGATTGGTCCCATCTGCGTAAGGTTAATAATTTGGCACAACGTCCCCGATGTGAGCCAATTTCTATCTATCTATTTTTGATATCTGTACTGATTGTCCTGCATGATGGAAGTAAACTGACTGTATAAAGAATCACGCTAGCACCTCCGATTCTTCGTATTAATTGTAGGCCTACTACAAACAAGAAAAAACTGACTTGAACCATGTTTCTATTTTACAGTGTTTCGTCTTCATCTTTCCACTGTTGATCCTCCTCCTCACATTTGGCAGGCTAACATGGTGCTAGCTGCAGACGTATCAGTAGCATTTAACACAGCAGGAGAACAGAGGCGGCCTGGCTGATCTCCCTCCACACGTCCACTCTCATACCACGCAATCACTTCCTAAGTCACATGAAACACATTTTACATTCACGCCTGAAAAACTGGATAGCTGTCCAAGTCCAATTCAAACCGACCGATCAAAATGCACGTAAACCTGGAGCTACGACTGAGGCGTTGTGAATTGAATCTCAGAGATCACAATAACACATCTGGAGAAGCCGATATGTTTTCAGATATCCAGAACATGTACGAGGAGTAGGAGAGGCATTCAACTGCATGGGGTAAGAAACAGCCAGAGAAACATTAGACATGTGTTTGGACGTGTGCCAACCATAGACTGTATAAAGAAGTGGACTAATGGAGTGTGATGTCACCCAGAGCGTTCGGCTCCACTTAAATGAAGCTCATTGAGGCTAGAGTGGTTACAGGGGCGAAGTTCCATTTTTGGAATTCCGAGCAAATCTGGGGTGAAGATGTTGAAGGCAACGGCCCTTCCCTTTTAACAGCGTTGGTAAGTGCCTGCCCCCTCCCAAATCAGCTGTGCGGGTGCTTAGCAGCGCTGCCAACCAAACCTGTTGCTAACACTAGCGGGAGCGAACTCAGTGAAAGAAGGCAGATAATTTGTCTGTTATTATTGTATTGTTCATATCTTGGATTACGGACACAATATCAAAATAAAAATACCAAGATCATTTAGAGCGGGTCTAGCGGCTAGTTGGAACACAGTGGCTAGCAAGTTAGTTATGTCCATTTTTATATACAGTATATGGTGCTAACTCATATTGGATCAGCAGCGATGACAAACTACAATCCCTCCACTGCGGACTCGCATGTGCTGTTTCAATGTTTTGGTCCAAGTGAAAGAATAAACTACTGGAGTTTTGTGCGGCAGAAAGCAAATAACATGTGAAAATCAAATCCTCATAAATGAGATGTCACTAATCTATTTCTGCCAAAAGTGTGGTTATTTGTATGATAGTCGTTTTTATTACCAATTGTAGATATCCTTTAATAGTGAGGACAATAGTGCTAGCCAGTATGCTAATAGGTGTGAGAGCCTTAGGGGCCTGAATGATGTAAAAAATATGACTCAGGCACAGTTTACACTTAGTGTACGTCAACAAACAGACACTGTAAACAAACAGGTGTGTTAGCTTCAGTGGAGTTAGCGCCTCCTTCAGACAGATATAAGACAGTGTCCAGCAGTGATCTGACCACAACTGAAGAACAGCCAAACATCTTCACTCTCAAACTTTTGTCCATTTGACAGAACTCAATTTAATTTTGGGGTTATTAATGATTTTCCCTGTAGTAATTCCCCTCCCTGCTGTATTTTAATTAGACATTGTTTTCATTTCTAAATCATGAGATGAACCAGGGACCAGTTCACTGCTGGAGCTCTGCAGACTGGGATTGGAGCAGTAGCGGCTGTAGTACTTTAGAGAACTATCAGTGGAGATTGACCTGGGATTAGTTTCACAGGAGACAGTATGAAGTGCTGCTGTTGGTTATAAAGGTAAGCTGCGGGGGTGTGTGTCCAACAGAGAATTCAATTCAGTTTATTTTTGTAAAGCCCAAAATCAAAACAGCAGTTGCCTCTTAAGGCTTCACAGGATCATTGATTTAACCAAGAGAAAGTTAGAAATAACACTGAAGAGGAGAACTAACTACAGCCTATAAAATACATTGATTTAAATAAATGTGTTGTTATGTTCATTAATTTAACCCATTAATAAAAAAACAAAAAAAATCTAAAAAGTAAAAGATGGAAAAGACGGCATATTACATTTATTTTAAAACAGACCTATTGTGTCGCTCTATATCTATAATCTGTGACACCCGTCATTATGTCTCATTTATTATGTCAGACATTGTAAACTGCAATTAATCTAAACCGACTTAATAAAAGAAACAAGTCTGCTGACTTCTGCGTTAGAAAACTCTCAGCACCAGCAGGAGCCGTGAAGCCCTGAAGCTGTCGCACCTCCTATGGATAGCTGCAGAACAAGCTAGCAAGCCTCAGATTTTTTTGTAATTTGTACCACAATGACTATGCGATGCTGCTGAATCCTATGAGTATCACGATAAAGAAAATAAAATTGGAGAAGGAAAAGTGCACGTCACAGTGGGCGGTGGTGAAAGCGAGGATGGATCAAAGCAGTGACGACTCGAATATAAAAGAATAAGGATTACACAAACTTGCATAAATTGCTCTAAATACAACTTCAGGTGAGTAAACGATGAGGTGAACCAATTATAACATGGTTAAAAGATCTGAAAAGTTGATTTTGCAGAAGAGTTCTGATTTAAATATATAAATTTAACATAATGGATCTTAAAAAGTAATGCATCAGAGTAAAGTCTTTTTGGCCAATAGTTTATTGTAAAAGCAGCATATAAACAGTACATAAACTGCTTTTCAAAATTCTGTCTCAAAAGTTGTAATGTATCTGGATGTGAAATGGTTATAGCACATTTAAACTGAAGCTACATGCTTGTACCACGAGGCTAAGTTACAGGCCAGTTCTGGTGAGAGGCAAGCCTACTAACCGTAATATGTTTTTTCAATTAATTTCTGAGCAACAAAAATGCCTCTAATACAATACATGCAAAATAGAAACGTTTAAAGCCATACAATCCAAGCAAAGCAATAACATCGCCATAGAGACTAACCGGCTGACCGCCCACTAAAAAGTGACATATTATACCTTTAAAAATGACTATAACGGTACGCTATCATGACGCTGTGGGAGATGTGTTTATGGTGTTTTTGAATATGTACTGCTGTTCTTTTTTGAACGTATAAAATCTCTCCATCCCCCTCTCCCCCTCTCGCTCTTTCAGGTATATCTATGCATACTTACGACGCAATTACACTGAAGAACTCCAAAGCGCTGTGTGAAGGAGACACGATTGATGGTATGGATGATTACTTGTCACGGCTCGAAAAATGGATGGGACTGGAGCCAGATAGGATTTTCACTCTCTCTCTCCCTCTCTATCCTCCCCTCTCAGATAAACCAACCTCATCTGTTCTTTTTTTTTTTCCCTCTTTTTTGCTGCTGAATTGAAGAGCTCCCCCAGGTCGTGCAGAGATTGCTGTGAAATGGAACGACGCGTACCTTGTTGTTAGCAGAACCTTAATACTGCGGTTGGTAAAAGCTGTCGTTGCTATAGGTCCCCACAGGCTTGTTGGAGACGCAACACTTTGAGAAGACTTAGCTAAGGGAATATACGACTAGGGAGCTCAGATGTTTGGAAATCAGACAACCATAACAGAAAATATGTATAGTGCTAGGCAGAGGTGGGAAGTACTCAGTTACATTTGCTCAAGTTATATTTACTTTTACAAAAACGACACTAGTGAGTACTTACTTACTACTTACTTACTCGGTCACATGGTCGTATTTTTATATAACGCTTTTCCACCTTCAAGGCACTTTACATCAAGGAACCACTCACCCATCACACACACATTCACACACCGGTGTACGCAGACACTGGGGGAGAGGTGGGTTAAGTGTCTTGCCCAAGGACACGACGGGCAAGAATCGCACCATCCACCTGTGATTTAGTGGAGCTCAACAAATGATGTCTATGTCGATACAAACCGCCAGCCTTTGGAACAGAGGACAACCACTCTACAAACAAAGATACCTTTATCCCTTACTTACTTCAGTATATTTGTATTGAAGTAACAGTACTCTTACTTGAGTAAAAGTTGTGGTTCCTCTTCCATCCGTGAGTAAGTAAAGTGACAAAGCTTTTGTGTCGACAATATGAAATGATTTGAACATTTGTGTTTCTTGCAGCTCCTTCAGATATGATTTAGTTCCCAATTGCTTTTTCACTCTTACTTGAGTACTTTCTTAGACCACTACTTTGTACTTTCACTTGAGTAATATTATTTTGAAACAAGGTTACTTACTTTCTTGAGTCAAATTTTGGCCACGTGTAGTTTTAGAGCGTGTTCATACTGGACCCTGTTGAACCTAAATTTGGTATACTTGTTCGTGGAGATTTGAAACTGCTTTCAAACCAGATTCACCCCAAAAAAGCACATCTGATCCATTTGAAATCACAGGTCTCAGTGCAGCTCAGTCCCTACTACTACACTGCCCTGCCAAAAAAAAAGCTGCTTATTATGGCGCGCATTTGCTGTGGCATTGTTTCAATTGGTTGTCTATTCTTTATTTTCACAGCTGACTAAAATATTTAAATCAGACCTATTCTGCCAAATCTATTTTTTAGACCTTTTAACCATGTTATAGTTGTTTCTTTTCATTGACACTCTGAAGTTGTATTTGGAGTGATCAGTGCATGTTTCATCTTTTATTGCTTATTTTCAAGACAGCATTTTGCAGATCAGCCCATTTTCACCTCCGCCGGTACACGCCCACTATGAGGTACTAACTTCGTTCTCCGAGTTTATTTTCTCAATCGGTGACATGTGCAACGTTGCGTACTCATTCAGGTACAAATGAAAAGAAATCTCGCTGCTCGCTAGTGTGATGTGCAGCTGTCCATAGAAGGGGCCGACAACTACACATCTCTTTATTCTCATGATATTTTGCAGATTTGTGCTGAATTTGGTTCAACAGAAACATCTGAATCAAGAATTTTTTCTAGATGTTTTTATTTGTATATTTTTGTTTGCTCAAACTAACGAACGTGTTAAAAATAAACCCTCAGCCTCTTCAGCAGCTATCATAAAATAAAAAACAAAACAAACAAAAAAACAAATATAACTTTTGCAGTTCAAATACACTGTCTGGCCAAAAAAAGTCACCACCAAAAAAAAAAGGTCATACTCTCTATTATTTCGTTGGACCGTCATTAGCTTTGATTACAGCACGCATTTGCTGTGGCATTGTTTCGATTTCGCTTCTGCAATGTCACAACATTTATTTCCATCCAGTGTTGCATTAATTTTTCACCAAGATGTTGCATTGGTGATGGTCGAGTCTGACGCTGCACAAAGCTTCTCCAGCACATCCCAAAGATTCTTAGTGGGGTTAAGGTCTGGACTCTGTGGTGGACAATCCATGTGTGAAAATGATGTCTCCTGCTCCCTGAACCGCTCTTTCACTATTTGAGGCTGATGAATCCTTGTATTGTCATCTTGGAATATGCCTGTGCCATCAGGGAAGAAAAAATCCATTGATGGAATAACCTGGTCATTCAGTATATTCAGGTGTCAGCTGACCTCATTCTTTGAGCACAGACTGTTGTTGAACCTAGACCTCACTCGTACCTATTTGCTTAGTTAAAGGTGGGGGTGGGGACTTTTTTCCCCATTCTTTTCAAATGCACAAGGGTCTGGATTTGGAGCAATCAATGTTGCATAAGAGCACTATGGTGGAGGCTAGCTTTGCCATGAATGTTCCAGAGTATGGCCTGAAACATCTATCTCCATGGACACAATTTGGTGAATTCATGGAGCACAAAGTTACAGGTCACATCTGTAGAGAGGTGACCATGCTCACAGTGAGAATGTATGTTTTTAATGTATTTATAGCTAAAACAGACAAACAAAAACATGTGAAACTGAATCTGGGATGCCAGTATGTCACAAAGTCCCATGAGGAAGCTGTCCTCACACCTTCACCGATAGAATGATGAATGAAACAAACGTACTTTTTCTCCAATCTCCACCCATCCACCCCTGCATTCCACGGACAATTAGAGCAGTATATAAGCCACTCTCAGTCCTCTGATATTCACTTTAACCTGTCAGGACCTTTGTTAGGCACGGGTCTAAGATGCTAACTCTGCTATTCAACATAAAAAGGACAACAGAAGCCAAAAGACTATAACTTAATAAACACAACTGGACTTGATCTGTTTCCCCCCGCCTTTTTGTTCATTCAGGGGTTTATAAGATACACCAGCTTTCTATTCTAGCATTTTACACAGAGCCTCAACCTGCAGATAGAGACACATACATACATTTTTCTCATTCTCAGTTTATGGAAAGGCCTCATATGAAAGCTCAGAACCTCCAGAATTCACTGAGCTGCAGGCGCTGGGTTTAGGTAGTTGAGGGTTCATGGGAGTTTGCTCAACCAGTCCAGATTTGCTTTGTGGATCTGTAAAAGGCATTCGACCGTGTCCCTCATAGTGTCCTTTTGGGGGGTGCTCTGGACTGGAGTAGGAGCTCTGTTCACATTGCCGGCAGTAAGTCAGACCTGTTCCTGGTGCATGTTGGACTCCGGGGCTGCCCTTTGTCACCGGTTCTGCACATTCTGTTTTTATGGAGAATTTCTAGGCACAACCACATTGAGAGGAGCCAGCTGAGATGGCTCGGGCATCTGTCCAGGATGCCTCCTGGGCGCCTCCCTAGGGAGATGTTCTGGGAGGAGGCCCCGCGGAAGACCCAGGCCATGCTGAAGGGACTATGTCTCTCAGCTGTCCTGGAAACGCCTTGGGGTCCCACTGGAGGAGATGGAGGAGAGGTGAGGTAAGTCTAGGAGTCCCTGCTTAGACTGCTGCCCTCACGATCCAGCCCCGGATAAGCGGAAGAAAATTGATGGATGGATAAATAAAAATCATACATATTGATCAATTAAGCAAAGCAAATCCAATAAATGTGTAGCAGCACAGTATTACAAGTACACAGAAGAGAATATGAACACTATAGAACTCTCTCAAATATATCCCTTAAAAATCCATATTCCACCTGGGACACTGTTGCATGAGGCTGCGTCAGAGCCTCTATATGCTCAGCGGGCTCCTGTCTGGCACCTCTGCTGTGGAGGAAGTGGTCGCCCACAGAGGAAGTGACAAGCGGGGGTAAAAGGTCACTGATTTTCCACAAAAATATTGCATATGTTGTTATATTATGATTATTGAAACCAAACTTGCCTTCTGCACTCTGAGCATCCAAATTATTCCCCACAATGAGTTTATAAGCACTTTTCACAACTTTCACAGACTAGAGTGGAGGTTTGCCATCACAGTATTGCTAACAACAACTAGCATGCCAATGTGCACTTCCTGATTATCGGACAATAAAACACTTCCTGATTATATGCAAACAGTACACAGAGGATTTATTTTGACCTCAAGAGCTGTTTATACAATATATCTGCTCTATTTTACAATGTTTCCTCATCACAAACATACAGGAATTTTCTTTTGTTTCATTCACACGTTTAAAACACAAACCAGCATATTTAGGCTGAGTTCTTCTCTAAAACAGAAAACACCCTGTTCCACCTTGTGATGTCATGTGGTAATACAGGAAGTGCTCCACTGTGTTTTTAAACTCCACACACCTTCACTAGAATCATTTGGATGATTTCAGCCCTGGAATTGCCATCTCTGAACTAAAGTAAAAGCCAAAGTAAATCTGTCAGTTTGACAAAAAGTTGAAGAAGTGATGTTGAAAGAGACTCATCCAAGCCGCTTCTACAGTTCTGGTCAGATTACTGCTGGACACTGCCTTATGTCTGTCTGAAGGGAAGAGTTAACGACACTGAAACTATAAACAGCTGTTGTTTACAGTTTCTGTTTGTAGGCTAGGTCTATGGAGCTACCCTAAGTGTGCACTGAGCCCGAGATCTACTTAGCATAATAATTCAGCCTAAACGAGCCTACTGGATCTTTTGTTTTCTTTATTTCCTTTGCTCTGGGTTTGAGGATGGAGTTATAAATCAGTGATAAATTGTGTCTCAGGTCCCCATTCCTGTTCAAGGAAGGATTATTTCCTAACAAAAATAGCTTCTTTCACTCCCTTCTCAAACCATTTCTTTTCTCTGGCTAAGATCTGAAGCTCACTATCTTCAGTTAGTGGCTTTAAGATGGAGATGTATGGCGGACCGGGGTCCAGAGGACTGGGGTAAAAGGAGCTGTTAACTTGAAAACTACCACTATATGACATCACAAGGTGGAACAGAGCATTTTGAGGTTTAGAGATGTAGACAGACTAATAATAAAGTGTTACTCAAACATGTGTGAATGAAACAAAACACAACTCCAGGTCTGTTTTTGATGAGGTAACAACATTATAACACAGCTTAAAGCTCATAAGAGTCAATTTTGCGTAATAGAGGACATTTAAGGTATTCAAAAAGTATTTTAACAAAGCCAGAATAACTCATTTTTAACAACTTTTAAAAGAGTGATGTTATTTGGTAGACTCTGCTTTAGCATACACTATTATTATCCCAAACACAGTCTCACTCAAATGCTTTAAAATTGCCATCGCTTCCTAAACCGCTTTTCATCGGAGCATAATATTAAATCCCACTGACTTGTTTTTCTCCACAACCTTCTATTTTGCATATTAAAATGTCAGTTGTGAAAATTGTTGTTTTTAAATAAAAGATATGACGGGCCCATTAAACTGTCAAACCCCAAACACTGTTCTTTCCTCTAACTGTCTAACTGGAAATAGGTTTTATGCACACAATTATTACTCACTTGATAAAAACAGCACTCAGAACTGAAGAGCGAGTTAAAAATATTCTCTCTGCAAAGTCATGGGCCAAAATGATTCAAAGACTACCCCCCAACTGTGCTATTCTAATGCCTCTTGTCAGTTCTGCATTAGTTCAGTGTTACGATAATCCAAGCAGACAGTGGGTCATTCTGGGTAAAGTTGTTTTTTTTCTTTTTTTTCCTCACTGTTGCATATATTTTACCTGGGAGACTGACAGAGCGCTAGCAGCACCTGAAAACTAACGCCAATCCACAGTCAGATTGAAGCATCACATTTTTGTGGCTGGATCCAATTTCAGCCAATGTAGTTGAGAAAAAAATGTTTTTCTCCAGTACACATCATAGGTTGTGTATATAAATGGACATAGCTAACCTACTAACCATTGCTTCTGGCTCCATCGACTCTGGCTCCGGTTCACTTTTCATTGAAACATGGTCACCCCTCTCTCTGTAACTGCTGCAGTGAGCCTCATCATGTTGGTCACTGCTGCTCACTGTGGCTTGTGCTGGTCGTGCTCTGGAGTCGGCGTGCTCATCGCTTGATGCCTAAATCTGCTTCAACTCTGCTTTCATACAAAGCATTCAACCCTCTGCTCAGCGGTCAGGTGAGCCCCCCCCCCCCCCCCCCCCCCTAAAACACCACCTTGTGGTAGGAGTTTGAACTCTCTTTTATCTTGCTGAATTTAATAACTTCACTTTGAACTTTGAAACTCAGTGTGAAAGACGTTTACACACACCCACACACACACACACACGCACACACACACACACACACACACACACACACACACACACACACACACACACACACACACACACACACACACACACACACACACACACACACATGCACACACACACTCACACACACACACACACACACACAAGTAAACATTCAAAAGGACATGCTGATCTCATGGGCTGATTTCACACTGAACTCTAGTTGTCATTTATTTTTGTTTTGTTACTCAATTGATTGATTTATCTGCACTATTATAATACATACCTGCCTACCTGTTATAAATATTGACTATTATTATTGTGCACTCTTATTGATGCACACATAGAAACCCTTATCAAAATACTATAATATAACTATTCACATAACCAGCTTTACTTTGTGTCTGCCTTTCATTCACTTACCTTATGGCTCCTATTTCTGAAATATTACTTACCTTTCGCAGTCAGTCCGTCTAGCCTACAATGCATTACATGTTGCTAAGCACTCGCTCACTGCTAAACCAGCAGTGTGGGCGGGAAGGGGCGTTACCTTCAACAGCCTCGCTCTTGATTGGCTCTCTGGTTGCTAAGATACTTGCAGTTGGAATTCCAAAATTGAAACTTAATCGACCCTATAATCGCCAGCACTGTGACTTCATGTGACTGGAGCTGAACTCTGTGGGTGACGTCACACTTAGACTTAGTCCATGTCTTTATACACTCTCTATGGTACAGATATATTGTAAAAGCTCTGACTCAGATTGTACACCTTGGGCTACAAAGCTGCAAACATGTGTATTTAAGTGTCAATTTCCACCAGAGACATCAGAGCTGCTCCCGCAACATCAGCCTCTGTTTATTCTCACATTTAAACACCGAACTGTTTTATATTGCTTATATATTCATTCATGTTGATCTGATGAATTACATTTTAAAACTATACAAAAGTTGACAACAGAGACGATTCTAAATGGGGCTCTGCAGTGCTGTTCCCGAGAAGCTCAGTGTGAAATAAAAATCATCATTTAAGACTAAAATAACTGTTTATCCTTAATCAGGAGTGCAGATCACTACTGTGTGACATGAGCTGACTCTTAAGCTCATGTCACATCAGTTCACATTTGTTTTTTTTTTTGCCCTCCACGCGGCTCATTAGGCATTAAACTGTTGAACAATAAAGTTTCCACATCCCTGTGTTTCAGGGACACAAAGTGAAAGTTCAGTCACTGAGCCCAACTGTCAAAGCAACAACTGTACAAACATCTATTGTGTCTATCTAAGTGTGTGCGTGGTGTGTTTGCAAAGAAGATAGACTTGGTTTGTAATTTTGTGGGAGGATGGCGGAGTGGCAGAGCACCAGCCGAGCCCTGTGCTTTGAACATGTGAGCTCATTCACTACAACAGGTGTGTAAGCACTGCAACAGCCCTGGTGTGTTATTGTGGAGACAGGACACGGTCTTTGTAAAGTTTTATCAAAGTGTGTGGTTTTGGCTTGTTAGGAAAGTGTTATACTCATAGGCTGCATATAGAAGTGGACTAAGTGAGTGTGACGTCACCCAGAGCATTCGGCTCTAGTTAAATGAAGCTCATTGAGGTTAGAGCAGGTATAGGGGTGAATTTGGAGCTGATTTCCATTTTGGAATTACGATCACGAGTATTATAGCAACCAGCGAGCCAATCTGGAGCGAGGCTGTTGAAGGTAATGCCCCTTCCCGCCTGCACTGCTGGTTTAGCACGGAGCGGGTACTTAGCAACGCTGTCAATCAAACCTGTTGCTAATGCTAGCGAGAGCGACCTCGGGGACAGAAGGTGTCTGATTTGTCTGTTATTAATGTTCATATTTTTATTTATGGACAAAATACTGAAATAAAAACAACAGGATCATGTAGAGCGGGTTAATACAAACATTTTAAGACCAAAATGACGAGCCTGACAGCAGCAGTTACAATTTACCCCTCGTAAATGTAAATTGCCAATGGAGCCAGAAGCGCTGATCTCTTCTTATTTGGAACGTGGCAGCTCTGTCCATTCATATGCACACTCTATGGTTGTGGTCATCTCACATGTACTACTGATAGGAAAATAAATGCTGTCCTAACAAGTCCTAGAGTTGTGCAGAGATGCAGGATACATTTATTTCCCATCAGTCCAGGACCTGGTGACTTGAAAACTCAACACTGCACATTTGTATCAGCTATTCATACCTCACTATGCTTCCAAGGAGGTTTAAATAGGAGCGAAGAAGGACAGCACCAAGTGGGGCTGGCTGAGATAAAATGAGCTGTACCTAACCACAAAGACATGCCAACAATGAACTGCAGGTGTTCTTTCTAAGACTATGTAGGGCATGAAAAATTCCACAATGACTCCTCTGCACAGCCTTTATCGAAGTGGACCGTGGGTCATTCTGGGTAATGTAGTTTTCCTGTTCACTGTTGCTCACTGGATTGGAAGCCTCAGCACACAGCATACTTTAACACCTGAGGACTGGGGCTGAACGCTGGGGTATTGATTTGTGAATGAACCTGACAGCTTACACTCTACTCCCAGCTCACTGTCCCACTGCTGTTTTATCACTACAGAGGGAGCCATTTTGTTTTATGCTCATTTGAACACTGGAACGATCACAGCTGTGCTTTGACCTCAGGGGGACACCGGGATCCAGTAAAGCCACTCCTGGAATAGCAGCAGTTACACAGCAGTGATGGAAAATAACGAAAGTAAAAAAAAGTAAAAGTACTTAACTAAAAAAAAGTAGGTATCTGTACTTTACTTAAATGCAGTATGCAACTTTCCGTGGAAATAGAAAGTTAAAGCCATACTCCAGAACATTCTTCATGGAGATACAGTTGCAGGAAAAAAATATGTGAACCCTTGGGGATTATTTGGAGTTTTGCATGAATTGGTCATAAAATGTACTCTGAACTTCATCTAAGTCACAACAATAGAAAAACACAGTCTGCTTAAAATAATCCTACATCAACGTTATATGTTTTTGTGTTTTTATTGAACATGTAAACATTCACAGTGCAGGATGGAAAAAGTATGTGAACCCCTAACCTAATGACTTCTCCAAGAGCCAATTGGAGCCAGGAATGAGCCAGCCTTGAGTTCAGTCAGTGTGATGATATCGGATGTGTTGCTGAAAGCTGCCCTGTCCTTTAAAAACACACTCCAGCTTTGGGTTTACTGGTTTCATGAAGCACTGCCTGATGTGAACCATGCCTCGCAGAAAAGAGCTCTCAGAAGACCCACGATCAAGAATTGTTGACTTGCATGAAGCTGGAAAGGGTCACAAAAGTATCTCCAAAAGCCTTGATATTCATGTGTCCACGGTGAGACAGACTGTCCACAAATGGAGAAAGTTCAGCACTGATGCTACTCTCCCTAGGTGTGGTCATCCTGTAAAGATGACGGCAAGAGCACTGCGCAGAATGCTTAATGAGGTAAAGAAGAATCCTAGAGTGTCAGCTAAAGACTATCAGTAATCTCTGGCACATGCTAAAATTTTTGGTGACACATCT
The DNA here is from genome assembly GCA_019594935.1 of Periophthalmus modestus. Classification (NCBI taxonomy): domain Eukaryota; kingdom Metazoa; phylum Chordata; class Actinopteri; order Gobiiformes; family Gobiidae; genus Periophthalmus; species Periophthalmus modestus. Next base: position 25,235,512 of record JAIEZT010001328.1, on the reverse strand, counting down.
ACAATAAGGAAAACATTAAACAAGAATGGAGAACATGGGCGGAGACTGCGGAGGAAGCCATTGCTGTCCAAAAAAAAATACTGCAGCACATTTGAAGTTTGCAAAAGAGCACCTGGACGTTCCACAGCACTACTGGCAAAATATTCTGTGGACAGATGAAACCAAAATTGAGTTTTTTGGAAAAAAAAACACAAGACACTGTGTGGGAGGAAAAAAAAGGCACAGCACCAACATCAAAACCTCATCTCTACAATAAAACATGGCGGAGGGAGCATCATGATTTGGGCTTTGCTGCTTCAGGGCCTGGACGGATTGTTGTCACTAATGGAAAAATGAATTCCAGAGTTTATCAAGACATTTTGCAGGAAAAAAAAGACCATCTGTCCGCCAACTGAAGCTCCACAGGGGATGGGTGATGCAACAGGACAATGACCCAAAGCAAACAAGTAATTCCACAAAAGAACGGCTTCAACAGAACAAAATACACCTTCTGGAGTGGCCTAGTCAGGGTCCTGACCTCAACCCGACTGAAATGCTGTGGCATGACCTTAAGAGAGGGATTCACTCCAGACATCCCAAGAATATTGCTACACTGAAACAGTTTTGTGAAGAGGAGTGGTCCAAAATTACACCAGATCATTGTGAAGGTCTGATCTGCAACTACAGGAAACGTTTTGTTGAGGTTATTGCTGCCAAAGGAGGGTCAACCAGTTGTTAAGTCCAAAGGTTCACATACTTTTTCCACCCTGCACTGTGAATGTTTACATCTTATCTTCAATAAATACATAAAAACATGTAATGTTGATGTAGTATTATTTTAAGCAGACTGTGTTTTTCTATTGTTGTGACTTAAATGAAGTTCAGAGCACATTTTATGACCAGTTCATGCAAAACTCCACATAATCCCCAAGGGTTCACATACTTTTTCCTGCAACTGTAGATATATGGAAGATTATAGCCAAAGGTACAATATTTCCATGGAAACAAGCAGGAGGAGACCAGGAGGAGACCCTAAAGTTTTACATTAATTTTTACTGTGGATACTTTTTACTTTTATTTCACTAAATTTGAGAGCAGGTATCTTTATACTCCACTACATATTTGACCTGGACTGAAAACAGTTCAAACAGCACAAAACGTGAATGGAGCATCAAATGAGCCACAAAAGTGCAGAAATATCACAGTATACCTTCTTTGGGAGATTACAGCAGATGTTTCTGTCAGTTTTTGAGGTCAGTGTCACTAGTTATAATTATAGACGATATGAACCATATTTTAATTTGCATATTACCCAGATTACAGGACACAGAAGGTCCAACTGTTCGATCCAACCCCAAATCTCTTTTGCAGTCCTACTCCTTCCCCTTAGCCCTTGCCCTTCCCCTACCCCTTCAAAATGAGGACTAAGAGTAAGGGCTGAAAACACTGCAATATGAAATGAGACAGTCCTTGTTATGTCTGTTTATTTTTCTATTTACAAGAAGCTCAGAGCTGCGTGCTGTCATTTATGGATATTTTTTTTATGACCATTATAATATAGTTGTAGAGTCTAAAATTATAGACTATCTTAGGCTGTATTATTTTTTATGTAGGCAAATATATATTATAGGGACTATATTTAGGCCATATTATGTATTCATAATCATTTTATCTACTGTATTGATTAGTTATGATGCGATAGGCTGCTTTTATTTAGTTAAATGAGCTAAATGGCAAAAGGAGTGTTATGTCGTTGCATGTTTTCCATCTCTGCTCCTCTGTGTATGTGTCTGTGTTGGAGCTGTATTCTTGCTTCATTAATCCATTAATCCAAAGTCATCATTTCTGAGCACTCGACAATTCTCTGCTCACTTTTTGCCCATTTAGTTACGTCATAGATAAACTCCAGCCTTCTATGCAGGCATGGCTCTACTGACATAGCATTCCCAGGGGAATTCTTTAGTTTATTCCCATTGCTGACAACAGAGGGAGCTCCAGTGCCTAAATTACTCGTTGGAAACAAAGGTGAAGTTTATGAAGTCTATTTTCCAAATGCAAACATTATTGTAAGTTAGAAAATGTAAAATTCTAATCCTAAGGTGACCAAAAGCATGTTGAAAAGAGAATGAAAGACACAAGAATGCATCATATGTGTCCTTTAAGAGTGACACATCATCACACTGGTCATACTTGTGTCCGTGCTTAGAAAACCAAAGGCTCTGACCTGTCCCTGTGCTGTCGTCGTACACCACCGTCACCGTCCTCCACCTGAAGAAGTGCACCAGATCTAGGATGGCGCGGGACAGCGAGGAGAAGTCGGGGAACAGGCTGACGTAGTACGAGTCGCGGTTGTCCGATACCTGATGTTTCCAGCGAGTCTGGATGTGAGGTACCCCCAGAGCGTTACAGATGGACTGCACCGCATTGGCCGAGGAGCTGTGGGAGGGGCCAAAGATGGCGGCCACGCCCAGGGATAGCTGGTCACATGCTGAGGACAAAGGTTAGAGATTATCATGATCACTGAGTCGAAAGTAAACTTTTCATAAGCATGGTTACACCAATCCTGATTTAGACTAGTACTAGACCCAGAGATGTGTGATTAAACCAGGATTCTGAACAATGTAATGACCGATGTCCATATATATGCTGCTTTATTCTTCACACATGGTTTGTTATGAGACTTGATGAGCAGGCTCACTTGTGCTCAGATGTTAGATGAAAAACTTGACGCTGTAATAAAAGGCTTAACTTGTTGAAAGTTGGAACCTTGTGAGTTTCGTAGAGACTTTTTACAGACAGTAATACTTTTTTTTTTTTTTTATGGCAGAAATCCTTTTTGGCTTTTTTTCGAAATACTTTTTTTTTTTTTTGAACCTTGTGAGGGGGTGACTTTTTTGGCTTTTCGAAATCGAGTCACACAGACAGGAGAGAGGGGGTGTACCTCCAGGTCTAAAAATACTCCCTTGAAGGTCCTATATTACACAAAAGTGACTCTGAGCTTTAAACCATCTTTTAATGTTGTTACCTCATCAAAAACATACCTGGAGTTGTGTTTTGTTTCATTCACACGGTTGAGTAATCCTTTGTTATTAGTCTGTCTACATCTCCAAAGCTCAAAATGCTCTGTTCCACCTTGTGATGTCATGCAGAGACAGCTACCTTTTACCTTTTGTTCAGGCAAGGCAAGACAAGGAAAGGAAAGTTTATTTGTAAAGCCCAATTCGTGCAACAACTAATTCAAACTGCTTTACAGAATAAGAAAGACATTAAAATCACACAAATCAAAACATAAATAATCACAAATAATAATCATAAAATGAACCTAAAAGAGAAAAGTGCAGAATAAAACCCTTTCAGTCATATGCACAGCTAAACAGAACCGTTTGGAGCGTGGATTTAAACATTGTCAGAGTAGAGGCCTGTCTCACATCTCCATGAAGACTGTTCCAGGTTTTAGCTGCATAAAACTGAATTGCTGATTCTTCATGTTTAGTCCTGACTCTGGGACCAGCAGGAGGCGGGTCCCTGAAGTCCTCAGAGTGTGAGATGGTTCATGTGGCTCTAACATGTGGGAGATGTTCTTTGGTGCTGGTTCATGGAGAGACTTGTTCACACAGAGCTGCTTTAAAGTCTATTCTTTGAGCCACAGGAACCAGAGACCTGAGCACAAGACGCATGCGCTCGTACTTCCTGGTTCTAGTCAGGACCCAAGCAGCAGCGTTCTGGATGTACTGCAGCTGTCTTAAGGCTCGTTTAGAGAGGCGAGTTACAGTAGTTACTAACCTACTGGAGACAAATGCATGGATAAGTCAGTAGAGATTGGCAATTCCAGGCCTGAAATTATCCAAATGATCTAGTGAAAACTCAGGGGAGCACTTTCTGTATCACCAGATGACATCACACAAGGGAACAAAGTGTTTTTGTTTGAGAGAAAAACTCTAAATGTGCAGGGTTTGTGTGTTAAACATGTGTGAATGAAAAAGCAACTCCAGGTCTGTTGTGATGAGGAAACAAATAACATAGATCAGGAAATAGAGTAATATGTGCACTTTAAAAATTGGATATCTGATTTTCAAACTGTGAAATGAGGAAATATATAGATAGTTAAATCTGTCTCACTAATTCATAGCTCCAGGTATTATCCATAGCAAAAAAGAAAAAAAAAATCTGTCAGCTGGACAAGTTATTATTATTTGAGTGAAGATGTTATGCTCCTCATCCAAGCCGCTTCTTCAGAACTTCAGAACAGTTGACAGAAATTAATTTTTCTTTTACCATGCAGTGATGCAGTGATTGTTTGTTTGGGTTTTTTTTTTATATATATATATATATAATGTTGTACACCTGGTGAGGGACTGCAGATGGAAAGTAGCATTAGGTAAATCTGGTACAAATCATCGTTTGTAAGATTAATGAATTTGTACATGGTCCCTGACAAAGAAAGAATAAAGAAAGAAGGGGAAAAAAACACAGAATCTTACATCTTCGATTGGGCTGACATACATGGATGACAGGTAAAACCTCTTCAGGCATGTTTCTGATGAGGGAACAACATTATAACATGGTAGAAACCTTATTGTTAATACCAGCTCTGTGTTGCTGTTATGTCACTCCCTCCTTCAGATATACAGCTCTGAAAAACGTTTCCTAAATTATACAGTGAAAGTTCAGACAGATATAAGTCAGTGTCCACCAGCAATCTGACCAGAACTGAAGAAGCGGCTTGGATGAGCAATGAAACGTCTTCACTCTTTCAACGATTTGTCCAGTTGACAGATTTAAACTTCATCTTTAGCAGTGAAAGTTCTACTACAGTCTTCCTGTGGCTCAGAGAATAGACTTTAAAGCAGCTCTGCTTGAGAACAAGTCTCTCCATGGACCAGCACCAAAGAACATCTCCCACATGTTAGAGCCACATGAACCATCTCACACTCTGAGGACTTCAGGGACCGGCCTCCTGCTGGTCCCAGAGTCAGGACTAAACATGAGGAATCAGAAATTCAGTTTTCTGCAGCTAAAACCTGGAACAGTCTTCATGAAGATGTGAGACAGGCCTCTACTTTGACAATGTTTAAGTCCAGGCTCAAAACAGTTCTGTTTAGCTGTGGATATGACTGAAAAGATTTAATTCTGCACTTTTCTGTTTTAATGGTACTCTTATGATGATTATTTGTGATTATTTATGTTTTGATTTGTTGCATTGTGATTTTAATGTCTTTCTTATTCTGTAAAGCACTTTGAATTACTTTGTGTATGAATTGTGCTATACAAATAAACTTGCCTTACAGTATTCCGTATGCAGCCCTGTTCATAACCCAACCCCCTGAGTCACCTCATATCACGACTCCCCACAAGCTCTGCAACCACACGATGCACTGTGAATTCTGTACATTTAAGGCCTAAGAACAACAAACAGGATGTCATGGATATTATTTATTTATCAATAAACATAACATTTATTCAATGTCTTCTTCTCTGTTTAACCGTAGCAGAGTTAGGTCTTTATAAAAGTACAGCGTGTTTGACGTGTTTAACCTTAATCGTGCTGTGCCCACTGGCTCTGGAGCGCTCACATGAGTGTTCAGAGTTGTGCTGTATTGTATTGAATTGAATGAATCTATATTATATTGAGTAATGTTGCATCCCTCATGAGGCTGAACAATTTGTGGAAAATATCTGGATTTTGATTTTTCTGACAAGCATTGCGACTGGATTTGTGATTTATGTTTTAATAATTCTGTTCAAGTTCACATTTTAAATATGTCTGGAAAAACTGACAAAGAGACTGAAATATGAACTGAAAAACTAATACAAGAATCACGAGGGCTGTTGTCTACTAAAGAAACTCTCGATCAACTAAAGACAGGTCCTGCCAATCGATTGGTCGATTGAAAAGGGGGCGTGGCAAAAGCTCTCAGAACTATTACGTATCGGTGTATATCTAACGCAAACTGCACTCACAAGACTACACCTGTAGGGGGGAGGTCATGCAAAAGCTACTATTTACTCAGAAACAAGTACTAGGAAGCAATGTATTTATATTATTCAACTTGTGAGTCATGAGTTTAATCTGACTTTTCACATATAAATACCAAAACGCTCACTCCCTCACACTCACACACTTCTCCTTTCTGCTGTTGTTCCATATAAGTTCTTATTATCTAAATAAAATGATTCGTGTCAGGATTCCTGTTTTTCCCTGTGTTCTCCTGTGCTGTCTCCGCCCTTCCTTCTGTGTCTCTGACCACTTGGAGCTGGGTAGACTGTCTGGCACCACCCTCCACCCTCTACTCACCTGCAGCCCATTGAGAACAAACCGAGATATTTCATTCAAATTCCGATTTTGATTCAATTCCGTTTAAACTTTCAGTGCTAATCCTACACTTTTACATCTCACAAGCTGCTGGAGGACTACTAGACTTCACGTGACAAGACAGGCCTTTGTTGTGGGCATCCTGGCTTCACTTACGTTATAGCGTCTGAAAAGTTGAGTAGGTTGAACCCCTATGAAACAGATGTCTTGCGAGTATACCTTGCACCTCACCTTTCCTGGAGGCCTCAAAGCTGTCGAAGATGTTGATTCTCTGGATGTCATAGGTGAGCGTGGTGTTGGGCAGCAGCGTGCGGTTTCTGTTGATGGTGTTCAGGGCGAACTTGAAGGCCAGCTCCTCGGCTCCGGACGGCCCGCTCTCCGTCGACTCGAATATCCCACCTGAGGAGACGCACAGAAGGGGAGAGGCGCTTAGCTACAGCCGCACGGTGGGATTCACCACAGAGGGAATAACATGCAGTCCTGTGTATCGTTTTATCTGTTTTCAATGAACTGTAAATGAACACAGATAAAACAGTTTTGTTGAGTGATGGCTTCATATAATTGAGTGATGGCTTCATATAATTCACAGACCAGAACGAATAATTCACAGACCAGTTTCATATAATTCACAGACCAGAACGATACCTGAAATTTTGGTATTGATTGATACCAATAAGTAATGGGGATCCAGTATTGCAATATTGATACTGATACCAACTACTTGCTACTACTTACTTGGTTTAGCATCAAAACATGTCTAGTAAATGTGCTACATTGACTTTATTTGTTTTTTTAAATTAGAAATATTGAATTCTGCTGTCTTCCGCTTGGCTTTTACATCTGGGTTACACCACTACAACAAAGCAATAGCTTGGGAAGCGTAGTAATAGTACTGTAAACATGGGGGCTTTTGCTTACTTAGCTGTAGAACAGTATATATCGAATTTGTGTTTTGTTTTTTTTCCCTCTGCCAAATGAAGCAGGAGATCTGTTTGTCCCATTCCCCAAACTGTGTATCCCTCACTTCAACAGGTAAAGTTTTGAACAGGTATAATAACAACGTCATTTACACCAACATAATCCGTAAATTCTTAAGCGTTCCGTACTGCGCTGAAAGCTAGTACCCTCCAAACAGAGCAGTGCGGTTCACTTTAGACAGTGGAGACACTTGCAGCTTGTATGATAGTGGACACTTTATGGCTCTGAAATCTTGCACCATGAGTCAAATCAAGAGGTCAGACCCATGCGATCCAATCCAAGGTGAAGCAGTGGAAACGAGGCTACAGAGTCCACACCCTTTACACAAGCCCTTGGTCTGTCATAAAGGGATAGGATTACTGAAATAAAACTTTGAAAGTGAAACATTTTTAATACTTTATAGAGTCAAAGGCTTTCTCAGCTTCCAATCCGCCCACTACTGCTTGAGCCTTGTCCTTAGATACTCGTTCTATTACATACAGAGAACGTCTTATGTTCACCTTTTTATATACAGCCTTCATCTGTGGGAGCTGGAATGTTTGTGCTGAGAGCGGGATTTGAACTGCCAACCTTTGGATCAATGGACAAACGCACAACCAACTGAACTACTGTTTTTGTTGGATGAAAACACACTGGTCCAAATGTGTTAAATTGGGTAAATGATTCGGGTAAACGAAGTCCACAGGCCAGAAATGCTGTAAATTATGTATAGTCTAATTTTAGCACTCTAGCACTGCATGACTTTTAAATGGTGTATTTCTTACATAATTCAATTCTCAAAGAACACTTGTTTCACGCATTCATTACATTATTTTTTAACACGTTCCGTCTGCAGCTGTGTCATGACTCGTGGATCTCCCAGGATCACCACAGGCTGCACTGTGCTCACACGCTCCACATGAATCCTGTGGTGGAATTTGCTGTTTAATTATCAGATTACATATTTGTCTACCTGGTTTAAACAAAAACTGGCATGAAGCTCAACATCTTCCCTGTCAGTATAAGTATGAATGAATTCATTGTTGCGTCTTGCATACAGGTATTCTCAGCCCTTTCATACGCCGCTAAGACACCATTAACGCAATTTGATGGCGATGGAACAGTCCGCTCTGGTTTTGGACGTAAATTTTCCATTCCTTTTTCCCACGGACTCAAAAAATATTAAGACTTCAAAGACATCACGGGGGCTAACCAGCTTCGTGCTAACAGGGGAGGCGCCGGGGGGGGGGGGGCTTGAAGGGAAACATGGTAGAGGATGGGGGGGTCCTGCTTGCATCCATATAAGGCTCAAAATAGACATGTTAAGTGTGCGCCCTCATTAGATAGCCATAGTGTTGTTTTTTGTACAAAAAAGCAGATTTAAAACACAAGATTCTGCGAAATATTTGAATAAATTTGCAGTTTATGAAGTTTCAGAAACAGATTTGAAATAAAAGGATAGGTCTCACAGAGCTGATTCTGGACCTGGAGGGTGGGCGGTCACTGTTGAGCTCCGTAGGTCAGTTGCCAGACATGCTTTTAAATATCTTCAAACACAAATGGACTTTCAATAAACAAATCTGTGGCTTCGTCCAGACTTTAAATGCCAACTTATAAAGAGCAGAATTACACAACCATGTCATCTCACTGTCATCATTGCACCAGAACACATCACCGAACATTCAAACAAATACATTAAATACATCTTAAAAAGAACAATACAACAAAAAGGAGCTTCACTTCACTTTATATTATATTATATTTGCACATTATAATTTCAAAATAGCTTCAGAAAGTGGCAGCTAACACTTTCTGTCATTAGATTGATACGGCAAGTTTGTGGAGCCAACTTTCCACATTAAAAGTTCGCATTAGTCACACAACAAAACAATAATCTCATACATAACTGACACGGCTCTAAATTAGCCTGTTTAGCGCCAGTGTCATCTCCTGTAATTATCTCCATTATAGCTGTATGGAAGCACATCCCCACTGCGTTTCTTCATCTTTTCTTATACACTTGCACTTCTCATGCCGAGGAGAGACAAACCGCTGCTCCCTCCACACGACCCTGCTCAATCAAACACAAAAGAGACTCCGACTTAAGTAAGCCAATTACCCCTGAAGAGAAACTATTCATAATGTCTTATTAATGCTAATCCAGCCTGCGCACGGGGTTTGATTGACAGAACTGTATTTCTACAGCTAGACTTTCAACACCTTCAACGAGAATGTGGACTTTATGACACATTGTAAGAAAACTCAGGATTAAACCAGGATCTAAAGTCCAAACAAACAGCAAACAAGCATCACATTGACATATATTATGCCACCTATGAGTTAGGTGGTTTCCTTTATCATTAATGATCACTGTGTCCTTGGGCAAGACGCTTTACACATATTGTTTAAGTATGAATCTTGTGAAACATGTAGAAAAATGTCCTAATGCCTCGCTCAGTCTGCTCAGTCTAAATGGACATAGCTAACGTGCTAGCCGTCGCATTTCAAATAGGAAGTGATCAGGAGCTCTTCCGGCTCCATCAACTCTGGCTCCAATTCACTTGACAGTGGTCCCTCGCTATATCGCGGTTCACCTTTTGCGGTCTCACTGTTTTGTGGATTTTTTTTTTTGTACAATCTTGCATGCTTTTTTTTAACAGTGTATGAGCGTGCATTGTGTTCTGCGTCCTGATTGGCTAAGGGACTGTAGACCACTGTGTTCTGGGTCCCGATTGGCTAAGGGACTGTAGACCATTGTGTCCTGGGTCCTGATTGGCTGAGGGACTGTAGCTCATTGTCCATAGTCTCCTCCGTGCCGTGTCTCCTGTACAGTACAGAATGTGTCAGACAAATTTACATAAATGTTGGATCGCAGTGTGACTCTGAAGTGCTGTGTGTTTGCAAGTTTTCTCCCGGACAAAACTCACGATGTCGATGAAACGTTCTCGACAGGCACCTGCGCCCACACCCAAAAGGCTGAGGGAGATACTAACCATCGCAGAAAATGTTGGACTTCTGAACATGCTGAGGGCAGGTAGAAGTTACACGGCTGTAGGGGGCGCCATTACGGAATAAATGAATCTTCAGCTCGTCACATAAAGAAGGAGGAAAATAACATAAGGACGACCGCAGCAGTAAGTTTGAACAAGGATGCAAAAAGGGGTTGTAACTGCCTGCAACAAGACCATCATGGGGGTGGAGTCGGCTTTAGCTTTGTGGATCAGTGTCTGCAGAAAAGAAAAAAAATTAAGAGACATTACAGCAGGGCAACACCAGGACGAAGAGGCGCGATCAGAAGAACTGTGAAATACGCCTGAGTCACTATTAATCATTTTTTAGCTAGGTTGCTCTTTACACTTACATTTGTTGCAGTATTTCTAAAAGCTGTCATTTTTATTTACAGTACAGTATGGTATTTAGTTTTGCTCTATAATACTGAGCTTATTTTTATAAATCTACGAAGGTTTGAACTTTGAGAGTGTTTAAACAAGACAGAAATGTGAGAAAATGTTAATGCCTGTGTGAGAAAAGTGGTGAGTGAGAGGTTTTATTGCCTTTAGACATATATAATAATTGTAAAAAATAAAGCTTTCCACTTTGCGGATTTCGCCTATAGTGGGTTATTTTTGGAACGTAACCCCCACGATAAACCAGAGACCACTTTACATCAGAAAATTGTGGCCCCTCTCTCTGTAACCGCTGCTGTGAGCCTCATTCTTTTGGTCTTAAAATGTTCATATTAACCCGCTCTGCATGATCCTGCTGTGTTTATTTCGCTATTGCGTCCATGATTCAAGATATGAACATTAATAACAGACAAATCAGGCGCCTTCTTCACCGCTAGCCCACATGTCCACGTCATAACTAAACCTGAAATGCTGCTCCTTTTGCCATAATAATCCACAGTAGGGCCATGAAAAGTTTCTATTTTTAGTGGAGAATTTTCCGATGGTTTTAACTTTCTATTTCCGTGTGAATATGCAGGGCTGAACCAGGACTAAACCCTGTGTAAATCAGGAGCAAAGCAAACGTGGCGGACATCTGACATCTTCCCTCCCATTTTGTCTTCTGGTTCATGCAATCAATAGTCTGCATTCATGTGTTAATGTGTGGACATGGGTGGGTGCAGGGGTTAATGCGGGACACTGTCTGACCTCCTCGCGCTCGGCTAATTGTCTGTAATTACATCAGTGAACGCTCTGAATGTAAACCACGCGGGGGTGAGAAAGGAGGTCCAGGCGGGGTACTCATGGCGTTCACATGCACACACCACTCTCAGCTCACGCATTAGCTGATTTTTGTCTCGTTTCTCCAGAGAAGCGGTCGGACTACGCTTGTCCCAGTCTGCTGCGGGTCAAAAAGCCAATTAGCTGCTACGTTCAAGGGCGTCAAGTAGCATTAGCGCCGAAAAGTTGTAGCTAGAACATCTTATTAGAACTGCTAGGAGAAATATGATCAAACTTGCCACTATATATGTCGATTAGCGATGAGTTTCTATAAGTTTCTGTTGATGTCTTACTATAAATTAAAGGTGCACTATGTAACTTTCCTGGTAATCTCCATGGATATATTAGACCTCTCCACTCCACTGCGTTTTTAAACTCCATACACTTTCTCTAAAATCATTTGGGCCATTTCAGCCCTAGGACAGCCCATCGCTATTGAACTAAAGGTAAAAGGGGCTGTTAACATAAAAACTACCACTTCATGACATCACAAAGTGGAACAGAGCATTTTTAGCTTTGGAGATGTAGACAGACTAATAATAAAGGGTTAATCAAACATGTGTATGAAATAAAACACAACTTCAGGTATGTTTTTGAGGAGGTAACTACAGGTTAAAGGTGTGTAACAGCCTATAACGTAACAATTTTGGCCAAGTTTAAATGTAATAAGATGATAAAAGACCAATAATGTAATAGTTATTGGACTGACCATTATTACTAGAGGTGACGCGAGGCATTTACACATTCATAGAGCGAAATGATCTCTCTCTGCCTGTTGCTACAACTCGATCACTTGGCGCCGCTGCTACCCAGAGTTAGCCAAGTCAAACGCTGAAGCCAGTCACATATTAAAGTATATAAACGGTATTTCATTATCTGGTCTCCATCATTAACATGTAAAAGAGGAGGTGTAGTGAAGCCAGTTCCCATATTAAAGTATATAATATGCTTATTTCATGATGTTTATGTCATTTCATGGTTAGCCCGTCTCCATTTTACATGTAAAAGAGGTCAAAAGGTTGGGACTTTAAACAAGCTGTGTGTTGACCCCCTCTCTGGATTATTCATAATTAGCAGTTTTTGCAGGCTATGCTAACGGCTATCGGAAAAAAATACAGGCGACGGGCTCCGGTGTTCCAAATTCTTCCCACACTAGTTGCTAAATGGACACTAGCATTAGCATCGAACACCACGTCTACTAATTACATCCCTATGGGGAAGAGGCACAGTTTCCAGACGAGATGTGAGACTGGCTGCACGAGAACGAGACAAGGTGAGACTCTGAAATCATTTATAATAAATAATTGAGTGGAGTTTTGACCTAACTTTGTAACATGCTAGACCTAATTTTGGAACCACAGCTTCTCAAGAGATGTAACTTACCAACCCTTAATGTTTTTTTGTCCAATCTAAAGGTGCACTATATAGCTTTTCTGGTGGTCTCCATGGAGATATTAGGCCTGTTCATTTTCTGTGACCTTGAATGTCTTGGAAGGCGCCTCAACTAAAATGCATTATTATGCCCTTGTATGTTCCACAGTATGGCATTAAACTTATATCTTCCATTAAGTCAACTAGTGGGTTAGTCACTACTCCACAGATCTGACCTGTGGCCTGGTTTGGCCTCCTGCATGTCTCTATGGAGATATACACATTTAAAGGTCCTCCACATGTCTCTTCTTGAGAGCTTACACATTGTTATACAGCTGTACCTGTATTACACACCTAGAGTTGTTTTGTTTCATTCACATGTTTGAGTAACACTTTATTGTCTTTATTTATCTGTCTACATCTCCAAGGCTCAAAATGCTCTGTTCCACCTTGTGATGTCATAAAGTGGTAATTTTTCAAGTTAACAGCTCCTTTTACCTTTAGTTCAGTAGAGATTTGCAATTCCAGAGCTGAATCATCCAAATTACGTTAGTGAAGGTGGAGTTTACAAACACCATGGAGCACTTCCTGTATCCTGCATGATGACATCACAAGGTGGAACAGAGTGTTTTCAAAGAGACCTCAGCCTAAATCTGCAGGGTTTGTGTGTTAAACATGTGTGAATGAAACAAAACAGAACTCCAGGCTTGTTTGTGATGAGGAACATAGATCAGAAAACAGGGACAGATCCTTCACCAGAAAAAAAGTTACATAGTGGCCCTTTAATACATCAAGTGGAAGGACACCTCAATGTTATAATAAAACTCTGGACTTGGACTCTCCAGAACAAACAGTGAGTAAATCTCCTCACTGGACTGCTCTTTCACTGCTGAAGATTTGTGCTCAGACCCGCTCCTCCGATTGCACCCACAAATCACAGTTTAAACAGACGAGAGGAAGAACGGAGGGATGAACGGAGGAGAGGAAAGGACTCGACAACCAACCAGTGAAGAGGAAGTCCCGACACCTCCACACACCCTTCAGACGGGACCATGGCATCCAGAGAGGAGAGAGAGTTAAGGAAACACACTTTGTTTTTGCTATTTGGTCAGTTTGGTCCACGCTTTCATGTGGAGATAACACAATTCTCCACTCTGCACCCAAAGATGTTTTAATATTTAATTCATTGTTTTCTCCGAATGCGTTTTCTCACCACAGGGACAAAAGGATCAGTCCTTAAAGTAGCACATACACACACCAAATTTTACAATCTTGGACTTAACCAGATTTTGACCGAACATACAGAAGCATTTGTTGATATCGAATTCCAAGGTTCATTTATTCAAGATTTAACTCAAAAAATGAGACAAAATTACAATTTTTTGACTATTTTTCAGTCAGATCTAGTTTACTCAAATAGCTAAATCTGGCTTCATCTATTTTTAAGTTTCAATTGTCCCAAAAATGTTCAATTTTGTCAGTTTTTACCAAAAACTGTATATATATGGACAAAGCTAACCTGCTAGCTGCCTTGTCCCAAACAGGAAGTGATCATGGGCACGCTTCTGGCTCCATCGACTCTGGCTCCAATTCACTTTACATTAAAAAGCTGTGTTCCCTCTCTCTGTGACTGCTGCAGTGAGCCTCGTCATTTTGGTCTTAAAATGTTCATATTAACCTGCTCTACATGATCCTGCTGTTTTTCTTTCACTATTGTGTCTGTAAATCAAGATGTGAACATTAATAACAGACAAATCAGGCGCCTTCTTTCCCCAAGGTCACTCCCGCTAGCCTTAGCAACAGGTTTGATTGACAGCATGGTTAATTGAACGCTCCCTGCTGAACCAGCGGACGGGAAGGGGCGTTACTTTCAACAGCCTCACTCCGGATTGGCTCTTTGGTTGCTATGATACTTGCGGTCAGAATTCCTAATATTCCTGTTAGCCTCGATGAGCTTCATTTGACTAGAGCCGAACACTGTGGGCCACGTCACACTCACTCAGTCCACTTCTTTATACAGTCCATGGTTTTTACACATAAAATGCTTTATTTTTTATATAAGAACATTATGTGATGAAAAACTTGTAATAGATTTGTTCTTACATTTATATGAGTAAATTATAGAAGAAGTTTCAAATTGATATCTCCAGATTTTCATATTATTTCCTATTTTTCACCTGCACTGTGTGGCCTGATTATACATTCTATTATAGACACGGAGGAGAATGGAAAAGTGAGATGGGTTTTTCAAATAGGAGAGTAAAAATGGAGGAGAGTACGATTTAAAACTGAAGCTGGGTCCTGGCAGACTGCGAGAGAGGAGATGTGGCACATTTCAGAAGGTAATGTAATCTACATTTTTAATTTCAAAATGATGATTTGCTCATGTGAATCTCTCAGGAGCTCGTAGACGTTTGTGCAGGCGACAGTTTCTCACAGCTCGAGACATTTTCATGGCTTTTTTTCTGTTGAGCGGAGTTTATCAGCCAGTATTATCTCGTAGTTATCTATTCTTTATTTTCACCGCTGACTAAAACATTTAAATCAGACCTATTCTGCAAAATGGACTTTTCAGAGCTTTTAACCATGTTATAGTTGTTTCTTCTCATTGACCTTCTGAGGTTGTATTTGGCGTGATTGGTGCATGTTTCAGTCATCTTTAATCGCTTATGTTCAAGACGCCATTTTGCAGATCAGCCCGTTTTCATGCCCACTGTGACGTACTTACTTCGTTGTCCAAGTTTATTTTCTCAATCGGTGGCATGTGCAACGTTGCGTACTCATTCAGGTGCAAATGAAAAGAAATCTCCCTGCTCGCTAGTGTGATGTGCATCTGTCCATAGAAGGGGCCGACAACTACACATCTCTTTATTCTCATGATATTTTTCAGATTTGTGCTGAATTTGGTTCAACAGAAACATATGAATCAATATTTTTTTCTAGATGTTTTTATTTGTATATTTTTGTTTGCTCAAATTAACGAACGTGTTAAAAATAAACCCTCAGCCTCTTCAGCAGCCATCCATCCATTTTCTTCTGCATATCTGGGGCCGGGTTGCGGGGGCAGGAGTCTTCCCTGGGGCCTCCTCCCTGTGGGACATGCCCAAAACACCTCTCCAAGGAGGCGTCCAGGAGCAGCCGCTCTACTCCAAGGTCCTCCCGTGTGACCGAGCTCCTCATCTTATCTCTAAGGGAGCACCCAGCCACCCTGTGGAGGAAACTCATTTCGACCGCTTGAATCCACAATCTTGTTCTTTCTTGTCTCTTCAGCAGCCATCATCCAAAAATACTTTTACTTTTGCAATTCAAATACACTGTCTGGCCACCAAAAAAAAAAAAAAATAAATAAATAAAAGGTCACACACTCTAATATTTGGTTGTTCCACCTTTAGCTTTGATTGCGGCATTTGCTGTGTCATTGTTTCGATTTCGCTTCTGCAATGTCACAAGATTTATTTCCATCCAGTGTTGCATTAATTTTTCATCAAGATCTTTGACTGATGATGGTCGAGTCTGACGCTGCACAAAGCTTCTCCAGCACATCCCAAAGATTTTCAATGGGGTTCAGGTCTGGACTCTGTGGTGGACAATCCATGTGTGAAAATGATGTCTCCTGCTCCCTGAACCACTCTTTCAATATTTCAGGCTGATGAATCTCGGCATTGTCATCTTGGAATATGCCTGTGCATCAGCGAAGAAAAAATCCATTGATGGAATAATCTGGTCATTCAGTATATTCAGGTGTCAGCTGACTTCATTCTTTGAGCTCAGATTGTTGCTGAACCTAGACCTGACCAACTGGAGGACGACTTGATCTTGGACTTAACAAGATTTTGACCGAACGTACATAATCATTTGTTGATATCTAATTCCAAGGCTGATTTATTCAAGATTTAACTCAAAAATTAAGATGAACTTAAATTTTTTTGACAGATTTTCAGTCAGATCTAGTTTACTCAAATACTAAATAAGATCCAAAAATGTCCAGTGTCTATTTTTTTTGTATCTAATAAAACAACAACATGAAGCAAGAAATTTAAATCTGGTTTAATCTATTTTTAAGTTTCAATTATCCCAAAAATGGTCAATTTCATCCATTTTTACCGAAGACTGTATATATAAATGGACATAGCTAACCCGCTAGCCGCCACGTTCCAAATAGGAAGTGAGCATGGGCGCGCTTCTGGCTCCATCGACTCTGGCTCCAATTCCCTTTACATTGAAAAGCCGTGGCCCCTCTCTTTGTAAATGCTGCAGTCAGGCTCGTCATTTTGGTCTTAAAATGTTCGTATTAACCCGCTCTACTGGTGTTTCTACTTTCAACATCCTCGCTCCGGATTGGTTCTTTGATTGCTATGATACTCGTGTTCAGAATTCCAACTATGGAACTTCGCTCGGACCTGTTTGCTTAGTTAAATCCAGGTGGCAACTTTTTTTTTGGCCAGGCAGTGTATGTAGCAGAGTAGAAAGTACAGATCCTTGCTCTCAAATGTAGTAAAGTAAAATAACCACTTTAAAATGTACTCAAGTAAAGTACAGATACCTAGAATGTATACTTTTACTTGTTATGTTCCACTTCGACTGTGCGCAGCCGTTCTTGCAGGTCATTGCGATCAAGTCTTACCAAGAAGAGTCCGTGAATGTCCCCATCACGTCCGATTCTCTTCTCTGTCATAATGCATAACCTCCCTGACGCGCAAACCACACTAAAATCATACACACTCACGTTCACGTCAGGCTACAGCGTTCAATTAGACCCCCGTGCCGGAGATGTGCGGCGTAAATCCTCCCCCGTCCACGCGAGCCTAACGACGCGGAGCTGAGGCAGGAGTGACGGATCGCCTCCATCGCGCCGACGTACACTGACTTACGAGCCGGAGCTGTGAGTTATGAGGAGGATAATCACCGGGATGACTAAACATGCAGGGGTGGAAGGGGGAGGAGGCGACGTGTGCGGGCAAACAGGTAAACAGGGAATACAACAGAGACGTCACGAAGGGAGCCAAAACCAGCACGGGCGGGAAGATATTCATTACAAATACTCATCCTGCTGTAGATTTTTGGGATAACTGCAGTTTTTGAGTAGATTTTAAAACTGCAGTTATCCCAATTGGGTATATTTCTTACCATGTTTTGTCATTTGATATTTAAAATTATAAGGCCCGATGCTACAGGTGAATGGGAAAAAAAAATCTTAAATCTAGAAATATCAGTTAGAAACTTCTTCTGTAGTTTACTCACATATATTTAAGAACAAAATGTATTACAAGTTTTTCATCATGTAATATTGTCATATAAAAATACTTAAAGACAAACATTTTATGGGTAAAAATGGACAAAACTGACCATTTTTGGGGCATTCAAAACAGAAATGTGAAAGGAGACAAGTTTAAATATTTTCCTTCATGTTCTTGTCATATTAGATACAAAAAACAACAAAAAACATGAAGTATTTCGTATTTGAGTAAAACAGATCTGACTGAAAATTTGCCTAAAAATTCAAATTTCACCTCTTTTTCTGAGTTTAAACTTGAATAAATCAGACTTGAAATTAGATATCAGAAAATCCTTTTGTAAGTTTCATCAAAATCTTGTTAAGTCCAGGACTGTAAAGTTTGGTGTGTGTAGGTGCTTCTTTAAGGGCTCATCCTTGTGGGAGGAAATGCATTTGGAGAAAACGACCTTTGAAGTTACAATGTCCCATATAACTTTATAGCTGCAAGTGCACTAAATTAAATATTAAAACATCTTTGGGTGCAGAGTGGAGAACTGTGTTGTTTCCACATGAAAAGCTTATATGCTAGGAGACCAACCGTCCAACAAACAAGAAAAAAATAAGTTTTGCCTGTAGTGTCTTTCCTTATCTATCGAGTCCAGCACAAGTCCCCGTCCACGTCCGTCTCTGCTCCGTCGCTCGGCATCGCCTGCTCCGATCGGCCAGAGCTCTGAGAAAATGATCATAATAATTCCCTCCACTTGTAATGCACTTGAGCCTGTCGAAGACTCTCAAAGCGCTACACTGTGTCATTACTCATTCACTCCACTTTTGGTGGTGGTAAGCTGCACATGTAGTCACAGCTGCCCTGAGACAGACTGACAGAAGTGAGGCTGGCAATCTGCGGCATCGCCCCCTCCCGCCACGACCGACACTTACACACACCACATTCACAGGCGAGGTTGGGCGACGAGTCTCCCCTAAGGACCCAACGACAGAACTTAGTCTAAGCGGGAATTGAACCTCTGACTTTGTGTTGCGTGCCTACCTGTGTAGTTTTGTGTGTCTTAATTTTAATGTTATTGGGCTGCTGCGATCTCTTCTGCAAACACATTCACCATCGAGTACTAATCAAGAAACCTTGAGCCTTGTTTGGATTGCGGTTTAGCTTTAAACTAGTAAAATGTTTTAAATTTTATATAAAATAATGATCTAATATGTTAAAAAGATACACAGAAGGAGCTTGGGTTGCCAGGTTCCATGCTGAAATCCAGTTGGTTTAAACCTAAAATGCCTCTCTCTGATCTGAATGGTCACTGCCTAAACCCAAGCACCTGCAGATAATCATGACTCAGTGCTAGCTAATGCAGCCTCTGCAGCTCAGTGAGTGAATTCTGAAGGTTCTGAGCTTTCACATGAGGTTTGTGTGTGTCTCTGTCTGTAGATTAAGGCTCTGGCAACACAAAAAATTGACAAAATTGACTCTTTAAACCGTGTTAGAATATTTTACCTCCTCAAAAACAGACCTGGAGCTGTGTTTTGCTTTATTCACACTGGTTTTGAGTAAATCTTTATTATTAGTCTCTCTATATCTCCAAAGTTCAAAATTCCACCTTGTTCAAAGTTCCACCTTGTGATGTCATGAAGTGGTAGTTTTCAAGTGAACAGCTCCTTTTACCTTTAGTTCAATAGAGATTGGCAATTCCAGGGCTGAAATCATCCAAATGATTCTAGTGAAGGTGTGTGGAGTTTAAAAACACAGTGGAGCACTTCCTGTCTTACCACATGATGACATCACAAGGTTGTTTTTTTTGTTTTTTTGTGTTTTTCCTATATGGCCTAGATGTACTACCTACTACTTGAAACAGTACTGCATTTTTACATATAAGATTAGCATAATGATACGCGTGGTGCTGCTGACAGAGGTGCATTTGACAGTTAGACGGGTGAGCGACTCAGATAGTCACTTGATAATTACGAGGTGTATTTCTGGAAAGCACAGGCCTAATGAGTGACAGCATATAATGGCAAACTAATGAATGCAGTGGCGGCTCACAGCACGCGCCGATGCACATGCCCCATTTGAATTTCATGAGTGCGTTTGCCCCCCTCCTATGGGCTGGGATCATTAAATGGTCACACGTAGGTCACATGTAGCACTTTACATCAAGGAGCCACTCAGTCATTCACGCACACATTCACACACCGGTGTACACGGACACTGGGGGTGAGGTGGGTTAAGTGTCTTGCCCAAGGACACAACAACAGTATTCATTTGTGGGAGCTGGAATCGCACTGTCAACCTGTGGGTCAGTGGATTTGACCGTTCAACCGATGATGTTTATGTCAGGAGAGGGATTTGAACTGTCAGTCTTCGGATCGTGGATGAGTCGGAACCGGATCTAATTTTTTATAAAAGAACCGAATCTTTTCCTCTCTAATTTTTATGCATTTTCATACTGAGTCAACACAAGAATCAGAGCAGGCGATGCAAGTGAGAGATTTGTGCAGAAAAAACACATTTGACATCATAATAGTAGTTCATATTTTTTTTTTTTTTGTTTGTTTTATTAAGATTTTGATCATTCCATTGGCTTCTGTCATATAAAACCAAATACAAAAAGATCTGAGCCATTTCTCTTGTGAGTCTGAGTTCAACGGCTTTTTAAATAAATAAATGAAGGAATCTTTTGGATCCCTTCATGGATCGCTACTTTGGATCAGTGGACTAACACTCTACCAACTGAGCAACTGTCGCCCCATGAGAAGACATTATGAATGCATGTGTGGGCATTTTTTTATTTATGCTAAAAGGCGATACATTATGCACAATGAAAGAACATTTGAGCCTGTAATTGGTTTGGAAAATGTTATAATTTTAATAAATTTGAGAAGCTATTATCACATGTTTAATAGGATAATAATTACAAGAGCACTGATGTAACTTTTCTGCCACAGTACAGGTCAGATCTGTGGAGCAGGGTTTTTAAAGCCTGGTGTCCACTGCATGATTTTTTTCGTCTTGTAAGATTGTTGGATGTCTCCATGACGAGGAGTTTAAATGGTGCGACAGCTCACACACTGTGCACACGATCAAAAGTGTGTCGGAGCAAATATCAGTCCTAGAATCTCTGTAGTAAAATCAAAAGTCCCTGCAAGAGGGCGGCTCACTCTGCAAGCGAGACTCCGCAATATCAGATATCACTCTCAGCTCGTCTTTGGTCGTATGACGGTTCTGAGTTTGAGCTTTGTCCCAGTCTCACTCTGACATTAAAGACCCACCAGTTTTAGCTACAACTCAAGATTTTCTTCGTGATCAGAAATGACGCAGTGAACATCCAGCTTAAAACTGATGTTTTAGAGCTTTTCTGCCATGTTATAATGATGCCCTCCTCACAAACATGCCTGAAGAGGTTTTAGGGTGGAGTTCTTTAGTCCTGACCAAGTCAAACTGGTCTGCTCCCACACCAGCCACAATGAACCAAACTTGCTGGTGTTCTGAACTCAAGTCTGCTTAAAGTAGAACAAATTGTGTAGTGTGACAGCCCCAACAGATGTCATCCATGCATGTTTGAGTATTTTAACAGTCTCTCCCTTTTCGAACCCTCCTTTCAGGTTAGCTCCACCCACAAGCCTACGTCCCCCATGCTTCCACACGACAGTTCTTCATAAATCTACAAAAACATGATGCAAAACTGTGCACAGAAACTTCACAAACCTGATGTGATGTGCAGTAGTTTCATTAGCGGGATGCAGCTGATTGTGTTGTGATAGCGCTCTGAAAGGGGGAGTGACTTAGCGTAAAGAGCAGCAAAAAAAAAGTTAAACTTATAAAACATATAAAGCATGTTTTTCAGCGAATATAGCATTTTGAAAACAATGAAACGTAACATGGTGATCTACAGTAAATATTTATGTGTTACAGTTTATATCCCATAGAAGTAAGAAATATTTTTTAGCCTTGAAAAACATGGAACGTTCCAAAGCAATTTGTGAAGACAAGCAGGAGATGGAAACTCCACTAAACACACATAGTGCAGCTTTAAAGAAAATCAATTAAAGCTGGAGTACCTGATTTTTAGACAGTGAGTGGAACGACCGTGGCTCAGTTGGTAGAACATTTGTCCATTGATTTGAAGGTTGGTGATTCAAATCTCGCTCTCGGCATAAACATCATCGGTTAAGCGGTCAGATCCAGTAACCCACAGGTTCGCAGTGTGATTCCAGTGAATTTTTTGTCCTTGACCAAGAGGTGTGTGTGTGAATGGGTGAGCGGTTCCTTGATGTAAAACGCTTTGAGTGCCATGAAGGTGGAAAAGCGCTGTATAAAAATGTGACCATAAACCTGACTAGTTCCATGCTC
The DNA here is from genome assembly GCA_019594935.1 of Periophthalmus modestus. Taxonomy (NCBI): domain Eukaryota; kingdom Metazoa; phylum Chordata; class Actinopteri; order Gobiiformes; family Gobiidae; genus Periophthalmus; species Periophthalmus modestus. Next base: position 25,213,088 of record JAIEZT010001328.1, on the reverse strand, counting down.
TCCCAACCCCACTGGCACATCAGTCGTATTCACTTACAGGGTTTTCTTTGCCTTTAGCACCGTTTCAGAACAGCTTTTTCAAACAGAGAAGGGAAGCAGGGTGGACCACGTGTGCACTGCAAGCCCAACACTCCATACTACTAGGTTACGATAGCTTTTTTTCTTTTAACTATCACACACATCGAATTAAGCCGCATCACGTAGCCATTTTGTCACAGATGAAAAATTGTATGGCTCATTACTGGGATCTATAGACTGCAGGACTGATGTAAAATGTCCAAATTATAACTTAATGATCCACGGGTGTCAGATTATAAATATATAGCAGAAACAAGCGCAATGTCTTCTTAAAAAAAAAAAAAAATCGTAATCAAACATTCGCAAATGACACAAAGTACAACTCCCTCTCTGCTGTGCATTAAGAATAAACAGTCTTGCCTCTGATCAGAGAGAGCGAGCGTGCTTTTGTGTGTCCTACCAAGGTCGCTCTACCGCAGGGGACTGAGCAGACGTACGACCGCGGGCTCAGGCTCTCCTCGGGCCCCGTGCATCACGCCCCGCTCCCCCCCACCACATGTCACGGAGCGCCCCCCACGGGACACACGGGGATATTTACAGAGCGGCTTCTGCGTGCTGATTGGACGAGAGGGCTCAGGCCGAAGGGGAGGCAGACCCAGGGCACGGAGCTGGGGTAGGGCGAGACAAAACTGGAGCAGAATCTAGATGTGTGTAATGATTGATGTGATACGAGGTTGGGCTCATGTTACATCACAAAAGTCTAAACTATTCATGGTTTAAGAATGGATGTTAAAGAATCAAGATGTTTTTATGCAAAATTGACTATTTTTGGAGCTTTCTACATTGTTCTGTCATCAAAAATATACCTGAAGAGCTTTTAAATGTCATCCAAGCATGTTTGAGTAATTTAGCAATCTCTTCCAGGCTCTATTCTAACCATAGACTGTATAAAGAAGCGTTCAGCTCCAGTCAAATGAAGCTCATTGAGGCTAGAGCAGTTATAGGGACCAGTTTGGAGCCAAGTTCCATATTTGGGATTCCCACCGTGAATATCATAGCAACCAAAGAGCCAATCCAGAGTGAGGCTAAGGTAACGCCCCTTCCTGCCCTGGTTTAGCAGAGAGCGGGTGCTTAGCAACGCTGTCAATCAAACCTATTCCTAATCTGATAAGAGCTGGCGGAAAGAATGCGCCTGATTTGTCTCGTATTAATGTTCATATGTTGATTTTGAGACACAATAGTGAAATAAAAATATCTGGATGACGTGGAACGGGTTAGTACGAACATTTTAAGACCAAACTGACGAGTCTGACAGCAGCAGTTATAGAGAGAGGGGTATTTTTCAATGTAATGTGAATTGGAGTCAGAGTCAATGGAGCCTGAAGCATACCCCTGACCACTTCCTATTTGTAATGCAGTGGCTAGCAGCTTAACTATATCCATTATATACAGTCTATGATTCTAAACCTCCTTACGGTTAGCTGTACGAGTCTGTCCACAAAAGCATCATAGAAAAAATAAAGAGGGGGGGGGGGGGCGGGGCAAACTTGTAATATCTGCCCCGTAGAAACACAAAAAACATGAACAATTCCAGCGTATTGATCTGCAACTGCTACATATACAAGTGACATTGCCTCATATTAAGTACTCGTTAACATAAGAGAACAGTTACTCTGCTGACTCATATTTTTGTAATAGATCAGTTTTGAAGTTTTTAGTACAGGGAGCAAAGGAACTGAGCCTCAGAAGGTCAAAAACAAATGTGAAACAAATACAGTATTTTCACAACAATAAAAGGTGATCTAAATATGATGATCTAAATATGTTATGTGTTAGTAGTTATCCCACAGAAGTGTGATAGCATTCTTTTAAAAATTGTGTTAGAATGTTTATACCGTGCTGTGGAATATTCCGGGGAAAGCAATAACATTTTCTTGAGACAAAATAGTGACGGACCCTTAATCAAAAACTTTTGCGGGGGATCCAGAGTACGCGCATCTTTATCTTTAATACTTCAAGATGTGAGTCTGGTCACTGGTCTGTTGAATCTCCCAGTTTTCAGATGGGGCTGATTGACAGGTGAATTAGCCCATCGGGGACAGGCATAGTCTATCGTTATTGGAAAAAATAAATCTTTTTTTTTTTTTTTTTTTTTTAATTGCAGGGGGCTGAACGTGATGGGATTCTGTAGACTGAATGAACAAAGCACTGAAATTCAATTTTATTTGAAAACCAGGAGAACAATAATCTTTTTCGTTTCAGATGTGTAAAAAAAAAAAAAGGACAGAGGACATGGGGTCCAGACTAATATGACTAGATATCAGCCTTGATTTGCCAAGCAACAAAAACATGCCTAGTGCTATAATTACTGGGTCTAGCCACACGAAATTAAAACAAACACAAAATCCAAAGTGCTCTCTGTCAGCTCAAATAAACTAAAGCTATGTAACGTTTTTCATGATATTATTCAAATGTGTTGGTATTATTCAAACTTACAGGGCTCTCAAAGCTCTACACTGTGGTCATCATTCATTCGCTCCACAATAGGTGAAGGACAGTTACTACTGCAGCCACTGTAGTCTGAAATGAGGCTGCCAATCTGACACGACACACATACTGCATTCATATGAGGTAAGGTGGGCAAAAGGCCCAAAATGGCCCAAGGACACAACAACAGTGTGCACTGGTCGGAGAGGGATTTGAACCGAGTTGGTGGGCAAACACTGCTCCATGCTCCATCTTCAACTGACTTAAATCATCTTCACACACATATTTTTCTACAATGCTTTATGGACTTCAAAACTGCACAGGATTTGTACCTGTGACGTAACAATCCATGGAAAATTTAAACTGAGATATTTCTGATCACAGCAAGACGGGCTTGAGTGAAACAAGCGTGAATGAAGCAAAATACAACTCTGAGTATGTTTAAGATGAGGGAACATTATTAAAAGCTCACAATAAAGTGAGAAATATGTGCCCTTTAAAGCAGACCGATTCTGCAAAATGGACTTTTCAGAGCTTTTAACAATTTTATAGTTGTTTCTACTCACCTGAAGTTTTTGGTGTGATTCGTGCATGTTTGTGCAATCTTTAATTGCTTATTTTCAAGACCCGGTACACACCCACTGCTCTGTATTTACTTTGTGATACACATTTAGCAGTGTCACATGGTCATTTTGGTATAAATAAAACCAAAATCTGCAACCTGCTGCTTGGTGAATATTGTGCAAATTATAACATAATGATCCACAGGTGTCATAGATTATAACTACAGAGCAGACACAAGCACCGTAGGTCTAGGGACAAACCAGCCTTATTCCCAAACTGCTCATGTTCCAGCCTAATGTTACTCTATGACTGATGGTTATATGAACTGCGCTTCCTGTTCTGGGCCCCTCGCCATGGCGACGCAGATGCTCGATGGTTGCCATGGTTCTCGCTGCCCTTGGTCCCACTGCCGTGGCCACTGGTCATTAGTCACAGAGGCACTTCCACCAATCAGCTGCCCCCGTGGCCACACGCCTCTCAGCCATAACATACAGAGATAGAGGGAGTTGCCATGGAAACGCATCTCCGCTTCCCACTGGTCCTTGGGCATGAACAGGCAGGGAGGATGTAGCGTTTTATATGGGAGGGAAATGTCTCATATAAAACACTGTGACAAGAAGACACGGACTAGCAATACAGAATGTGCAGATGACTGGGTTTGGGTAATTAGTTTTAGCCAATCAAGACAGCAAATTATAGCCAAAGAATATCGTTCTTTCCTAAAGTACATTTCTTATTCATTTTTCTCAGACATTTTAGCAAAACTTCAGTATTGGGAGTTTAAAGAGTTATTCTAGAGTTAAAGAGGTATTTTATTTCTATACGGTATTAACTATTAACCTATAACATATTTAGATGCCCTTGCCTTTTATTGTTTTTGAAAATTTGATATTCGGCAAACAAAGTATTAACATGTTTTATAAGTTTTAGTTATATTTTTACACTCTCGAGTCTCCCCTGCCTTTGCTCTCCGTGCTAAGTCACTCCCCCTTCAGACCGTTGGCAGGTTTGTGAAGTTGTTGCATGCAGTTTTGTATCCTGTTTTTGTATATTTATGGAGAATAATCGTGTGGGAGCATGAATGATGTAGGCGTGTGGGCGGAGCTTTGGACAGAATCTTACAGCTAACTGTAAAAAGGGTTGGAAAAAGGCTCAGGAGAGATCACTAGATTACTCAAACATGCATGTTTGACATGTAAAACCTCTTTAGATATGTTTTTTTTTTTTTTTTTATGAGGAAATACCGTTATAACATGGTAGTATTATTTAATGTATTGGTAGATTTCATTTGCCATACTATATATAATTTGCTTTGCCCATAATGTTTCACAGTATGGCATTAAACTAAGCATTTATTCAATTCCAGGTGCTTCGATTGGACCTGTAACTCGACTTGATGACATCACCTGCTTGTCTCCATGGAGATAGATATTTTTAATGCCATAGTGTGGACACCTGCACACCTGCGCAAATGAGTATCTACTTTCGATACCAGTTTTAGTATCGATTAGTATCTGATTTTCGATACTTTTGACAACCTTATTGACTGGTTTGCATTTTGGACGCAAGGTTGACATAAGTCCAGAATCCCCCCAAAGCCGCACATAACCCGCTCAGTCTAAATCCGATTACACCAGTGCGGTCGTCTTAATCTGCCCAAACCTTTTATTGTCCTTCCTGTCCCACCTTGTCCACATGATACACCTGTTCACCTGTCAGACCTGAGATTGGCACCTGTCACTGGAGTCTAAGCCCTGTCGGACATCATGAAGCATCACTCAGCAAAGGACCGCAGCCCACTTTCTATAAACACGACCAGTCAAAAGTTCAGACTCTGACTATTTACACTGTAGATTCTCACTGAAGCAATCAAAACTATGAATAGGCACATCTGTAAGGGAGCAAACAAAAATAACCCAAAATAACTCGTTTCAGATTTTTGATTTTTTTTTAAATAGCCCTGAACCTTTTTTTTGATCACTGCTTTGGCCGTTTCTTGACCCTGACGTGGCACAGCTGTGAAGTGAAAACCATTTCAGGAGACTTCATCATGAAATTCACTGAGAGAAGGTCAAGTGTCGACAAAAAGCAAAGGGTGGATACTCTGAGGATTTGAATAGGAAATATAAAAAAGTTTATTTAGTTGAGTTATTTAACTTTTTTCTTTACTACATAATTCCATATGTCTTGCTCCAGATTTAATGTCTTATGTATGTGTCATAGACTGCATATATAAATGGACATAGCTAACCCGCTAGCCACCGCGTTCCAGCGCCATCGACTCTGACTCTAGTTCACTTTCTATTGAAAAACTGTCCCCTCTTTCTGTAACTGCTCCTGTCAGACTCGTCATTTTGGTCTTAAATGTTCGTATGAACCCGACTCTACATGATCTTGGTGTTTTTATTTCGCTATTGTGTCCGTAAATCATGATATGAACATTAATAACAGGTTGTCCTCTTTCCCTTTCTTTATACAGTTTATGGTTTGTATCTAAACCATGTAGAAAGTAGTAAACCTAAAGAAAAAACATGCCAAATATTTAGGTAGTGTATTTCAAAATCATCTGAGCGTGGCTTCATACAAAAATGCTTTATCATTGTCAATTATAATAAAGACAACAGTGCATTTGCCAAAGGACACAATTGTCCACCCAAAAACGAAGATGAGCTCCTGACTTTGGGTTGCCAGATCTTATGACTAAAAACACTGTTCACCCAACCCAAAAGAATTCTCTGTGGTCAGTGATTATCATTTGTTCTGTTAATTAGTCAAACATTTCTTGCTATTGAACATTTAGACTTCGTGATACGTTTTAACCAGATCAAAGGGAAACAAATGCTGACTGGTGACTTTTAGGTCCACATGATGACACAAAATGATCAAATATTAGGGCTGATGCTGTGGAAATAAAATAGGGGGTAATATGCAAAATCAACATTTTTAGAGGTTTTAGATGTCATCCATACATGTTTGAGTAATCTAGTGATCTCTCCTGGGCGATATCCAAACTCTTCTTACAGTTAGGAGTACGATCCTGTCCAATAATCCACTGTGTATATAATTGGACATTGCTAACCTCCTGGCTGCCACGTTCCAGATAGGAAGTGAACACGGGCGCGCTTCCAGCTCCATCGACTCTGGCTCCAATTCACTTTCTATTGAAAAACTGTCGCACCTCTCTCTGTAACGGCTGCTGTCAGATTCATCATTTCAGTTTTAAAATGTTCATATGTCTGGGGCTTTTACGTGGCTATTTTATCCCTAAATCAAGATATGAACATTAATAACAGACAAATCAGGCGCCTTATTTCCCCAAGGTCACTCCTACTAGCGTTAGCATCAGGCACCCGCTCCCTTCTAAATCATCGGTGCAAGTGAGAAGGGGCGTTACCTTCAACATCCTTGCTCCTGATTGGGTTTTTGGTTGCTATGGTACTGGTGGTCAGAATTCCAAATATGGAAAATGGCTCCAAATTGGCCGCTATAACTGCTCCAGCCTCGATGAGCTTCATTTGACTGGAGCCGACGTCACACTTACTCAGTCCACTTCTTTATACAGTCTATGAATCCAATGCTCAGTCCATAAGCCTACATCATTTCTCCATAAATATACAAAAGCATGATGCAAAACACACTACAACTTCACAAACCTGATGTGATGAGCAGTAGTTTCATTAGCAGGATGCAGCTGATTGTGTTGTAATAGTGCTTTGAAGGGGGAGTGACTTAGCACAAGAGCAGGGAGGACTCGGACAAAACTAATTAAACATTTTAATATGATGTTTTTGGTGAATGTAGCGTTTTCAAAATGATAAAAGGTAACATGGTGATCTAAATATGTTATGTGTTTGCAATTAATACCTCATAGAATTAAAACACCTCATCTTTAACCAATGAATGGTTCACTGATTGAACAAACTTTGGAGGAGGAGAGAGACGGTGCATTTACATAAACATCTTGAGAGGTAATTAAAAGCCTTTAATTACAATGTTAATAATTGAGCCCTGCTAACAATACAATTCATTAACATTGAGCTAATAATTATACAAATTACCCCTCTCCTTTTGATTTCAGCAGCATTTTTCATTCATCCTCTCTCCTCCATTTTAGCATCACGGTGAGAGCGCTAACAGATGTGCTAGCTCCATTAGTGCGAATGCGTCATCCCCTCACTCAGAGTAGGTGCTAATGCGCCGCGGCTCATAGCGAACGTGCTAAACTCGCGGCTGACATTTTGCTGCTAATTTGCCAAGCTAATTAGCCCCTCTCTGTGCTAATGGTGCTAGCGTGCGAGTATAGACGGTATGACAGAAGTCTACAAAGATTGGTTTGGATTTTTTTCTCTAAATCAATGCATTTTTGAAACCTCTCTTTCCCTGCTTTAAAATATGAGTCTCTCTTATTCTCTTTCTCAACTTTTTCTCTTTCTGTCTCTCTCTATCTATCCTGTGTCTATCTTTCCCTCTTTCTTAATAAATCTATCTCTATCTCTTTACTCTATCTCTCCTTCCCTCTGCCTCTGTTTCTCTCTCCTTTTTCATCTTTCTCTCTTTCTCCTCTCTGTCCACCACTCTCCCAATCTCTTTCTCATCCTCTCTATTCCCTCTCTCACATTTATCCTCTCTCCTCTCTCTCTGGCCCTGTCCCCTTCTCTCTTTTTCTCTTCTCTGTCCTTCTCACTCCTCTTGCTCACTCTTTCTAATTTCTCTCTCTCTAACTCCCTCTATCTCTCTACCAGTTTTGTGCCTCTCTATCTCTATGTCCTCCTCTATCCTTTTCCTCTCTCTGTTTTTTCTCATCTTGCTCTCTTTCATCTTCTCAACTCTCTGTCCTCTCTCTCGCTTTCTCCTCTCACTCCTTCTTTTTCTCCTCTCTTTCTTCTCTCTCTTTTTCTTTCTCTTCTCACTCTCTCTCCCGAGGAGAGCTCCTCTCATCCCGCTATCTCCTCTCTGCTATCTTCTCTCTCCTCTCACCCCCTCTCTCTCCTCTCCTTCCCTCTCCCTCTCTCTCTCTCTCTCTCCATCCCACTATCTCCTCTCTGCTCTCCCTCTCTTTCCTTTCCCTCCCTCACTTTCATCTCCTTCCCTTTCCCTCCCTCCCTTGCTCCTTCCCCTCCCTCTCTCCTCTCTGCTATCTCCTTTCTCTCTTCTCACCCTCTCTAGCTCCTCTCTTTCCTTTTCCTCACTCTCTTCTCCTTCCTGCTCCTTCCTTCCCTCCTCTCCATCCCACTATCTCCTCTCTGCTATCTCCTCTCTCTCCTCTTCTCCCCCTCCCTCCCTCTCTCCTCACTCTCTCCTCTCCATCCCGCAATCTCCTCTCTCTTCTCTCCTCTCTCTGCTCTCCTTTCTCTTTCCTTTCTCTCCCTCTCTCTCTCCTCTCTTTCTCTTCTCCATCCCACTATCTCCCCTGTCTTTTCTCCTCTCTCTGCTCTCCTCTCTCTTTCTTTTCCCTCCCTCTCTTCTCTGCTCCCTCTTTTCCTCTCTCACTTCTCTCACATCTCTCTCCTCCCGAAAAATCAAAAACACAGCTCTTTCAGTGCGTCTCTATAGACATAAAGTGGATTAGGATTATATGCTATATGCCATGTCTGACGGAATTTGTTACAAAATACATTTTAATTTGGGTATTCAGTATTCTGTAACTGAATATATTTTCAAAGTATTCTTCCCCTCAGTCGTAGCAGTAGTAGTAGTAATGATAGTAGTGGTAAAAGTTGTCTGGGTAGGATCATGAGTCAACTCTCACAAATCCCGTAACACATCTGAAGTCCTATGAGCTCTGGGAGCAGACCAGGAGAGGCATTCAACTGCAAGGGGTAAGAAACATCCAGGCAAATATCAGACATATGTTTGGACATGTACTCGCTCATTTTAGATCCAAATTGATTTCTACACATTTATTAATCTGGAAACGGCTCCTGCTGGAAGTGATCGGGAAAACCAGAAACATTCTAACGGGTGTTTGAATCTGATTGGTCAAAGCATCACAAACATCTACTTTTTATCTCTCAGGCCGTATCAGGAGTGAAGGCTTTCTCTCTCTCTTCCTCCCTCTCTATTCTCTCTCCCCTCTCTTTCCTCCCTCCCTCTCTCTTCTTCCTCCTTCTCCCCTCCCTCTCTTCTGTCTTTCTCTCCTCTCCCTTCCTCTCTTCTCTTTTCTCCCTCTATCGCACTCCCCCTCTCTCTTCTCCTCTCCTCTCCCTTCCTCCCTCCTCTCCCTCCCTCCCTCCTCTCCCTCCCTCCCTCTCTCTTACCTCTCTTTTCCTCCTTCTCCTCTTTTTCCTATCTCCTCTTTTTCTCCTGTACCACACTCTGTCTCCTCCTCTCTCTCCCTCCCTTTCTCCTCCTCTTCCCTCTCTCTCTCTCCTCCCTCCCTTTCTTCTCTCTTTCTCACCTCTCTTTCTCTCCTCTCCCTTCCTCTCTTCTCTTTTTCCTCTACCAGCCTCTTTTTTCTCTCCCCTCCTTCCCAATCTTGTCTCTCCTCTCTCTCCCTCCTTCTCTCTTCCCTATCTCCTCTCTTTCATCTACCACACTTTGTCTCCTCTCTCTCTTCTCTTCCCTCCCCCTCTCATCTTTCCTTCTCTTCTTCCTATCTCCTCTCTTTCCTCTACCACCCTCTTTTCTCTCTTCTCTCTCTCCTCCCCCTCTCCTCTCGTCGGTATGTTTCCTCTCCTTTCCCTTCTCTTGAGCCTGTCAAATTTAGACTCCGCCCAAACACAATGTTGCTCTATGATTGGTCCAATCTCTGTCGCACTAGTAACCTGGGCCTGATCACAACTGCAGGGGCCGTTAGTGGTGGTCGTAGCAGTAGTAGTAGTAGCAGTACTGGAGCTGGGGGTAGTAGTAATAGTAGTAGTATGTATATCTTGTACTGAAAAAGAGCTCACAAAAGCCATCACAGGACTGTCAGATGTGAGCAAATGCTGTCAGCCCTTTTCTCATGTAACCGCACAAAAGCAGCTCACGTCTCCTCCATAGAGTCAACACATATGTACACAACCATGCACACACGGCTACGCACACGCAAGCCCACACACACACACACACACACACACACACACACACACACACACACACACACACACACACACACACATACTCACTCACACGCAGCAGCAGGGGGCTGCACTACGAGGACTACAGCGCAGGTAGAGTGTTCAAAGCTGTACAGAGATGTGTAGGGAGATTTGAACGATCCCAAAAGAGAGTAAACCACAGAGATGTTTTGCTAAGATTTAGACATCCATGTTCATCTTTCTAGCCATAAAGAATGTGTTTTATGTAGTTTTGAGCTAGGTAAAAGCATAAACTGTATAAAGAAGTGCACTAAGTGTGACATCACCCATGGCGTTCGGTTCCAGTTAAATGACGCTCATAAAGGCCAGCAATTAAAAGCAACCTCGGGGAAAGAAAGCGCCTGATTTGTCTGTTAATAATGTCCATATCTTGAGTGACGGACACATTAGCAAAATAAAAATACCTGGATCATGTAGAGCGAGTTAATACGAACATTTTAAGACCAAACTGATGAGTCTGACAGCAGCAGTGACAGAGAGAGGAGCGACAGATTTTCAACAGAAAGTGAACATGAGTGAAAGTCGATGGAGCTGGAAGAGCGACCATGCTCACTTCCCGTTTGGAACATGACAGCTAGCATGTTAGCTATGTCCATTTATATATACAGTCTATGGGTCAAACCTGAGCATTCCATAGAAACACAAGGGCAAATTAAAGTCAGTTTCGTAGGAGTTACATCAGGGTTAAAATTGCACTATGTCAATTTCTTGCTTGTGTCCAAAAATATTGTATTGCTATCTTTCAATCACTGTTTTTATTTTTTTACACTCACACTGCAGTTACACTACAATGAAACTACTGCACATCACATCAGGTTTGTGAAGCTGCTGTGTGCAGTTTTGTATCATGTTTTTTGTATCATAGAGAATTGTCGTGTGGGAGAATGGGTGACGTAGGCTTATGGGCTGAGCATTGGACTGAATCTTACAGCTCCCCATAAAGAGGGTCTGAAAAGGGCTGGGAGAGATCGCTAGATTATTCAAACATGCATGGATGACATCTAAAACCTCTTTAGATATGGTTTTGATGAGGGAACAATGTTATAATATCATAGAAGGTTTCTGTATGTACTGCATTTTTTATTTTAATCTACATTTTTGAGTCTATTTTGTCTCAAAGGTCTGCCCACTGCCTCATGATATCATCAGGTGACATTCCAAAAGTGCTTTTCTCTGTTTTTTAAATCCATTTATCTTCACTTATACGTCTCAGACATTGTGCTATTTTACTACTTTGCAATGTTTGCAATCCACCACTTCCTATAGAAACTAGTTACTATGGGAACCTTTAGAAATGTGCAAAATGTGACCTGTGAATGGAGTCCTTTGTAAACATTACTCGCTCTGATCACCACCAGTCCCTCATTCACAGAAATACATTCAGATAAAGGTAAGGACACAGCAACAATACAAACTGGTTAACGATGGGATCAAACTGCTAAGAGATTTGTGTTGGGCCCTGTCAGCAGCTGCAAAAGCTACACTACACTAGAATTATACTCACACTACAGTTACACTCACACTACAGTTACACTCACACTACACCTGCACTCACACTACAGTTACACTACACTACAGTTACACTACACTACAGTTACACTCACACTACAGTTACACTACACTACACTACACTCACACTACACTACAGTTACACTCACACTACAGTTACACTCACACTACAGTTTCACTACACACACAGTACACTCACACTACAGTTACACTCACACTACACTTACACTCACACTACACTACACTACACACTCACACTACAGTTACACTCACAGTACACACTACACACTACACACAGTTACACTACACACACTCACACTACAGTTACGCTACACTAGAGTTACACTACACTACAGTTACACTACACTAGAGTTACACTACACTACAGTTACACTTAACGTTACACAGTTACAGTTACACTACACTACAGCTACACTCACACACTCACACTACAGTTACACTTACAATTACGCAGTTACAGTTACACTGCACTACAGTTACACTACACTAGAGTTACACTACACTACAGTTACACTCACACTACAGTTACACTACACCACAGTTAAATTACACTACAGTTACACTACAGTACAGTTACACTCACACTACACCAGATACAATAGTTTGAGTTACTAAAATAACAAGGAGCATTTAAAAGTGCCTTTGTTCTGGGTCTATTGTCCTGTCGATGTACTGTACAGTGATAAAGTGTTCAAGTCACTGCATCAGCTCCTTGCACAATACAATTAATCTCAACAATGAAAACAAAACGATTTAAAGAAACACAACATTAACCTGGCCCACAGATTGATATGTCTGTCACTCTGAGTTCTACACATTTATCAGTGTGGCACGGCTCTCACTGAACGAGATCAGAAAACGAAGAACATGACAAATATCTGAATCTTCAATGTAACAATATGAAAAATGAAACTTTACTTACATCCAGTTGAGAGGAAAACACACACATGTTCCCTGTCACACACACGTTCCCTGTCACACACATGTTCCCTGTCACACACATGTTCCCTGTCACAAATGCACAACAGTCTGACCTTCTGTGTGTTTTAGTCTGTTGAAGTCTGAACTAACTTGTCTATATTTTCACTCAAATAGTCTGTATTTTCACTCAAATAGTCTGTATTTTCACTCAAATAGGCGTGGCCATGTTCGTTTTGTTTCGCTTGGCCTTTGGCTTCCTCACACCTCAAGACTGCTCCGTGATTGGTCCAAACTCACAAATATCACGGAAATCCATCTTGCTGTGAAAGGTTAATATAACAAGTCCACAGACACTAAAGGCCACACTGAATAATGACTTAAGAGCGTCTTTGAACAGTTTTGCAACAGAAAGAAGAGTTTATTTGTGTGGCTTTTGAAATGATGCACTTGATAGCGCCTCCTGATAGATGAATAGGTGGATGAATGTATTTTTTCTGTTCATTTGTTTTAAACTAATCAAAATAATAATGTAAAGAACATATTTAATTCAGTGTCTTAGCTTGTTACTGCCGGAGGGTAACAGCATTAACAAGGTGTCCTGTCTGCTCCTGTCTGCTCCTGTCTGCTCCTGTCTGCACCTGTCTGCTCCTGTCTGTCCCTGTCTGCTCCTGTCTGCTCCTGTCTGCACCTGTCTGTCCCTGTCTGCTCCTGTCTGTCCCTGTCTGCTCCTGTCTGCTCCTGTCTGTCCCTGTCTGCACCTGTCTGCTTCTGTCTCTGTCCCTGTCTGCTTCCTCTGCACCTGTCTGTCCCTGTCTGCTCCTGTCTGCTCCTGTCTGCTCCTGTCTGCTCCTGTCTGCCCCTGTCTGCTCCTGTCTGTCCCTGTCTGCTCCTGTCTGCTCCTGTCTGTCCCTGTCTGCTCCTGTCTGTCCCTGTCTGCTCCTGTCTGCTCCTGTCTGCTCCTGTCTGCTCCTGTCTGTCCCTGTCTGCTCCTGTCTGCTCCTGTCTGTCCCTGTCTGCTCCTGTCTGCTCCTGTCTGTCCCTGTCTGCTCCTGTCTGCTCCTGTCTGCTCCTGTCTGCTCCTGTCTGCACCTGTCTGCTCCTGTCTGCTCCTGTCTGCTCCTGTCTGCTCCTGTCTGCTCCTGTCTGCTCCTGTCTGCTCCTGTCTGCTCCTGTCTGTCCCTGTCTGTTCCTGTCTGTCCCTGTCTGCTCCTGTCTGCTCCTGTCTGTCCCTGTCTGCTCCTGTCTGTCCCTGTCTGCTCCTGTCTGCTCCTGTCTGCTCCTGTCTGTCTGTCCCTGTCTGTCCTGTGTCCTGCTGCTGTCTGCTCCTGTCTGTCCCTGTCTGCTCCTGTCTGTCCCTGTCTGCTCCTGTCCTGCTCCTGTCTGTCCCCTGTCTGCTCCTGTCTGCTCCTGTCTGTCCCTGTCTGCTGCTCCTGTCCTGTCTGTCCTGTCTGCTCCTGTCTGCACTTGTCTGCACTGTCTGCTTCCTGCTCTTGTCTGTCCTGTCTGCTCCTGTCTGCACCTGTCTGCTCCCGTCTGCTCCTGTCTGCACCTGTCTGCTCCTGTCTGCACCTGTCTGCTCCTGTCTGCTCCTGTCTGCTCCTGTCTGTCCCTGTCTGCTCCTGTCTGTCCCTGTCTGTCCCTGTCTGCACCTGTCTGCTCCTGTCTGTCCCTGTCTGTCCCTGTCTGCTCCTGTCTGCTCCCTGTCTGCTCCTGGTGTCCCTGTCTGCTCCTGCAGGTGACTTCTGTCTGCACCTGTCCTCTCTGCTCCTGTCTACTGTCTGCTCCTGTCTGTCAGGCCCTGTCTGCTCCTGTCTGCCCTGTGTCTGCGGGGCTCTGACAGATGGGTCTGTGTGTGTGTGTGTGTGTGTGTTTTAATCAGGCAGCAGCCATGTGCGCCTAAATCTGTGTGTGTGTGTGTGTGTGTGTGTTTGCATGTGTGTGTGTGTGTGTGTGTGTGTGTCTGTGTGTGTATGTGCAGAGAGGGGCGCTAATTAGCCTCTGCGGGCTAACCGAGCCACTGGTCCTGACTGAGGAGCACTGATGTGATGCATGGGTAAAACAGTGGCTCCTCTCCTGATGTTTTGCTCCCTGTGGTGTAAAGATAAGATAAAGTATTGCATAAAATATAGTTATTGGCCAAGATATTTTTTAACTATACAAATTCAAATAAATCACCAGGATTATGAGATTATAAAAAGTACTGTAATGAAACCACAAGCACTTAGCTCAAAACGCCATAAAGCAGACCTATTCTGCAAAATGGACTTTTCAGAGCTTTTAAACATATTTAGTAGTTTCCTTCTCATTGACCCTCTGAAGTTGTATTTAGAGTGATTCATGCATGTTTGTGTAATCTTTATTCTCCTACCCTCATGCACGCTCTCTGCTCTATACTTACTTTCGTATTTTGTCTTAATTAGAGAATCCACTGTGAAACTTTATCCATTATAATGCACATACTATATATACCTTTAAAGACGGGTTTTTTTTTTTTACCTCTATGGGGTATTAACTGTAACACATAACATATTTAGATCTCCATGTTACCTTCTATTGTTCTGAAAACGCTATATTTACTGAAAACAAAGCATGAACATGTTTTATCAATGTATACGTTTCTTTTAAGCTTTCGTTTTTGAGGCCTCTTTGACGCCTCCCTCCCTTTGCTCTCTGCGCTAAGTCACACCCCCTTCAGAGAAGTATCACAACACAATCAGCTGCATCCCGCTAATGAAACTACTGCACATCACACCAGAGTGTAGTTGTTGTGTACAGTTTGTGTCATGTTTTTGTATATTTATGGAGAATTGCTGTGTGGGTTTTATAGCTACTGTAAGGAGGGTTTGAATAGGGCCCAGGAGAAATTGCTAAATTACTCAGACAAGCATGGATGACATCTAAAATCTCTTCAGGCATGTTTTTGATGAGGGAAGCAACATTATAACGCGGTGGTAGAAAGCTCAAATAAATCAATTCTGCATAATACCCAATCTTTAATATGACAGATACTGCAATATAACATGCAATATTAAAATGTACCTTTTGTGTTTGTAGAATAAAATAACTGATTTATACTCCATATGTTGGTGTCATTTCATCAAGTAAAGAATAAAATAATATCCAACAACAAGCCATTGCGTTCCCATCCCGTCACTATCAGCCAATCACAGTCTGCTACTGCTTTTCCTCTCAACCAATCACCTTCAGTCACCACCGCAGCAGCAGAACTACCTCCTCAGCCTTTCCTCCTCTTCACCACCACCACCATTTGAGTACTGTCTGCATCGAATAATTGCCAGTAATCAGGAATTTCACTGTTAGCATGCTAGCTGTTGTCTCTAAGAGTTGTGAAACATGCTTATAAACTCATCGCTGTGAATAATTAGGATGCTCAGAATGCATAAGGTAAATGAGGAATAACTTTGAACCACTGCAAAACGTTTAAAATGAACTAGTTTTGTTTTTCCAGTTTTTAAGGCACTAAAAATCAGGTAGAGCGCCTTTAACCTCCTAACGACCCTTACGCGAATTATTTAAACAAGCCCATTTTTATTTTAATGGGGTCCCTGTGCATGTAATAAGCCAATCTCTGCTCTCTCACCTCTTAGTGTTGGGACCATCTTCTTGTCATCATAAAATTGCTCTGAAATTACCCCTTTAACCCTGTTCACAGCTGGGCGTCCTCTACATGTAGAGTAGGTTAAAGAGGGGCTATTATGCAAAAAAAATCGATTTATTTGAGCTTTCTACCATGTTATAACGTTGTTCCCTCATCAAAAACATGTCAGAAGAGGTTTTAGATGTCATCCATGCATGTTTGTGTAATCTCTCCTGAGCCCTATTCAAACCCTCATTACGATTAACAGTAAGTTTCTGTGCAAAGCTCCGCCCACTCATGCTCCCACACAACAATCCTCCATAAATATACAAAAACATGATACAAACTGTATGTTACAACTTCACAAATCTGTTACGATGTGCAGTAGTTTAATTGGTGGCGGGATGCACTATGATTGTGTTGTGATAGCGCTCTGAAGGGGGTGTGACTTAGCGCGGAGAGTAAAGATATATTTAAAAAAATCCTCATTCTAAATGTGCTAGAGGATGAAGTCATTGTAAATCTCATTCAGCCTGATTATAAATCTGTAAAATGCTGTTAAATATCAGGTCTGTGTCAGAAGTCAGTTCCCACGGCAACAGCACAGAGGACAGAGCATTTACCTCACAGCTGGAAGGTTCACGGTTCAGTTCTTGTGGAGTATTTGTGTGTAGAGTTTGCATGTTCTTCATTTAGTTAAAATACATTTACTGTACCTGTGCTTCGTGGAGTTTTTAGACATATTTTTACTCCTACTCAGTGAATATACTGCTGTGTTGTACATTGCATTGTGTAGTAAAAAGTAAAGTGTAACAGTACTCTTACTTGAGTAAAAGTTGCGGTTCCTCTTCCCTCTGTGAGAAAGGCTAAACTGACTTGAGCTTTAAGATTGAAGATTTTGTTCCTTATTTAAAGCCACAGTACATAACTGTACATTTTTAGCCAAAACAGATGAAATAAAAACATGTTTTTCTGTTTATTTTTTATTATTCTGGTGGCTGAATCTGCTGAAAAAAAGTTGCGGGACTGAGGTCAAACACAAGCAACTTACACGTGCATTGACGAGACAACCATCCTGCATTGTTTGCCAAACTTGAGCCAAAAATATCCACTGTAAGTGACATAAACTATTGAATGTAAATTGTGTTGTGTGTAGCGCAGCTAAACAGCATTTTACAGACAATCACACACAATATTTTACCTACAATCACGCTTACCGAGCAAGAACACCACGCTTACCGATCCAAACAGCATAAATCCATCCAAAAATAAACTCCTCTACTCCTACAGCCGTCTTCACTCCACGAATTGCTCCGAGTCGGAGATGACTCTAGTTTACGGAAAACCACGACATGCCATACACGTGGTCAGCTGCTCATTGGCTATAAGGAGAAAACATCACTAAATGTGTGTGATGTGATTGGGGGAGAGTGGGGTGTAAACTTTCAGTCACCTGTAGCACTGCTTCTCTGTCCGGTGCTTACAACCCCTCCATCTTATTGGCATCGGTGTCAATCAGAAGCTAACTGTATGTATTTACCACTGAGGAACAAAGTTGGTGCTGTCTGAAGTTTATTATGCCTAAAATCGACCAAAGAAATGCAAAAAAAAAGTGACATTTAGAATACTTTCCTGCAAACATGTAGGATCTAATTTATTTTGTGGACGAGCGCTGGAGCTTGCATTTCGATGATTTTTGTGGATGATTTCTTCAGTGGGTTATATTCTCTGTAGATTGTTTGTTTGACAGAACCAGGGTGAAGTCCCCGAAACATCTTTCCTGACAGCGCTGTGGTGATCGCATGTGAAAATGTTTGCATATATGAAAAAGACGAGCGCTGGAGCTTTCATTTGATTGTTTGTCTGGGTGACGCCGAAGTGTATTCCTTCCTAGAGAGTTAAAGTAGGCCTGGGCCGTCGGAACGTTAACAAGTTAATCATTATTGCAATAATATCATTAATTGTGATTATTTTTTTCACAATAATCATGAGTCTAAATTTTAATAGCGTCCCATCCCTAATCCTAACTCACAAACCACATTTTCAGCAGGTCTCAATAACTGACTTCATAACTTTACTTTTGAGTCTTGTTGTTAAGTAAAATGTACAGATACCTGCTCTCAAATGTAAAGTAAAAAGTATCCACTTTTAAATATACTTAAGTAAAGTACAGATGCCTAAAATATATACTTAAGTCAAGTACTTTACTACTTTTACTTGTTACCTTCCACCACGGAAATGATGAAAAACTTGTAATACATTTTTATCACATTTATGTGAGTAAACTACAGCGAAGTTTCAAACTGAAATATCTAAAACTCCGTAAAGATTTTTTCCTGTTTAGTGTCTGGCCTTAAATCAGCTGTGCCTGCGTCGCTCTAAAGTTCTAATCTGGCACCTGTGGATCTGTGTTAGAATTTGCACATTTTAAATCGCAAAATTGATCGAAAACAAGTCCGACGACTTCCATGTTAGAAAAGTGCGGTGTCCGATGGGAGCTGACGTCGCAGTAAGCAACATCACAGGAAAGAGCCAGATATGGACGACTGCGCATCACACTAGCGAGTAGAGGGTTTGTTTTTTGTTTTTTTTTGTCATTTGTACCAAAGATATCTGTGTAACCTCTCGGTCGTTCAGGTGTGATCCATAGCAAATGATGAAGTTTAAATCTGTCAACTGGACAAATCGTTGTAGGAGTGAAGATGTTTCGCTGCTCATCCAAGCCGTTTCTTCAGTTCTGGTCATATTGCTGGTGGCCACTGCCTTATATCTGTCTGAATCTATCTCTCTATGTAACTACACTGAAACTTCAAGAATCTATTGTCTCCAGTTTCATCTGAGACATAATCTCTCCCTCATCTATAACTCCATCCTCAGACCCAGAACAAAGAACAATAGCAGGGTTGTTAAAGGTTGAATAGAGTACTTTCGGATGAAATTGGAGACAATAGCTGTTTATGTGGAGAAAGCCCTCTCTGCTTGTGGGTCTCCAAAATGGGCCTTCAGTAGATCTAAGAGAACTAAAAAACAGGACAACAGGGAATCTGAACCCAGAAGGAAGGGTGTTACTATTCCTGACACAACGGGTGTGTCTGAAAAACTTCAGAGAATTTTCAGACAGTGTGAGATTTCTTTTTCAAACCCACAAACAATTTAAGACAAAAACTTGTTCACCCTAAGGACAAAACCCTGAGCCACAAACAAAGTAATGTGGTCTACTCCATTCAGTGTAGTGAAAAGTGCAGCGAGTGTTACACTGTAGAAACTTAACAGCCACTCCATAAGAGGATGTACCAACACCAGCGTGAGAGCTCCTCTGGACCCCAGTCTGCTGTACATCTCCATCTCAAAGACACTAACCACTCCTTTGAAGACAGTGAAGTTCTGATCTTAGCCACAGAAAAGAACTGGTTTGAGAGGGGAGTTAAAGAAGCTATTTTTGTTAGGAAAGAGAGTCCTTCTTTACATTGGAATGGGGTCCTGAGACATAATCTCTCCCCCGTCTACAACTCCATCCTCAGACCCAGAACAATGAGAACAATAGCAGCGTCATTAAGGGCTGAATAGTTAGCCCCTCCCTGCAGACAGAAATAAGGCAGTGGCCACGAGCAATCTGACCAGAACTGAAGAAGAGGCTTGGACAAGCAGCCAAAGGTCTTCACTCTTACAACGATTTGTCCGGTTGACAGATTTAAACTTTGTCTTTTGCCATTTGTACCAAAATGACGATTAAGAAAATCAAATTGGAGAAGGAAGTGTGTACGTCACAGTGGGCGTGTAACAGCGGTGGTGAAAACATGAGTTGATCGGCAAAATGTCTTGAAAATAAGCGATTGAAGATTACTCAAATAAGAATTTTCTTCTGACCTCGTACTGATAGCTCAATCCACGCTAAGAACAGGTCAAAACAGGGAACTGTCCTGGAGCGTATAAACCTATAGTGAAAGATCCATATTGTGCAGTGCATTGTGGGAGATTGGTGTGGACATGTTAAAGGAGGTCTGCGCATAACAAAAGGTGCCAAAGGAGAGAGTGAACAGAACACAAAAGATGAAAAAGTGCTTTGAAACCTGAGGGACAATAGAACTGGACGGAGACGTATTGTAAAGGAGGGATGGAGGGAGGAGAGAAAGAGAGGGGGATAGGACAGAAAAATGCAGAGACAGAGAGGGAGCAGACAAGAAGAGGTGAGAGAGACAGACAGAAAGAGAGTAGGATAGGTGAAAGGTGAGAGAAAGACGGTAAGGAGAAAGAGGGAGCAGAGAAAAGGTGAGGAAAGAAAGGTAAAGTAAGAGACAAGGTTAGGAAAGAAAGAGACAAAGAGAGTGGAGATGTAAGGGAGAGAGAGGATTGAAGAAGGGAGGGGAGGAGGGAAAGACAGGTGGATAAGAGAGAGAGATACTGAGAGATAGAGAGAGCGGAAAAGTAGAGATGAGGGAGACAGAGAGGGGATGATAGGAGAGAGAGGGAGCAGAGAAGGAGAGGGGAGGAACAAAGGTAAAGAAAGAGATGAGTCTAGGAGTGGCAAAGAGAGAGAGACAGTGGAGAGGGGAGGGAGAGAGAGATGACTGAAGAAGGAAGGGAAGGAGAGAGGGACGAGAGGGAGGAGGGAAGGAGAGGTGAGGAAAGAAAGGTAAAGAAAGAGACAAGGCTAGAAGAGAAGAAAGAGATAAAGCGAGTGTAGACGTAAGGGAGAGAGAGGGTTGAAGAAGGGAGGGGAGGAGGGAAAGACTGGTGGATATGAGAGAGAGTGATACTGAGAGAGAGAGAGTAGAGAAGTAGAGTTGAGGGAAACAGAAAGAAAGACAGGAGGATAGGAAAGGTGAGGAGTTGGAGTGAGAGGATGATAGGAGAGAGAGAGAGAGAGAGGGAGCAGAGAAGGAGAGGGGAGGAACAAAGGTAAAGAAAGAGATGAGGCTAGGAGAGGTAAAGAGAGTGGAGAGGTGAAGGGAGAGAGAGGACTGAAGAAGGAAGGGAAGGAGAGAAGGAAGAGAGGGAGGAGGGAAGGAGAGGTGAGGAAAGAAAGGTAAAGAAAGAGATGAGGTTAGAAGAAGTGATGGGAGAGAGAAAGACGAGGATAGGTGAGAGAGAGAGAGCGGGGAATAGAGGTGAAGGAAAAGAGAGAAAGTGAGGGGTCAAATAGGTCAGAGATGAGGACAGGAGAAGAGTAAAGCGAGTAGAGAAGAGAGTAAGGGAGGGGAGAGCAGAGAAGCTAAGAAGAGAGAGGGAGAGAGGGAGAAAGAGGAGGTGAGAAGAGAGAGAGAAGGGAAGGAGCAGGACAATCAGAGGGCAGAGGAAAATGACGTGGTGGAGCATTAACCAAACACGGGCGTTTATGTAGGGCCAATCAGCACGCTCCATAAAGTCACTGAAGCGTTAACTATATCTCTCTTTTTTTATTACTTTTATTTTGTTTTCATAATGATTCTTTCAATTTCCAGTTTGATTTAACTTGTGTGTGGATGTAGGAGGCCCAGAGCAAAATATAAAAAGATTTGACCATTTACCAATTTACTTTTCTGTTAAAAAAACATCTTTCAGAGCAGTAAAAAGTAATGTCAAAGTGGTGGCCTTCAAACTCCACCAGACATAGTCGTTTAAGGGAACAAACGTGTCAACAGTGATTACCATAGTAACCACATGGAGTCACGCTGCCGTCTGTGAACTTAGCACTGACACCCACTCACCCACACTCACCTCCACACTCACACCCACACTCACCTCCACACTCACCTCCACACTCACCTCCACACTCACCTCCACACTCACCTCCACACTCACCTCCACACTCACCAACACCTGGCATCTGTGTTTAATCCTCACCATGAGACACTCTGATGTACTCATTCATAAAAACACATGGAAGAGGAGAAGTTGTATTTACCATCTTAAAATCTCTATTGGTTTAACTCTAACTTGTCCAAATCAACAATTTACTGTTCAATACAGTTGGTCCCTTCCTAAAGACAAATGGTAAATGGCTGTGGTCCCTTAGTCGTTTAGTCGATTAATCGGTTGATGGAGCTTTAGCCAAACAAAATAGGTATCGGTGGACTAAACATTTTATTTCGATTATAAGGATTTGTCTGGTACGACAGCAGGAAGGAGAAGTGAGTGAGTTAGCTGAAAATGTAGTATTTTGTTAGTATTTATATGTAAAAAGTCAGAGTCAACTCCTAATTCTCCTCTGTCTTTATATAAGTACATTGTTTAGTAGTACTTTTTCTGCATAACTAGCTGTTTTTACATGAACTCGCCCTGCAGGTGTAGTCTTGTAAGGTGCAGTTTGGGTCAGATACACATCAGATACATAACAGTTTTGGGAGCTTTTGCCACACCCCCTTTGTACTCGGCCAATCGATTGACAGCTCACATCTTTACACCAACAAGAATTTATTTCGTCGACTATGGGTCTAAAGAATGGTCACATTTTTACCACCAGTGTAACCGTCCACAGCAAGATGGATTCTAAGTTCACCAACTCACAAGAATCCACCTGGCCTGGCTCCTACTGGGGTGGTAGATCCTGGCCAGTTTTGGGCCAGAGATTGGACGAATTTGGGTGGAGCTAAAGGTGAAGCTCCCAAATGAACCAAAACAAAGATGTCGACGCAGGCAGGCGCACCTCAGCCTTTTATAGTGAAAATATGGGCTTTTTTGCTTGTGAAAAATGTGCAGAGGGAAGAACTTTGTGCATTTGTGGACAGGGAAGAGGCCAGTGTTTTTCTGTCAGCTGGATGTAACAAAAGTTTGATTTCTTGGCTTGTTCCACCATTGTGACATTCATTGTGAGTATCTGTTTGAACAGGGCCCCATTATTTTCATTAAGAGCCGTCGCACATAGTAGAACTCGCTTCAGGCTGATACGCAGATCAATGTGGCATGAACCGAGTTACCACCAATGGGCACTCAAAGCTCTTTACATCAAGGAACCGCCCGATCACACATGCATTCATACACCAGATCACAAACTAGTGCTGTCACGATACTAAAATTACAAACTCGATTTCCATACTAAGGAAGAGACTCGATACTCGATGCTGCGTCCAATACCACAATGATAATAAATATCGCTCTTTCTTCAGATTTCTACATTAAATGGTAGTACTTTCTTTTATATTCCCATGTGGCCTTATATCTGTGTAATCCTTCAGTGTCCAGGTAGGTTCCATAGTGGTCCATGGGTGTAGAGTGGTCCCTCGTTTATTGTGGGGGTTATGTTCTAAAAATAATGCGCAATGGGCGAACTCTAGTCAGCTTAATTTTTTTACAATTATTATATATGTTATGTTATTATATAAGGCTGTAAAACCCCTCACCACACACTTTATACACTTTTCTCAGACAGGCATTAACATTTTCTCACATTTCTCTCTTGTTTAAACACTCTCAAAGTTCAAACCTTCATATATTATATCCCCCTTCCTCAATGATCACTTTAAATTTGTTGTTCACGTGTCCTCCGCTTCATAAAAACACTTTTAAGTCCAAAGCGTTTCTGAAATTTGTCGGTGCACGACGTTTCATCGACATCGTGGGAGAAAACCTGCAAACATACAGCACTTCAGAGTCACACTGCGATCCAACATGTAAATTTGTCTGAACACATTCTGTACTGTACAGGAGACACGGCACAGAGGAGACTGTTGGACAATGGTCTACAGTCCTTTAGCCAATCAGGACACAGAACACAGTGCACGCTCATATACTGTAAAAATCCGAGAAACAGCGAGGCCGCAAAAGGTGGGACCACTGTATACTAGTCTATGTTGTTTTATACTTGTTCTGATACAGCTCAAGAACATTCTAAACATATTCAGGAAAGCTAATTTCTGTCCTGTTTTAGTATCGATACCTGCTCAAATGAGTATCTAGTCTCGATACTAGTTTCAGTGTCGTGTCCTGGTGTTCAGATAGAGAGGTCATAGCAGGGACATGGGGACAGTTAATTACAGCTATGAATGGACACCCTTCCACAGCCCCTCTTGCCTGGGTTCGCTCGAGACGAAGGTCCACAATCACAGCTACAGCTCAATAAACCATTAAGGCAGTCTCGAGCAATGTGAGCAAACAAATCAATTTGGACATATGTCATTTTAAAGCAAATACAGTTTTTTCAAGGTGTATTTTTTTCCCCCTTGTATTTGAGCAAAATGTGCCTTGCCCAAGTACACACATATTGTATAAGAAGCAGTATAAGTATTGTATAACCAGCAAAATATGTCCGCTGTGTGCCTGTCTGCTACTAATTATTAAAATGCTTTATTGTTCTATAGCCAGGAAGTGCACGTTAGCATGCTAGCTGTTGTTAGCTTTACTGTGAAGACAAAGTCGGCTCTGGTCTGTTGTGAAAAGAGCTTATAAACGCGGTTAATAATGTGATTAATAATGTGGTTAATAATGCTTGTAATGCATAAAGTAAGTGAAGAATAACTTCCAAATAGCACTGTAAAAGTATACATGGGTTACGCTCCTACTGTTTTAAGAAGTTTCTACAATCACAACTAAACCTGCAGATCGAGACACATAGACACATGGACAGGCCTCATGTGAAAAGTCAGAACCTCCAGGATTCACTCACTGAGCTGCAAAGATTGGATTTGAACATGTTTACCTCGTATCTGGGCATGTTTGTACAATTAAAAACCTCAGTCTTATGTACGGTTCCTTTAAGATGATAAATGGCTAATGGTTTATGTATTATACTGTAGGCATCTAGCTGTATCCCGTCTAAGGCTAGCAGACTGCTATTTATGTTTTTGTCACTCTCAGAAAGAAGACTCCTGTCCTATCCTTTTTCCTCTCTCTCCCCATTTCCCTTTCTCTCTTGGGGCTAACCTGATTGGCCCTCTCTCCTTCCTCGGCGGTTACACAGCCCCGGGGTCTTGTCCAATCGACTGAATTTCAAATCTAATGCGCTTTGGACCGCGCTGATTCTACTTGTGCCCGTAAACCTGTTTATATGGCTCACCTGCTCAGCCTTTAGCACGCGCCCGCAATGCTAATGTCGCCTCATGTCACAGCGCAACTGTAGCGTAGCGCACCAAAGCCATCGTCGCTAATGAATCACGAAAGCAAGGCAAACGTTAGCACTAGCTGCTAATTAGCGCCATCACACTCGGTTATGGAGAAGCATTGGCGAATAGCGTGTTTGTTTGTTTGGCTTCAATGAGCAATCAGAGGAAAGTGCTAATTACAGGAGGGTCGTCAGTGTTGATCCCACATAATAGCTGGTATAGTACAAGGAGAAAATACGTTTTAGCAATAAGCATGTGCTAACGGCTGATGAAAACCACAGTGCTTCAGGGCAGAACAATTAAAGGCACTCTACCTGATGTTTACTATCTTAAAAACACGAAAAAGAGAACTAAAGTGAGACCACAGACTATAATGAAGTGAACTAAGGGAGTGTGACTGGGGGGAAAAACCTCATCCCTTAGCAACGCTGTTAATCAAACCTGTTGCTAATGCTAGAGGGAGCGACCTCTGGGGAAGAAAGAATCTGATTTGTCTGTGATTCATTTTCATATCTTGATTTATGGACACAATAGCAAAATTTAAAAAGAAACAGGATCATGTAAAGTCTGACAGCAGCAGTCATGTAGAGAGGGATGACAGTTTTTCAATAGAATTGTATTGGAGCCAATGGACCTGGAATTGTGCTCACTTCCTGCTTGGAACACAGCGGCTAGCAGGTTAGCTATGTCCATTTATATATACAGTCTATGGGCAAGACAATGCAAGCAAATAAGTAAAAATCTTAAATTTTAGAGCTAGTTATTCCTCATTTACCTTATACATTCAGAGCATTCTAATTACTCACCACAATGAGTTTAAAAGTACTTTAAACAACTTGACAGACTGGAGTTTTGTAGTGACAGTAATGTAGGTGTAGAGTAGTTAACAGTTGTACTCAAATAAGAGCAATGTTACTTCAAAATAATATTACTCAAGTAGAAGTACACTCAAGAGTTAAAAATATATTTGGGAAAACTGCTACTCAAGAAAGAGTAAATTATATGTAAACATTTGAATTTGAAGTTAATTTAATTTCAAGGATAAAACATTACAGAATGCCCAAAATCTGGGGTAAACAAAATGAGACTAAATCATAGCTGAAGGAGCGCTGCGAGAAACACAAATGTTCAAACCATTTCATACTGTCAGACTCACTCACAGAAGGAAGAGGAACCACAACTTTTACTCAAGTGAGAGTACTGTTACTTCAATACAAATATTACTCAAGTAGGAGTAAAAGTATGCTGCTAGAAAAGTATTCTGAACAGTGCAATTTCTTTAAAAAATGACTCATGTAAATGTAACTACCCGAGCGCTATCCACATCTGTGCTAATGCTAACAACAACTAGCATGCTAACAGTTCAGCACTTCCTGATTTTCAGATAATACAAGCAGCTCTTTTACCGATACAGATGCTTTTACAATATCTGTAATTATTTCATGGTAGCTGTCTCATTTTAGATGTTAGCTGTCTTATGTTAGCTGTATCATGTTAGCTGTTTCATATTAGCTGTATCATGTTAGCTGTATCATGTTAGCGGGTTCATATTAGCTGTATCATGTTAGCTGTTTCATATTAGCTGTATCATGTTAGCTGTCTCATGTTAGCTGTATTATGCTTTGTCTCATATTAGCTGTATCTCATGTTAGCTGTTTCATATTAGCTGTATCATGTTAGCTGTATCATGTTAGCTGTATCATGCTAGCTGTTTCATATTAGCTGTTTCATATTAGCTGTATCATGTTAGCTGTATCATGTTAGCTGTTTCATATTAGCTGTATCATGTTAGCTGTCTAATGTTAGCAGTAACATGTTAGCTGTCTCATGCTAGCTGTGGTACAAACTGTGTACAAGTCAGTGTTTCATTTGAATATCCTGGTGTTGGTTTGATGTTAAATGTATAATTCATTGATACACTTGTGTTTTTTGTGGCACCAGCCGCTTTGAGGCTCTGTACACTCTGCATTTCACTGCTAAATTATTCATTCCGATTCTGTTGCTTTTTGCTGTTGAGGAAAAAAGCTAAAGACAAGTGCTGATGTTAGCATTAGCAGCACAGCTATTAGCAACTTATAATATTTTTCCTGGGATTTTAATAAAACACAGAAAAATAAATATATAAAGATAAGTTATAGTTTTACACCAATCAATAAGCAATATGTGACAAAACATGGAAAAATATGTACTAATGTATTACATAGTTGCTAGGTAACAACAGGAATTCCCCATCTGATGTCATGATTTCCAACCAGGAAGTAACATTTCAAACCTAATTCTTTATTTTATTTTTATTATTTTCAAAATCTTAAACATAGTAATCTTAACTGTGTTATAGTAAAACGAGTTGTCCAACCTACAACAAAAATAAATTAATAAATAATTTTAAAAATGGGGTTTGGAACTTTTTGTGAGATATAAGCAAGCCAAATAAGGTAAGGACACATGCTTTTTTTTTTTGTTTTTTTTTTTTTTTTTTTTTTTATGTTTTTCAGGGCAGTAAAAACAACCAAAATGAAAAAAGTCTATTAAGTTTATTTTTTGCCTACATACTGTGGCTTTAACTATGCATATGGTAAATGGGGTTTTTTTTTTTGTGTGTGTTTTTACACTTTCACACCCATTCACACACACACACATGACAGCACTTTTTTACAATCTTGAAATCATCTGTCCTCATATTTTGTGGAGTTGTTTTGCTGCAGGAGGGACTGGTTCACTTCACAAAACAGATGCATCATGAGGAAAGAACATTATGTGGAAATACTGAAGCAACATCTCAAGACATCAGACAGGAAGTTAAAGCTTAGGCATAAATGGGTTTTCCAAATGGACAATGACCTGGAGCATACTGCCAAACTGGTTACAAAGTGGCTTAAGGATAACAAAGTCAAAGTTTTGGAGTGGCCATCATAATCCTATTCTGATCTCAAACCTATTAAAAATGTATGAGCAGACCTGAAAAGTCCTGTGTGAACAAGGCGAACTACAAACTTGTCTCTGTCACATCAGTTCTGTCTGGAGGAATGGGCTAAAAATTCATGCCAACTATTGTGAGAAGTTTGTGGAAGGAAATCCAGAACATTTGACCCAAGTCGTGCAGTTTAAAGGCAATGGTACCAAATACTAATGAAATGTATGTAAACTTGTGAGTTTGAAGAAAGTAATGAAACATTGTCTAAAAAACTCTTTTTCTCCCTGCAGATAGACATAAGGCAGTGGTCACCAGCAATCTGATCAGAACCGAAGAAGCGGCTTGGATGAGCAGCAAAACGTCTTCACTCCTACAACGATTTGTCCAGTTGACAGATTTTAACTTCCTCTTTTGCTGTGGATCAGACCTGGACGACTGAGCGTTTACACAGATATCTTTTTCTCATTATTCTGGCATTTTGCAAATAGAGATAATTTTAGTAATCCTAATTGACCTAAAACAGGAAAAGTTCAGTCTGATTTCATGCCAGACAGTGAGGGAAAAAAAGCATATAGTGTATTTAACTTCTCATTTGTATATAGATGCATTTCAGTCAGACGATTTTACTCTTCATATGCTTCCATTTGATTTTCATTACAGCTCATGTTGGCCTCTTTAGATTCTGTAGCCGTGTGCTCAGTGGTCACAGTCCAGAGCAGTAGATATGAACTCTTTTCATGTAATATTCATAAATTCTCTCTCTGGTATGCTCCTGCTGTCTGTGCATGTTAGTGATGAGGCAGATGGCACCTGTAATCAGATCCAGAGGACACAGCCTGCAGGGAGAGAAACCTATAGATTTTCATACATCACAACGCAGCGGGGGAGGTAATGGAAAGTACATATTTGAGTTTAGCTCGTAAGCGGCAAGGAAGAGCTTCAGAAGTGATTAGAATGCTGGCAGGATTGTGTTTTAGGGCCCTCACTGCATGCTTATGAAAAATTTCCAAACGCCAACAACACAATTTACATATAGGACAGTGTTGTCATGATACTAAAATTCAAACTCGATTTCGATACTAAGGAATAGACTCGATACTCAATACTGATTTCAATACCACAATGACTATAAAAACACTTTCTGTAGACAATAGAATGTGATTTAAAATGGTAGTACTTTCTTTTCTATTCCCATGTGCCCTTATATGTGTGTAATACATGTGAAAGATACAGCTCAAGATCTTTCTAAAGCTAATCAGGAAAGGTTCATTTCTGTCCTGTGAATAGGACTTTTGTTAGTCTTGATACCTGCTCAAATATAGTTTCAATACTAGTTTTATTATCTTATTTTTGATACTTTTGACAACCCTAGTTTCTTTTCTGTTTAATAAGCTTTTTTATTATGCCATTAAACATAATATTCTCACTCTCACCTATAAATAAGGAAAAAAAGACATGTCAGCTTACAGCAGGAGTGTCCAAACTATGGCCCGGGGGCCAAATGTGGCCCTCGGATCAGTTTTTATTGTCCCTCAGGCCTCCTGCTGAACCGGCCCAATTGATCATAACCAGTACTTTTAACAGCAAATTAAACAATTTCTACCACTATACCCTCACTATATTGTCAAAAGGTTTGTATCACACTGCCACTATGTTTGAAGATATAGAGGCAGTGTGATACAGACCGAAAATGAATGTGTTTCAAACCTTATTAACACACAGCGGCTCTGTCAAAGCTGTGTGTAAAGCACCGCACTGTATTGATCACAGGTCTGTGGCCCTCCGCTTCGAATATGTTTTAAGATGTGGCCAATTCCCTCTGCCCCGGCCAGAAAAGTTACACAGTGCACATTTGAAGGTGCTGTATTTTGTATTTATTATTAGGGCTTTTTAAAAAGAAAATATAAAGATAAATGTAATCGACTCCAAGAATGTATAAAACCCTGCCTCTACAGCTGTGTTGCCAGAGCCTGAACACGGACAGAGGACACAGTCAAGTTTTTCTCTTTTACTCAAGAGTACTGTTACATCAATAAAAAAAATTACTGAAGTAGGAATAAAAGTATGCTACTCTGAAAAGTACAATTTCTTTAAGATTTAGTTAAGTTAATGTAACTAAGTACTCTCACACAGGAAAAAGTTGTCTGACTTGTAAACAGCAGAACGGCTTCCTGTCATCTCTACGTTTGATTTGGAGTTAAAACCCTTTCAGACGTTGTTGATTTATTTCACAATTTGGCCACAAGACACTGACAAATCACATGATTGACTCAAATAGTTGTGTTTTCTATGGTTTTGGCTCTGACGTGTGTTTGAAATGTATCCACCCTCTTGGTTTAGTCACAACTAAAAATAAATCAATAAATAGTGTTGTCACGATACTAACATTTCAAACTCGATTTTGACACTAAATAATAGACTCGATACTTGTATCGATTCCAATACCACAATGATAATAAAAAACTAATTATTTAGACAATAGAATGTGATTTTCCACATTAAATGGTAGTACTTTCTTTTCTATTCCCATGTGTCTTAATATGTGTTTATTCCTCAGCGTGCAGTAGGTTCATAGTCCATGGGTGTGTACTAGTCTGTGTCTAATAGTTGTGAAAATGCTTATAAACTCATCATGGTGATTAATTAGGATGCTCTGAATGCATAAGGAAAGTGAGGAATAACTTTGGACCACAGCAAACTGTTTAAAATTAACTCGTTATTTTTTTTCATGTTTTGTTTTTTTTTTTTTACCTTTTCTGAATGACCTTGTTTGGCTCGATAACATTGATATCTCAAACATGTTTTTTCCTATTTTATTTCACACTGCCCCTGTAGTGTGCACTTGCCACAGTATTGAACGTTTAGTCATCTGTGCGTGAAGCTAGCTGCTGTAAACATGTTGGAACCCTTTCCGCTAGCTCCGATTCAGCCGCGCGCCGAATGCTAACAGCTTAGACACATCTCCTCTTTGTTCCTCTGACTCGCTCGGGGTATTTTTAAACCGCAGAAATCATTTGCCGTGGGGGGAAAAGGGAAGATTGGTTTTCTATTTTGGATCATAAGCTATTTAGTAAGAGCTATGGATGTTTTGGAATATAGAACTGGATTAAGCAAATGGATATGGCAGATAACGGACTGAAATACAGGGATGGGGATTGCATGTGATTGTTGTGTCCTTGGGCAAGACACTTCATGTTCTGTTCATGTGCAGTATAGATTTGTTTGTGTGGTTGTCGGTGGTCAGAAAAAAAGGACAAAAGACACAAAATGGCGGCCACTTCTCAGCCGGTCTGCCCCAGGGCGGAGGAGTGAATTGAAATTAGAAACATTAAAAAATATTACGATATTTAAATTTTTATATATTCATGGGTTTCAAGCAAATGATTCCTTTCTGAGTTGATCCAAATGATATAATATTTTGATTTGAATTGTGTAATTGTGTTGCCATATGTTGAAACCCTTTCATCTTTATTCTGGAAATTTGAATCACTAAATCTCATATGGCACATTGCATTTATTCAGTGGAAACAAAGGGAGGACACACTTAAAGGTGCACTGCGTAACTTTTCTGTAACTCTACAACTTGCTTGTCTCCATGGAGATATTATTTCTTTTCCTAGAATTTTCCACAAGACATAAAAATAACCTCACCTGCATCTGTTCAACTACAGGTGTTCAGATTCCTAAAACACGTCAGCCAGATGTTTCTGATTACAAACATCCGGCTGCAGGGGGCGGAGCTTGAAGTGTGGACCAATCACAGTGTGCCTCATATCCCCAGACCCCGCCCCTCCTCCCCCATCACTCTCCCCATTTAAAACCACTGACACATTTAAAGGCCGTGTACCCCATTTTTCCCATGTATTTGCTCAAAGTATGTCTTGCCCCTGTGCAAATATGTTGTATAAACAGCTCTTGAGGTTAAAACTCTGAAGGCTGAGTAACTTAGCACTGAGAGCGAGGGGAGGAGGGACTCAGAGCATCAAAAACAAAACTTATTAAACATGTTAATACACTGTTTTTGCCGAATATAGCATTTTCAAAACAATAAAAGGTAACATGATGATCTAAATGTTATGTGGTAGCAGTTCATACCCCATAGAAATATAATAATAATAGATAAAAAATAAATAAATAAATAAAAATAAATAAATAAATAATAAATAAATAAATAAATAAATAAATAAATAAATAAATAAATAAATAAATAAATAAATAAATAAATAAATAAATAAATAAATAAATAAACAAACAAACAACCCCACACAACTTAGGGTTTTTTCTAAAAATCCCGCGCTGCATATCTAAACAGAACTATACCCTCTGTCCTCACAATACAAGGTGAAAATCAGACTGCTTTCACATTGGCCTCTAAAAATGACTTGTTGTCCTCTTTTCAAAACCAAAGCTGGCAATAAAAACACGCTCTGAGACAGGACAAAGATTTGTGGGGTAAATATGACCAAATATGAGTAGACATGGAACATAAACAAACAGTGAGTCAGTCCAGCTCTGAGAGGATGGCCCGGGGACAGCACAGGAGAGAGAGAGGGTTTAAGTTCTGTTATTTTGGCCAAATGATGACATGTTTTAAAATGGTGGCTGCACAGAAAAGGGATGACAGTTTGATATATAAGGTTTGATATGATAAGGGCATGTTCTAAACTTCTAAACAAATATTTCAATGTTATCTTGGCTTAGTAGTAACTAGTATTTCATAGCATGAAGAGAAGCAAAAGAAAAGTCAGAGCCAGTAGCCCTTTGTGTCTCTGTCCATGATGCTAAACACGAGCCAGCTAAGTGTCTCTGTCCCTGGTGCTAAACACGGGCTAGCTAAATGTGTCTGTCCATGATGCTAAACATGCCCTAGCTAAGTGTCTATGTCCCTGGTGCTAATCACACTTTAGCTATGTCTCTGTCCCTGGTGCTAAACATATTCTAGCTAACTGTCTTTGTCCATGAGGCTAAACACACCCTAGCTAAGTGTCTCTGTCCATGGTGCTAAACACACAATAACTCAGTGTCTCTGTAATATACAGTGAAATCTTGCGTCTACACAATGGGTCTAGAAATGATCAGGTGCAACAATGATTTTGTATATTTCATGTCAAAGTACAATGTCATCAATGGGGACATCTGTCTCTTGTCTCCATCTGGACGTAAGACATTTTCACATTCTACCATCTGAAAACCACATGTATGTCTATGGAGCGATGTTTAGCAGTTACCGTGGTGATACAATGAGCGCATTACCAAACACAGCTAAATACGTTTTAAGAGAAATGGTACATGGATTTAAACAATATATACAACATAATACAAGAATTAATGTTTCTGTTTAGATATTTAGGTGAGAGCAACTGGAAAATCTAGTTTGTCCAGAATAAGTCTGTCATGATAACACGTTTTGAAGTCTAATATATTGCTGAAGTAAATACAGATGATAAAGGATACTATTGAAACTCAACACAAAAAACACAAGACCAAAAACTATTCTAAATCTACAATATTGTAAAAAAAAAAAAAAAATCATGAGCTGCAATAAATAAACTGCAGAAAAAAACACAGATTTGAACAAGTCAAATGTTGTGTCTATGATGTATCTTGATACATCTGATTTTTTGTTTGAAAAGTAGTAGTGCAAAAAATGTACTTTCCACCACTGTTTTTGTCCATTCATCATAAAAGTGTCATGTAAAAGATAAAAAGCACAGAAGTTAAGTAATTACTAAGGCTAAAGATAAATCACAGTAGCCCATAGTATAGATGTGAGTATAATGTACTACATGCTGAGTACACAGATCTCAAAACAGGCACTGTACTACACAGACAAACCACTACATACTGTCCAGATCCTGAAGTATTTGTAGCTGGACAGACCCAGAGGAGCTGACCCCAGCCCGGAACAAGAACAGCGCTTTGACTGGTGCTGAGCTAACACAACCAGGACAGGCCCAGGGTACAGAGGAGGAGGAGGGGGCAGAGGAAGTGATGGAGGGGGGTAAGAGCAGCATCCAGGACGGTGCTGAGCTAACACTATCAGGACAAGCTAGTACTGCGGGGCATGCCTCCAAAAAAGCAGAACAAGCTCCGGTACACCCCTGTGTCTGTTCTCTGTCAGGTTCACATTTGTTCTGCTCTTCACAGACTCGTGTCTCACCCTTTAAAACGCAGCATCATCATCACTTCTACAAATATCACTACACTATGACAATATAATATGAAAACCACGCTGGACAGGCTGAGGGGGAGAAGGCAGACGAGGACCAGACTCTTGTGCTCCAAGTTGGGCTGTGCCAAGGGCCAACACCCCATGCACCTAAGAAAAATAATAACTGTGTAAGTGTGACGGCCATGTACAACTTGTAGTGCAGAGAGCTTTAACCAAGGCGGTGGGACCACGTCAGAACATGTTTTTACAAGTCAAACTGCGTGTACAACTGTGTAACTTACTCTATCCAGTGTGCCACGCATATTCAAATTACAACCACAAGCATTTTGTCCATCTCTATAAATAGAACCATTTCAGATGCAGGCTACAGGCTGTGACTGTACTGCACATCTGCACTAAATACAAACACACGATTATGTTCTGATACTTTCTCAACATATGTACGCGGCTTGAATGTAACGACTTCACATACATTTCATAACACATATAATCCAATCCT
Organism: Periophthalmus modestus; assembly: GCA_019594935.1. NCBI lineage: Eukaryota > Metazoa > Chordata > Actinopteri > Gobiiformes > Gobiidae > Periophthalmus > Periophthalmus modestus. Next base: position 25,178,289 of record JAIEZT010001328.1, on the reverse strand, counting down.
GTTCTGGTCAATCCATATTGCCTTTGTGTCCTTGGGCAAGAGACCACAGTGGGTACAATAGAATACATAGTAAAATCTAAACTTAAGTAAAGTACAGATACCAAAAATTTATACTTAAGGAAATTTTAAAGAGGATACTTTTACTTCACTACATTTGAGAGCAGTCGCTGTACTTTCTACTCCACTACATTAATGGACTGGACTGAAAAGTAAAAATATTTTTATTACTGTCTGAGACCTGCTGAAAAGGCTGACGGTTTATTTTTAACATGTTCATAATTCAAGCAAACAAAAAAATACAAATAAAAACAGCTAGAAAAAAAAAAAAAAAAGAAACAAAATTCAGCACAAATCTGTATCAAAATCTCTACATTTGAAGCTTTATAAAATGTCAAAAAATGCACAAAATACTTCTATGTTTTACTCTGTAAGTACATTTTTAAAGAGGTATTTTTAATAATTTTACGTAGTAGATTTTTTTTTCATGTGATACTTTTATGTTAGTGTTTTTTTTTTTTTTTGCTTCAGTGTCTGTACTTTTACTTAACCCTACAACATCAGATACTATTACCTCCGATAGATTTGCGGTTGTGGACTTTCCATTACCGTAACTCCCAAAGCAATTGTGCTCTCGCAACTCAAATTCAAACGGCGTCTCAAAGCAGAGACATGGGGCTCTTTAAATATGTTACTGTCATTATGGTAATCTGCCTCTGTTGGCCCTCGAAGACGACCAATCAGAGCGCAGGTGCCAACGGGATTCTTTCAGTCAGTTTGACACATCAATGTAAAAATAAGGATGGATATGTAAAATAGGGGTAGTTGTGTGAAAAAAGGCAAAAGTACATGCTGATACTTCCTTTAACATGATTTTTATGGCTAAAAAAACAAAAAAAAAAAAAAAAGTCTAGGTGAGCTATAATAGTCTATAATGTGCTCAGTCCTTAGAGCCCCATGTCTCTGCTTTGAGATGTCGTTTGAATTTACATGAGGCACAATTGGTTGTGGAGTTATGGTAATGGAAAGTCCACAACCGCCAGTCTATCAGCGACGACAGCATCCGACGTTATAGAGTTAAGTAACAAAACTGAGTACTTCTTCCACCACTGTAGAATAGAGTGGAGCGGGTTCAGAGGGTGAGAGTGCTCTCTCAACTAAACATCTATGAAGGACTAATGATTAGGGTCATCAAAAGTGTCAAAAATCAGATACTAATCGATACTAAAACTAGTATCGAAACTAGACACTCATTTCACCAGGTAATGATACTAAAAAAGTTGCATTCACAAGACAGAAATAAACCTTTCCTGAATATGTTTAGAATGATGTTGAACTGTATCAGAACAAGTATAAGACACATAGGATAACTATTCTTTGGTATCACAATCGAGTTTGACGTTTTAGTATCGTGACAACTCTATTTCAGGGTTGAATGGTCTTGGCCCCAGTTTCTCGATGTGGTACTACATCTGTGTCTATAGTCTATAGAGGTGTAAAAGGCAGCTTAAAGCCGGTAGTCCTGTGTGTCTCTGTCCATGGTGCTGAACAAACTGTGGCTAATTCTGCTTTATTTCCCACTTGAACGTTACAAACTCTGACGTCAGTGTGTTCCAGCTGAATTTGCTCATGTTAATATGGCTAAAGCTGAAGTATTGGCAAAAATATATAGTCCCACAACCATCTCACAGCTCAAGTACAGTAAGTGTGAAAAAACACAGTTACCAGTTGCCTCGCATCAACCATGAGTGTCGCTGTCCATGGTTCTGAATTTTTTTACGCTGAGGATGTTTTGCATGTATGTGAACGGCGGAATCTCCAGCAGTTACCAATGCAGAACGCACACATTAGCAAACACTGCCCAAAATCAAATATTTCTTCACGTCTCAAGAAAAAATACAAAACAGACACATTCGTTCATGATCCTGTTTAGGTGTTAGGTGTTGTAACTGTAATTTTGCGTGTGAGCACAGATCATCTCACCTGTTGTAGTTCAGTTCTTTATGGTCATATTTCAAAGCTCAGATTAAAGTGTAATATGAGTAACAGAGCCTCAGACAGAGCAGTGTCTACGGTTAGCATTACACCCCCCGGGAATGTTGATTACCTGCGAAGTATCAGTAGACTGGAGTTACATTCTGCTAAAGCGAAGAATCTCTGTCCGTGGTGCTGAACAGGGACTTTTGTGTCGCTGTCCATGGTGCTGAAAAGTCTGACAACCGGCACCAAAAAAAACAACCACGACACGAGCCACGGACTTGTAAGGATTCTTCATTTGTCGAGATAAATGCATGAGAATCTTGTATTAGCTTAGCACTTTTAGCATTTTTGTGAAGTCTAATTGTCAAACACTTAGCATCAGCGTCTATGCAAACTACTTTCGCTCCCTTTGAAAACAATCAAAACAGACAAAAAGACAGAGAGAACAGAGAGAGGGACGGAGGGAGAGATGGATCTAATTAAACGACAGGCGTCCCTGGAGGGGGGAGCACGGTTTAGGGTTTATTTTTAAAACTAGACAATGTGACCCCCGAGAGAACAAGCAGGAAGCAGCTGTTCAGGAAATAACATCAAACACAAAACTGTAACTAGACTGTTCAGGATTAGGACAGAAATATAAAGATGTGACAGTTTGAATGATGTTTGAATGCACTATTGGTTTGTCAAAATTGTCAAAAATCAGATGCTTATCGATACTAAAACTGGTATTGAAACTAGATACTCATTTGAGGAGGTATCAAAACTAAAAAGTCACATTCACAGGACAGAAATGAACCTTTCCTGAAGTTTAAAAGGATCTTGAGCTGTATCTTCCACTATGAACCTACTGGACACTGAGCACTGTTCTCTCTCTCTTTTCTCTTTCCTCTCTTCCCCTCCTCTCTTCTCTCTTTTCTCTCCCTACATTCCTTACCCTTTTTCTTTCTTTCCTTTCCCTCTCCTCATCATCCCTCTATTCCTCCTCTTTCCTCTTCTCTACCGTCCCCCTCTCTCTTTAACGCCATCATTTTACCTTGTTCCTCTCCCACTATCCCTCCCCTTCTCTCTCTCTCTCTTCCTCTAGAATGTTCAGAGGCATTAAAGAAGAAGAAGAGAGACGTTGATCAGAGAGAGGAGAGAGAAGAGAGAGGTGGGGTGAGAGAGGAGAGGAGAGAGGAGAGAAGAGAGAGGTGGGGAGAGATAGGAGAGGAGAGAGGAGAGGAGAGAGAGGTGGGGTGAGAGAGGAGAGATAGGAGAGGAGAGAGGAGAGGAGGCAGGCGTAAGGAGCAAAAGAGAGAGAGACAAGAGAGAGGTAGGGGGAGAGAGAGAGAAAGAGGAGAGGAGGCAGGCACAGGAGAGAGGAGAGACAGAAGAGAGAGGTGGGGAAAGAGAGAGAAGAGGAGGCAGACACAAGGAGAGAGAGGAGAGAAAAGAAGAGAAGAGAGAGGAAAGGAAAGGAGGCAGGCGTGAGAAGAGAGGAAGAGAGAGAAAAGAGAAGAGAGAGGTGGAGAGAGAGAGAGGAGCGCAGGCACCTACCGTCTACCGTCATCCTCTCTCTTTCTCCCCATTCTTTTACCTCCTTCCTCTCCCACTATCCCTCCCCTTTCTCTCTCTCTCTCATCTGCTCTTGCCTCGTCTTTCCTCCTCTCTTTCGCTCTCTTCTTCATCCCCCTCGTTCCTCTCTTCTTCTGAGAGGCACATAGACTAGTATACGCCCATGGACCACTATGAACCTAGGACACTGAGGGATTGTTGAAAATCACATTCTGTTGTCTAAAGAAAGAGTGTATCATTGTGGTATCTGTATCAGAATCGGTATCGAGTATCTGGGGGAGCGCATAACATCTGCTTGTCTCCATGGAGATGTTGTTGTTTTACCTGGAAAGTTCAGAGGCATTAAAGGTCCAGTACTTGACTTTGTTCCCGTGTATTTCAGCAAAATTGGTCTTGCCCCAGTACAGATATATTGTATAAGCAGCTCTTGGGGCCAAAATAAGTACAATAATCAGGAAGTGCATTAACTCTAGTTGCATTAATGTAACAGCAAAAGTCCTTTCTGGTCTCTGCGAGTTGTGAGAAGTGCTTAGAAACTCATCGTGGTGAGTAATTAGGATGTTCTGAATGCATAAGGTGAGTGAGGAATAACTTTGGACCACTGCAAACAGTTTTTTTTTTAGACTCTAAAATCAGGTGCAGTGCCTTTAAACAAGTACATCAAAGTAATAAAGCATTTTCGTGACTGTTTTATGCTGCACTGTGGAACATTCCAGGCTTTGCAATAATGCCCACATGGAGACATCACCCCCGACTAGGAAACTTACATAGCGTTCCTTTAAAGGTCCCATATCGCGCTTTTTTCTGATCTAATGTTGTTTCCTCGTCCCAAACACACCCAGATGTGTTGTGTTTTGTTTCATTCACGCATGTTTAACACACAAACCCTGTTCTTCTCTCAAACTGAAAACACTCTGTTCCACCTTGTGATGTCATCGTGTGGTGATACAGGAAGTGCTCCACTGTTTTGTTTTGGGGGGTTTTTAAACTCCATACACCTTCACTAGAATCACTTGGATCATTTCACACCTGGTATTTCCAATCTGACCTAAACAAAAAGTAAAAAGGAGCTGTTAAAATGAAAACTACCACTTCATGACATCACAAGGTAGAACAGAGCGTTTTGAGCTTTGGAGATGTAGACAGACTAATAATGCAGGGTTACTCAAACATGTGTGAATGAAACAAAACACAACTCCAGGACTGTTTTTGAGGAGGTAACAGTATTATAACTTGACTTGAAGTTCACACGAGTCCATGTTGTGTCACACAGGAGCTTTAATGCTACAATAGAAGCTAAAGCAAAGCAGCTTCTGGCTCTATTTAAATCTCAGCTTTTAAATATGGAGAAAGGGGGAATTCCCAGAGCTCCTCACGCAGGATCAGGCCAGAAGAGCCGCGCTATCGACCCGCCTTTTGACGTGACGGATCGCGCGGAGGCATCGATCCGCGCACGGGCCGGAGGGGGGGCGCGAGGCGGGGGTCACGAGTCCATGTAAACACGGCCCACTGCAGCGGGGACGTGTGAGCGGCTGTCAGCGCGTTCACCGGAGCCGAGTGACGAGAGCCGAGTGCAGTTATTAGTTCAGGTTCGAATCGAATCTTCTACACGGCTCTTGCTCAGAACTGAACGGGAACGAGTCTCATTATTGGATTAAAGAGTCAAATATTGTTTACTCTATTTGCAGCCCCCAACAAAACAGCAAGATACAGGCTCTAAGAAACAGAGGCAACACGTGACTTTTTGGCGCACAATATCATCAGTTTTGTTTCATAAATAAATAATTAATTAATTAAATAAATAAAATAAAAAAATAAATACATGCATATACAAATAAATAAATAAATATATAATTAAATAAATAATATAAATAATAAATACATACATACACAAATAAATAAATAAATACACAAATAATAAAAAATAATACAGACATAAATAAATACATAAATATATAAATAAAAATTAAATAAATAAATAAAATAAGGCATAGTGATTTCATATGGCAAACCTCATACTCAATAAAGCACAGCCAGCACATTTCTGTTTTACTCAAATTTTTGCCTTTTCAGTATCTAGTTTTTTTTGTTTGCTTGTTTGTTTGTTTTAATCATTATTACGAAGCATTTCTAAATAAATAAATAAATAAATAAATAAATATTACGTCTTTAGAATGTCTCTCAAAATGAAAGGATCCCACCAAATCTGTGTGTCCCTCCCGGAGCTGACGTAGAGGCGGCGCAGGGCGTAAGGACGTAAAACTGTTGCTCTCACCAAAACTCCTCCAATTTGCACCGACTTCTCCTGCGTAAAGTTCCTCAAATATTCCTCCATTGACAAAATACCATCGACCAAAACGAGACAACACACAGCGCACCCAGAGCATGCCCCCGCGCAGCTGTACGTGAGCCGTGCGTAAAAGCCACGCGGAACAAAAGACAGCGGCGTGACATTTGCGTTTGGATGAGCGAAAAACTGTCAACATCTTACCGAATCTGAGTACGTGTGGCATCCCGCGAGAATATCCCAGAAAGAGCAGGAGGAGCGCTGTGATCCTGAGGCTGGAGGTGAACACGAGACTGCTGAACGACACCGGAGAGGAGCGAATCTTCATGTTGTTTAGGAAATCAAAATGAAAAATAAAATAAAAAAAAGCCGTGGTCGTTATAATCCCCAAGTCCGAGGCGCTCCCGGGTCCCCTCTGCGCGCTCTCCCCGCGTGTCTGTCCTCGTCTTTGGGCTAAAAAAACAAAAACGCTGGGTTCGACTGCGCTATTTCACGGCATGGTCACTCGTTCTCGCGTTAAATCCATTAGCAGTCCCGGCATGTCCCCCCGTTCGTACCGTCTTCTCTCCCTCACTGCGCCAAAAACGGACAATCCACCGGGTCGACGTGCGGTGACGAGCCGAGGTCCATGCCCGGGAGAGCGAGGGCTGTCCCCCCCGGCATCGGCTGCGGTTCCCCGGCTGTGGAGAGGGCGCGTGGAGCTGCGGGGGACGCTGGAGGAGACGGCGGAGGAGACGGTGGACTGCGCGGGTTGTGTTGGATGTGTTGGATGTGGCGGCGGTGAATGCAGCCCCCTCTGAGCCGCTCCGGGAGGCGTGCGCTCCCGTTCTACTGCACTGCTGCACCGCCTCTGACGTCGAGCCAAGGTTAGCGCTGTGAACGCGCACGGGAGAGGAGAAGAGAGGAGGAGAGGAGAACTGAGACAGAGGAGGGGAGAGAGGAGGAGAGAGAGGAGAGGAAGGAGAGGAGGAGAGGGAGGACAGAGACAGAGGAGGAGAGGGAGAACAGAGACAGAGGAGGGGAGAGAGGAGGAGAGAGAGGAGAGGAGGAGAGGGAGGACAGAGACAGAGGTGGGGAGAGAGGAGAGGAGGAGAGGGAGAACAGAGAAAGAGGTGGGGAGAGAGGAGAGAAAGGAGAGGAGGAGAGGGAGAACAGAGACAGAGGAGGGGAGAGAGGAGGAGAGAGAGGAGAGAAAGGAGAGGAGGAGAGGGAGAACAGAGAAAGAGGTGGGGAGAGAGGAGGAGAGAGAGGAGAGAAAGGAGAGGAGGAGAGGGGGAGAACAGAGACAGGGGAGGGGAGAGAGAGGAGGAGAGAGAGAGGAGAGAAAGGAGAGGAGGGAGAGGAGAGAGAAGAAGAGACAGAGGAAGGGAGAGAGGAGAGGAGGAGAGGGAGAACAGAGAAAAGAGGTGGGAGAGAGAGAGGAGAGAGAGGAGAGAAAGGAGAGGAGGAGAGGGGGGGACAGAGACAGAGGATGGGAGAGAGGAGAGGAGAGGAGAGGGAGAACAGAGACAGAGGAGGGGAGAGAGAGGAGGAGAGAGAGAGGAGGAAAAGGAGAGGAGGAGAGGGAGGGACAGAGACAGAGGATGGGAGAGAGGAGGAGAGAGAGAGGAGAGAAAGGAGAGGAGGAGAGGGAGGACAGAGACAGAGGTGGGGAGGAGAGGAGAGAGGAGGAGAGAGGGAGAACAGAGACAGAGGAGGGGGAGAGGAGGAGGAGAGAGAGGAGGGAAAGGAGAGGAGGAGAGAGGAGGACAGAGACAGAGGAGGGGAGAGGAGAGAGGAGGAGAGAGAGGAGAGAAAGGAGAGGAGGAGAGGGAGAACAGAGAAAGAGGTGGGGAGAGAGAGAGGAGAGAGAGAGAGAGAGGAGAGGAGAGAGGGAGAACTGAGACAGAGGAGGGGAGAGAGAGAGGAGGAGAGAGAGGAGAGAAAGAGAGGAGGAGGGAGGAGGACAGAGACAGAGGTGGGGAGAGAGGAGATGGGGGGAGGGGGAGAACAGAGAAGAGGTGGGGAGAAAGGAGAAGGAGAGAAAGGAGAGGAGGAGAGGGAGAAACAGAGACAGAGGAGGGGAGAGAGAGAGGAGGAGAGAGGAGGAGAAAGGAGGAGAGGAGGAGAGGGGGAGAACAGAGAAAGAGGTGGGGAGAGAGGAGGAGAGAGAGGAGAGGAGGAGAGGGAGAACAGAGACAGAGGAGGGGAGAGAGGAGGAGAGAGAGGAGAGAAAGGAGAGGAGGAGAGGGAGAACAGAGACAGAGGAAGGGAGAGAGGAGAGGAGGAGAGGGAGAACAGAGAAAGAGGAGGGGGAGAGAGGGGGAGGAGGAGGAGAGAAAGGAGAGGAGGAGAGGGAGGACAGAGACAGTGGATGGAGAGAGAGGAGGTGAGAGAGGAGAGAAAGGAGAGGAGGAGAGGGAGGACAGAGGCAGAGGTGGGAGGGGGGAGAGGAGGAGAGGAGGAGAGGGAGAAACAGAGACAGAGGAGGGGAGAGAGGAGGAGAGAGAGAGGAGGGAAAGAGGAGAGGAGGAGAGGGAGGACAGAGACAGAGGAGGGGAGAGAGGAGGAGAGAGAGGAGAGAAAGGAGAGGAGGAGAGGGAGAACAGAGAAAGAGGTGGGGAGAGAGGAGGAGAGAGAGGAGAGGGGGAGGGGAGAACAGAGAGACAGAGGAGGGGAGAGAGGAGGAGAGGAGAGAAAGGAGAGGAGGAGAGGGAGAGACAGAGACAGAGGAAAGGAGAGAGGAGAGGAGGAGAGGGAGAAACAGAGAAAGAGGTGGGGAGAGAGGAGGAGAGAAAGGAGAGGAGGAGAGGGAGGACAGAGACAGAGGATGGGAGAGAGGAGGTGAGAGAGGAGAGAAAGGAGAGGAGGAGAGGGAGGACAGAGGCAGAGGTGGGGAGAGAGGAGAGGAGGAGAGGGAGAACAGAGACAGAGGAGGGGGAGAGGAGGAGAGAGAGGAGGGAAAGGAGAGGAGGAGAGGGAGGACAGAGACAGAGGAGGGGAGAGAGGAGGAGAGAGAGGAGAGAAAGGACAGGAGGAGAGGGAGGACAGAGACAGAGGTGGGGAGAGAGGAGAGGAGGAGAGGGAGAACAGAGACAGAGGTGGGGAGAGAGGAGGAGAGAAAGGAGAGAAAGGAGAGGAGGAGAGGGAGGACAGAGACAGAGGTGGGGAGAGAGGAGAGGAGGAGAGGGAGAACAGAGACAGAGGAGGAGAGAGAGGAGAGAAAGGAGAGGAGGAGAGAGAGGAGAGAGGTGGGGAGAGAGGAGAGGAGAAAAAGAGAGAGGAGAAGAGAGGAGAGGAGAGAGATGGAGAACAGAGACAGAGATGAGGAGAGAGGAGAGAAAGGGAGAGAGGATTAGAGGAGGCAGGTGTGAAAGGAGAGGGGAGAGGGGAAGAGAGAAGAGGAGGAGAGGGAGAACAGAGACAGAGGTGGGGAAAGAGGAGGAGGAGAGAGGTGGGGAGAGAGAGGAGAGGAGAGGAGGAGAGGGAGAACAGAGACAGAGGTGGGGAGAGAGGAGAGAGAGAGTAGAGGAGGAGAGAGAGGAGAGAAAGGAAGAGAGGATAAGAGGAGGCAGGCATGAGAGGAGAGGAGAGAGGGGAGAGGGGAAGAGAGGAGATGAGAGAGAGGAGAGTAAGGTGAGAGGAGAAGAGACCAGAGATGAGAGAGAAGAGAGATGGGGAGAGGAGAGAGGAGAGAGAGGAGGCAGGCACGAGAGGAGAGAGTGGAAGAGAGGAGGAGATGAGAGAGAGGAGTGAGAGGAGAGGAGAGAGAGGAGTGAGAGGTGTGAGAGAGAGGAGAGAGAGGAGAGGAGGAGAGAAGAGGAGGAGATGAGAGAGAGGAGCGAGAGGAGAGGAGAGAGAGGAGTGAGAGGTGAGAGAGAAGAGGAGGAGAGGAGAGGAGGAGAGGAGAGAGAGGAGTGAGAGGTGAGAGAGAAGATAGAGACGTGAGAGGAGAAGAGACCAGAGAGAAGAGCGGTGGGGAGAGGAGAAAGAGGAGAGAGGTGGGGAGAGAAGAGAACAGGCGAGAGAGGAGAGGTGAGGAAAGAGGAGGAGAGGAGAGAGTGGAGAGAAGAGAGAGATACGGGAGAGAGACAGAAGTGGGGAGAAGGGGGAAGGGAGAGGAGAAAAGAAGAGATGAGGCAGGTGTGAGGAGAGAGGAGAGAGAGAAGAGAGATGAGAGGAAAGGAGGTAGGTGTGAGGAGAGAGAAGAGAAAGAGAGAGAAAAGAGAAGAGAGAGGTGGGGGGAGAGAGAGGAGAGGAGGTGAAGAGAGAAAGGAAAGAGAGGTGAGGAGAGAGAGAGAGAGAGGAGAGAGGTGGGCAGAGAGAGAGGAGAGGGGGCAGACACAAGGAGAGAGGAGAGAGAGGTGAAGAGAGAAAGGAGAGAGAGAAGAGAGAGGTGAGGAGAGACAGAGAAGAGAGAGGTGGGCAGAGAGAGAGGAGAGGAGACAAACACAAGAAGAGAGGAGAGAGAGAAAAAGTAAGTGAAGGAGAGAGAGGGCAAAGGAGAAAGAGGCGAGAGATAGGAGACATGTGAGAGAAGAAAGAGAGAAAGATAGGGAGCAGGACAGAAGGAAAAAGAGAGAGGGGGGAAGAGAGGAGCAGAGAGAATAGGCAGACTTGAGAAGAGAGGAGAGAGAGGTAGGGAGAGGGGGGTGAGGAGAGTAGAGATGGTGTAAGAGACAGGGGGAGAGATGGTGGAGGGAGAGAGAGGGACAGGTAGGGTGAGGGAGGAACTGGGGGTAGCAGGAGAGAGAGAGAAGGGGGACAGGAAGAGAGAGGGGTAGAGAAAGGGAGGGAGAGAAAGGAAAGATGCAGTGTGTTAAAGACGGAGTGTTTTACTTCTATGGGGTTTTAACTGTAACACATCACATATTTAGATCACCATGTTTCCTTTTATTGTTTGAAAATGCTCTATTTCACTTTTTTTTGACACTCTGAGTCCTGCTCTCTCTTTGCTCCCCGGGTCACTCCCCCTTCAGAGCACTATCACAACACAATCAGCTGCATCACACTAATGAAACTACTGCTCATCACATGTTTTTGTATATTCATGGAAAATTGTTGTGTGGGAGCATGGGTGATGTAGGGTCGTGGGCGGAGCATTGGACAGAAACTGACAGCTAACCGTAAGGAGGGCTTGAACAAGGACTGGGAGAGAACGCTAGATTAGTCAGAGATGCATGGATGACATTATGGTTTTGATGAGAGAATGTTACAACATGGTAGAAAAAATACCCTAGTGTAATACTATACTAATAATATTTGAAACGTATCTTTTTATATGGATATAAGCAAATGACACCACCAGGCCAGATCTGTGGAGAGGCAAGCCCACTCACAGTAAGAAAGCTCATGTAATTGAGTAAATACAATACAGATATGTTTAAGCATTTTGAACCTTTAAGATGTATAGAAACAAAAAAATATATAATCTTATGTATGTTTTATTCAAGCATGTTTATACAATTTTATATTTCAGTCTCCCTCTCCAGAGTGAAAAAAACTGTTCCCCCTTGTGACATCATTATGTGTTAATACAGGAAGTACTTTAAGTAGAAGTACAATTTGTTAAAAGGGTACTCAAGTAAATGCGACACTAAAACGTAACAGCACGGCACTCAAGAGACTTCAGCACCACGGACAGAGGCACAGGCACACTGAAGAGGAGACGAGAAGAGGAGAGAGACAGGGACAGAGAGAGGGACAGAGAGAGGGAGACAGGGAGAGAGACAGGGAGAGAGAGAGGGACAGGGAGAGGGGCAGGGAGAAGAAGAGGAAGAGGGACGGGGAGAGAGAGAGGGAGAAGGACAGGGAGAAGGACAGGGAGAGGGACAGGAGTGGGACAGAGAGAGAGACAAGGAGAGGACAGGGAGATGGACAGGGAAAAGAGAGGGAGAGGGACAGGGAGAGAGGGAGAGGAACCAAGAGAGGGACAGGGAGAGGGACATGGAGAGAGAGACATTGAGAGAGAGACATGGAGAGAGAGGGAGGGGGACAGGGAGGGAGCACGGAGAGACAGAGAGAGGGAGAGAGGAGAAAAAGAGAGGGATGGGGAGGGGGAGAGTAAGGGACAGGAAGACAGAAGGAGGAGTAGAGAGGAAGGGAGGGGGAGAGCCAGGGACAGGGAGAGAGAAGGAAGAGGAGAGAGGGAAGGGGAGAAAGAGGAAGGGAGTTGGAGAGCAAGAGACAGGGAGAGAGAAGGAGGAGGGAGAGAGGGGATTGGGGAGAGGAGAAACAGGAAGACAGAAGAAGTAGGAGAGAGGCATGGGGAAAGAGGAGGGGAGGGAGGGGAAGAGCAAGAGACAGGAGAGAGAAGGAAGAAGAGAGAGGGACCGGGTGAGAGAAGGAATGAGGGGGAGAGTGAGGGACAGGGAAGAGAAGGAGGAGAGAGAGTTGGAGAGTGAGGAAAGCAGAAGGACAGACAGAGAGAGACGCTAGAGGGAGAGAGAGAGAGTGGGGCAGAGGGGGACAAGGGGGGGGGACAGAGGGTCGGGGAGAGAGGGGAGAAAAGGAGGGATTTGTTCTGAATATATCTCAGAATATCACATGCAGCTTAACAGAGAGCGGGACACTTGAAAGAAGATGGACACTTTACAAACTCTTTCATTTTGTTCAAGTGGATCTAAAAGACATTTTAGGTTCACATTCAAGAGACAGAAATAAATCTGCCACTTAACTTTTCCATAGGTTAAGCACCTCCGTTTCAGCTCTAATCTAGTCCCTGTGAGGTTTCTGCCGCCGCACTGAAATCAACAGATCCTGATGCGACAGACAAATAATCTGCAGCTAAAAATAAACGTGTCGTCTTTACTACACTTTTAATTTTGTGTGGTATGTTAGGTTAAACATGTAGTAGAAGTTAGCATTAGCATTAGCCCTCACACACATGCACCTCATCAGAAGTGTCCTCAGGTGAAGTTTTCCTCACATGTGTAAAGTGTTAAACATGTCGTCAGCTCCTTGTCTACTATCTGGTATGTCACGATTTACTGATTTTAGTGCAACTCGGCAAAAACCTCTTAGGGATCTCATTAGAGCGAGAATGCCTACGCCAACTGTCCCTCTGATTGGAACAAGCCGTTTATACCTTTGTGCACATCTATTTTTTGTTAGGAAAGACAATCCTTCCTCCATTTATCTCCAGTTTAGACCTAAATCTAAACAAGGAAAACTATAGTGCTAGCCAGTATGCTAATAGGTGTGAGAGCAACCACTAAGGGCCTGAATGATGATTACACTAAATATGACACAGTGACAGTTGAAGGCAGCTCAATAGACCTCACCTACAAACAGAAACTATAAACAATAGATGTGTTAGTTTTACTGGCGTTAGCTCCTCTCTTCAGACACATATAAGACAGTGTCCAGCAGTAATCTGACCAGAACTGAAGAAGACGCTTAGATGAGCAGCAAAACCAACAACTTTTCGTCCATTTGACCAATTTGAAGATTTTTCTTTTACTATGGATCATACCTGGACTGAGGGATTACACAGACATTGATCTGAGATAAGTTTTGGCCTTGTTAACATTACGGTTGCGGTATGTCGTATGTCATTTCTTCTGCCCATGTCCAACCAGGAAATGAAACTATACATTTCACCAGAAAACATAATAATAATTTATAAAAACTTGGCAAGATTTTTGTAAAATCTTAAATAATATCTTAAGTAATGTAATTAAAACAATTTAATTTATAATTTAAAATAATTTTAATTTAAGTAATTTAACCCAACATATACCCTTCAATTGTGATTCTTCTACAAGTACTCTCCAGGTGAAATCCTTCTAAAAGTACTCTCCAGGTGAAATCCTTCTAAAAGTACTGTCCAGGTGAAATCCTTCTAAAAGTACTGTCCAGGTGAAATCCTTCTAAAAGTACTGTCCAGGTGAAAAAGTACTTCGTCATTGGCTGACCCTGGACCTGTCCTCTTCTACTACATACAGCACATACAGGAACATGCTGGATTACAGAGCTTTCACTGCCCCCTAGTGCACAGAGGTAGACTTGCAGATAACTCATGCACTCAGTTGTAGAAATAACAATAGTCCAATGCATTTAAAAAAAAAAAAAAAAAACATAAAAAATAAAGGGGTAATTTGAAAAATGTGCTTTTATGAACGTTTAACCTTGTCATAAGAATGATCTCACTCAGACTTGTATTTTAGATTCCTGCATGTTGGAGTAATCCTCGATCGTCTTGCATTTGAGTGATGCTCCTCTAGCGCCCCACTGTGGCACCTGGTATTCCCAGCAGTCTCCCATCCAAGTACTGACCAGGTACGAGGTCAGGCTTTGACCACACGCAGTATGTTAAAGAGGGGATATTTTACTTTATTTTACTTCTATGGGATATTAACTGCTAACACATCAAATATTTAGATCACCAATTTCTGAGTTGAACCAAGGATACAGTTACAGGTTTTTCATTCTAATTTTTCTTTTAGGTGCATGCATTTCAGTAAATGTATTATTAAAAAAACAGTAAGGCTGTATCGGGGAATGCTGATGTAAACCTGATATCCCTGTAAGGCAGGACACAGATGAAGGCCTGTTCACTGAAATGTTTATATGATCTCCTCAACTTTAAAAAAGTTGACAACGCAGTACCAAGTGATGGGAACATCAGGAACAAGGAACATGAGAAACTAGAGAAATACCAGGGGCTTCTGGAGAAATGTCTGGAAGGTGAAGGTATCTGTGGTGCCCGTGGTGCCGACCCCCGATATATAAAAATCTCATCCTCACCCCCCCGTTCCATGCTTGGGTCCTCTATTAGAGGCGCAGTATCTTAGCTGTTCCTAGTACCTCACTTTTCTCGACTGAGATGTCTGATGTTTTACCTGGGATCTGCTGAAGCCACTCCTCCAGTCTGGGGGCCAGTGCCACTGATGCTTTCACCTTCCAGGCCTTCTCCAGCTCTTCTTTGAGCCCCTGGTATTTCTCTAGTTTCTCATGTTCCTTTTTCCTGATGTTCCCATCACGGGCGACCCCTCGAATCGAACCTGAAATCGTCTTGCTGTGAGGCGTGAGTTCTAGACACTGTGCCGATACACAGACCATAACTGCCTGGCCAAAAAAAAGTTGCCACCAAAAAAAAAGGTCACACTCTCTAATATTTGGTTGGACCGCTTTTACTTTTGATTATGGCACGCATTCACTATGGCATTGTTTCGATTTCGCTTCTGCAATGTCACAAGATTTATTTCCATCCAGTGTTGCATACATTTTTCACCAAGATCTTGCATTGATGATGGTCGAGTCTGATGTTGCACAAAGCTTCTCCAGCACATCCCGAAGATTCTCAGTGGGGTTAAGGTCTGGACTCTATGGTGGCCAGTCCATGTGTGAAAATGATGTCTCATGCTCCTTGAACCACTCTTTCACAATTTGAGCCCGATGAATCCTGGCATTGTGATCTTGGAATATGCCCGTGCATCAGCGAAGAACAAATCCATTGATGGGATAACCTGGTCATTCAGTATATTCAGGTGTCAGCTGATCTCATTCTTTGCGCACAGACTGTTGCTGAACCTAGACCTGACCAACTGGAGGAGGCTCGGACCTGTTTACTTAGTTAAATCCAGGTGGTGACTTTTTTTTGAGCCAGTATTAAGCAATGATTTTTTGATATAACATGGTCAAGATCATATTCTGAACTTATGTTTGTCTGTGTGTGTTCTACGTGGCATGTGTACTCTGAACTTAAGCTCAGCTAATACCTGTTTCTAGCAGTGAGCATGTACAGCTGCAGCAGCTCCCAGCTAACTCAGCAAGTGACCTTTGTACGTGTTTTCCATACGTTTAGCTCTGCTGAACGCAGATAAGATGCCACAGGTATAACAGTCACTGTAGAGATGTAAGACCAGGAGAAAGGAGACTGAAACTTGTCTTCCATGATGCCTGAATAAAGACTAAATGATGCAACTATCTGAGCCTTCCCGATCTTCTGCCTTTGTCCGAGTCATTTCCTGAAGCTGACACCAGACAGTGTATTAGACAATCATTTAGGGAACAAAACATTTTCAGATCTTTTTAGCAGTTATCTTAAGCAGGTATCTGAGTCTGATTTGGACCACAAAGTGAAATCTGAGAGTT
Organism: Periophthalmus modestus; assembly: GCA_019594935.1. Lineage (NCBI taxonomy): Eukaryota > Metazoa > Chordata > Actinopteri > Gobiiformes > Gobiidae > Periophthalmus > Periophthalmus modestus. The sequence continues at coordinate 25,162,394 of JAIEZT010001328.1, read as the reverse complement.
AAGGCTTGAAAATGGATATAACGTTGTGCCAACATAAACTTTTGCTCTGTATTTGCTCTGTGGTCCGATTCCAGACCCATCTGGATTTGATCAGAATGTTGAAGGGACTCTCAGGTCAGGGAACATCTTTTCAACATGAAGGGCCACTTCCCAGTTTATCACCAGTGATGCCAAGAGGTCTGTGTTATTGTGTGGTTCAGTTTGAGATGTTTGACTGTATCACTATGAGATAAATACACTGAATTGGGCATGAATGAGCTGTAAGGACATTTGAATATAAAGTCTTCAAAGAGCTCTCAAGAATGAGGACTAAATATAATGGATTTTTCAAATGTGAATCAATCCAGTCTTTTTTTTTTGTTTTTTTTCATAATATCCTTACATTTTGACCTGTGTGGTTTATTCTTCTATGATGCAAACACGATATGATGACATATTGATATATATTGATATATAGATATAGATAGATAGAGATATAGATATATATTCTTCAAAAGTGTAAAGTAGTTTGCTTAATTCTCTTGAACTCATTGGTTAAACAACAAAAGTCCTATTGGCCAAATCTTTTCTCCTGAACATACTGTTATTTACTATTATACACTAGACGCAACAGTAACACAGCTTTTTAAGTTTTTATTTCTATTCCAGTTTGACCAAAATCACATGGACATTGCACCACTGAAGAAGCCTCTTGGTCTCTGCACTGGGCTCAGTCGCAGCAGCAGCCGAAGCGCACCTTGTAGTCCTGACAGTACTGGCCCGGACCGTTCTTGCACACGAAGCCCTCGGTCGGATTAAATCTGTGAAAAAAATAGGTTAAGAATAAGGCATCTTTGTTCAGACTTTTGTGTCTGTACGGAAGGACATCAGGCTTTAGAACGCAGGTGTTCTGTTTACAAACACAGGACGGGTCTATAAAACAGATCTTGTCACGAGTGCAGTGGCTTACACGAGGAAGTCCTGTCCAGTTGCAGTAGCGGGGACGTCGCCGCTCACTGTCACCACTTCGATGTACTTGGGTTTCTTGCAGATTTTTCCGGGGTATTGTTTTTGCAAATCACTCAGACGCTCCCAGTCTCCGGTTCCACTGGGGTTATCGCGGTCAAACCAGTCGGTCCAGCACACTGTAAGGAAGAATCAATCAGTGATCAGTAAGTCATCACTTTAGGACACAAAAAGCGACTGGACTTGTGTATAGTACCTTCTTCTGCACAAAAGGGGGAGTGGCAGCTGAAGCGAACGCGGTAGTCATTGCACTTATTGTCTTTTTGGTCGCCGTTTTTGCAGATGAAACCTTTATCTTTGTCCATCCTGAAAATAAAAAAAAAATTAAAAAAAAACTCACAAAATGTAAAATCAGCCCGTGGTACTTAACCTTAATAAAGCTTCAACTAAGACTTAATTCACAATGAACAAATAGTTTATTAAGATTTGGGATGTTTTTAAGTAGTTACTTTGCCTGAATCAGGGGGTATTTTACTTCTATGGGGCATTACCTGCAAACACATCACATATATTAGATCACATGTCACCTTTTATTGTTTTGAAAATCCTATATTCACCAAACACATTGTTCAGTATTTTACAGCTCACCATAAGGAGGGTTGAATCACCATGAAAAAGAATGTACATACTTGGATATCTAAAACCTCTTCAGACATGTTTTGATGAGGAAACAACAATACAACATTGTAGAAAAAAAAAGAACACAATTTTGCATAATACCCAAGTGTTACCCAACTTTTATGTCACAGTAGTAAAATCTATTTTCTGCTTCAACCCTTCAAAAAGTATCATGTGTCATAGTGTTCTCAATACTTAAAGTTGTTTCATTCTTTGTAGTAAATGGTACTGGAGTGAACTTGTTATCTCACGTATATTTTTGAAAGTAAACCCATAAACCCCTCACCCTGGCCCTAAACTTAACCAAGGTCTCCAAACCAGTCCCAAACTGCAACCATCGTCTTTCAACGATAATCTTACATCCTATAACCAAACCATAAACTTAAGGAGCTTGGGAAAGAAGGTGTCTGATTTGTCTGTTAATAATGTTCATGTCTTGATTTAAGGACACAGTACAAAATAAAAATACCAGGATCATATAGAAAAGGTTAGCATGAACATTTTAAGACCAAAATGATGAGCCTGACAGTTTTCCAATGTAAAGTGAATTGGAGCCAAAGTCGATGGCGCGTCCATGTTCACTTCACTATTTGGAACACGGTGGTTAGCAGGTTAACTATGTCCATTCATACATACAGTCCGTGGTTGGAGCATCTTGGGAACATTATGCTGAGTGTTGGTGGGAGATACTCACTCGACCACATCACCCGCTGCAGCTGGGGTCAGTCCACTCAAAGTCTGGGCCTCGATGTCCACTGGTTTGTCACAGATCTTTCCTGGATACTCTTTGCGGAGGTCCACCAGCAGCTCCCAGTCTCCTGTCCCTGAGGGGTCATCTCTGTCGAACCACTCAGTCCAACAACCTGAGCCAAAACACACCATGCTACTTTTAAACAGTGCTGTGAGAAGTGCTCGAATCTGTTCCTTAAGTAAAAGTACAAAAAAAACCCCAAAAAGAACATTTTCACACTTACGTTCGTTATTAGGTTTGGTGAAAATTGCTGGATTAGAAACAACAGTTATTACATTTAATCAGCAAACATTGTTAAGAATCATTTCTAGTGGAAATACTTACGGATAAAGGCGTTAAAGGGCTTTTGCAGACTCCCAACTGCAATAAGAGCAATTGTATTGGTTATGTAACTCAAAAGAATGTTACTAAAGCAATAGTACGTTACATGGTGCAGTCGTTTTGTTACAAGACACGCCCAGAATACCTCTTTGAGCAGTCATCTTTGTCACTCTGGTATTTTCACACAGAAAGTACATACCCAAATAACTAGCTATTCCCTTTTATTCTGTTATATTATACATTTTAAAAAATATTTTGTGTATTAGAATCACAATATTAGTGGGTTTCAGATGACATGCCAATAATATTTAATACAGATGGTGGGCCCGAACTAAAATTCAGATTACTCCTATGAGGATTTTTGTTGTAGTACCACCATAGAAAGTGTTATTTTGCAGAAAACATTGTATAAATATTAAAGTCAGGGCTTGTTGGGTTTATTATATCTGTGCCAACCGCAACCGCAATGGTGCCCAGAGCAATGTACCAGAAATGAGTCCAGCGACGATGGCAAGTCCCAACTGTTGGTCAAAAACACAGTATATTATTATCAAAATCATTTCAAGCTACTGCACAAAGCTTATCCATACACACCAGAGTCTTCATTGTTGCAGGCAGAAGGTAACCCTCTGAGAAAAAACAAACTGGGGTTGTCAAAGGCATCGAAAACCAGATACTAATCCATACTAAAACTAGGACTGAAAATAAATACAGTAAGTCGCAAGTGAAATGTATGTTTTACATAAATGTTGGATCCCGGTGTGACTCTAAAGTGCTGTATGTTTGCAAGTTTTCTCCCCGACAAAACCCACAATGTCGATGAAACGTCCAACACCGACAAATTTCAGAAACGCTTTGGATTTAAAAGTGTTTCTATGCTGCAGAGGCATGTAAACAACAAATTTAAAGCAAATATCGAGGAAGAGGGATATAATATACGAAGGTTTGTACTTTGAGAGTGTTTAAACAAGTGAGAAAATGTTAATGCCTGCCTGAGAGAAGTCTATAAAGTGTGTGGTGAGGGGTTTTGCAATCTTGAAACATATTGAATATCTGTAAAAAATAAAGCCGACTACTTCGCAGATTTCGCCTATTGAGGGTTATTTTTAGAATGTGACCCCCGTGATAAACCAGGGACCACTGTATATGTTTTTTTCTCCATTATTATGCATTTTTTGGCTGGTGCAACTTTTACTCCGGTGCGACTTATACTCTGGAAAATACAGTACTCATTTGAGAAAGTATCGATAGTAACAAAGTCACATTTACAGAAGAAATGAAACTTTCCTGAATATCTTTAGAATGATCTTGAGCTGTATCTTTCACAAGTATAAGACACATAGACTAGTCTACATCCATGGACCACTATGAACCTACTGGACAACTGGGAGATTACACAGATATAAAACATATGGGAATATAAAAGAAAGTACTGGGGTTTGATGCTAAAAATGACACTCTATGGTCTATTCATTAATATCGAAATTGAGTTTGAAAACACCAAAACAAAGCAGATTTTCCAATTTTCAAAAATGATACTTACCACAATGAAGAGTGTGGTTTCAATTCTCTGATGGAAAACGGTAGAACTAAGTCCACAACCTCTCTCTTTATATACTGTGCTCTGTCCAAACCCTGCAGTATTTGTCGCCCTCTTTTGTGACAGACAGGAAGTGAGTTGTCATGCTCAAATGTCTGCTAGACTTTGGGTTGTTTTGTCTGTGCCCAGACCCATGTCGGGTCACAGAACGCACATATAACACAGATCTGGTACAGGTCTCCGGGGTGGTATCCCATTTCAAACTTTCCTCTTGGTAACATGTGATTTCACTGCTTTGGAAAGTCCTATTGTTAACCTGCTGTGCACACACTGAACCAAATCAATTGTAGTGAAGAAAAGCTTTATGTTGTATACCTATAATCTGCTTTGCATTCAGGTGGGTTGAATGTAAAGAACATTGTAATGACCCATGTTCTACCCTGATTAGCGACACTGAGGTAGAGAGGACACTGTTTACTCAGGTGTACGGTCACATGTGTAGATCATTATTTCACATTTTAGTTTTATTGCAATTTTTCAGTGAGAGATTTTTTATTTAAAGGTGTATCGTGTGTAATATGTGCAGTACAACTCTTTTAGTTAATTTACTTTTCTGTGCAGATTCTGAACACCTGGTTGGGTGACAGGTCCGTTGGAGGAGAAGCACTGGACTCCCACACACTGTCTCACTCTTGGTTTACTTTTATTAGTACAGCGATTTGGTCCCTCTGATACCTGAGGAAGGTCAGAGGGGTCAGAAGTGCGACAGTGTGCGGGAGTCAGTCAAGTACACTTATCTTGGTAGGAACTATTGTTCAGTTATTTGGTTCCTCTAGACACTTATTTGAGGCACACACTAAATGTTTAAGCTAGCGTTACTAAGCTAGGACTAAGACTAACTCTTGAGTCCACTGGTTTGCTTAGGAGCAGATCGGCAAAGTCACAGAGTGTTTCCAACTTTGAAAGTGAATTGTAGCTCCCCGTTTGAGGGGTCCGAACCCTGGAGGGCACTAGTTCCCAGGGGGGTCTGGATCACTTTAGCGCGGTACGCTTTAGGAGGAGCTGAGTAGAGCGGGAAAAAATGAGACACAAACAAGTGTGTCTCATTCTCAGTTTATGGACAGGCCTCATGTGAAAGAACCTCTCACTCACTGAGCTGCAGAGGCTGCACTAGCACTGAGTCATGATTGGCTGAGGGTGCTGGGGTTTAGGTAGTGACCATTAATTAAAGCTAAAATGACACAGTGAGATTCCTTTTAGGGTTTTCAACACTGAAACTGGAAACTCAAATGAAAAACTCATCTGAAGCTGATTCTACTTTCTGATTGGATAATAATCTTCAGAAATAAAACACCAAATAAATATCCAATGTTTTTTTGTAATTAGGAATAAATCAGCAGTAGAATTGTTATCAGTAAACGATTTATTTGATTTGAACATTTCCCTTGTATCTGGAGACACTGATAGGTCAAGTTTATTTAACTAAAACTCTAAATGTGTATACTGTTCCTTTAATTCTCCCTTGACTCAGTCCACCCACGTACATGTTAAGTTCTTACATAACAAATGTACTGCACATGTGATCTGCCAAAGCCAGGCTTTGTTTAGGTTTTCTATGGGCTCAGAAACTTTAGCTGGGAGGCAGGGTGGGAAACACACATGTGAACACTGACACGCCCTGGATGTGGCATTTCTACATGTGACGCCAAGAGGAAACCTGAGGAACATATGAACAGTTCAAAGGCTTTTTTTAATCATTAAGTAATTTATGAATTACCTTATTTTCCATCACTCCGGAGTATAAGTCACACCAGCCATAAAATGCATAATAATGAAGAAAAACAAACAACAAAATATATAAGTCTCACTGGACTATAAGGCCCATTTTTGAGGGGAATTTATTTGACAAAATCTGAGACTAAGAACAGACATTTTATCTTTAAAGTCAAGTTATGAAAATAACAATAAAATAGAGAACAGGCTGAATAGCAGCACAGCACGCTAACGTAGCACATAGACAGAACTGAAGACGTGTCTGGTCTGTTAACATAAGATATTAACAGTTAATCACATAACTAAAGCATAAAAAACAAGCTAACAAGTTTAGTCTGGATCTCACTCCAAATCACTAAATCTATTGAATTGTTCATCCTCAGTGTCACTTCTGAACAACTCCGCCAACTCTGGAGTTAGATGAAGCGCTGCTCCGGAGGTAGATGTCTGTCATACTGATACGAGCCCGGAGCGCCCTCACGCAGTGTCAGTGTGACAATAATGAAGATGTGAAATTATACATTTTAATCATTTCACAAATAAGTCACATCTGAGTATAAGACAAACTATGGAAAAAGGTGCTTATAGTCCATCCCTTATGACACACAGACGGAGACACAAGGTCATTTCATTTCAACTCAAATTTATTCAGGGAAATGACACATTTGATCCTGAAAAAGTCTTTCCTTATTTCAGTTATTAGCCCCAGATGCTGATGTGGGGCTGCCAGAGTTGGCACCAGAGCCACAGGGTTCTCCACAGTGACCCAGCACCAGGGGCACCAAGCAAATCCAAAAGTGCAATCGATAACTCACAAGAACGGAGAAATATTACAGTAGTTCTTGTTGAAATAATTCAAATATTACAAGAAATGTGCAAAAAGTAAATCCTGCCTGAATTTTAACAAGTGTCTTATCAAATCCTGGAGCAGCTCAGTTGGTAATGTCTGGATTTGGGGGAGGTGGGGTCAGAAGGAAGAGACAGCCCATTATACAGTGCCATGCTGTGTACAGTTCCACATGTCATTATTATTTTTGCACTTTTTTCAGGGTAATACAGCCTGCCCCTGGAGCATCTAGGCAGCTCCACCTGCATTTGAGGAGGCAGATGGGGCGCTCCACCACAGAGTGCACAGGAATGCCTGGCATTATAATGGGCCTCCTCTGGCCCTGGCAGGTCAAAAAAGGGGCTTAACAGCCACTGACAAAGTGGGCACAAAGAAATTAAATAAAATTAATTAAATACAACTATGGTAGAGGAATAGGCTTAAATAATAGTGTTCTGTAAGAGTCACTCTGTAGCCTCAGTCTACACCTGCCTACACTGATCCCCAGAGGGCTGTGTATTGAAGTAATGCTCTGTTTACATAAACAAACGTATTCTCATTTGAAACCAGAAAACGCTGCAAATTGTATTTTAATATTTACCTACTCCTCTAATGTGGCAATGCCAGTTGTCCCAGTAGAGGCTGATACGGGCAGCTCTTGGCAGCCTGAAAGCACGGATCACCAGCCAGGTGTCATTTGCCAAATTGCCAGTAGGTGCTGGTCACAAAAGACTTGTTTCCTTCAGACGGTGCCAAGAGAGCCATGGTGCACAACCACACATGTCACAGTATTATATTTGTGGATAAATTAGGGAAATCATTGTCACTTTAGATCATGGGCTTTTGTGGTAGTTGTAAATTGGTCACCCTTGATGACGTGACCCCACACTGCATGTGAGAGGGGAATGGCTTATCATTTAAATTACAAATGACACGTTTCAAGCGTTCAGTTTTACCTCTGAGCTGCGAGGGCCCTGGGTCACAGATCTTACTGTGTACAAAGGCTCGAGAGCTTTTGTGGAGGGGAACAGTGTTTCACACGTTTGTTTTTTATAAATACCACCTCTGAGGCCGGGAGCTGTCTATGAAAGTTTCGGACCTCAATTTGTGCATACAGAGGCTTTATAAATGAGGCCCCAGGTCAATGTAGTGCCATTATCCTTGATGGTTTAATTTTTGAGGTTTACCATCAGCCTTCTCAGGGCCTAATGCTGGAAACGTTTTACAATCTGATCCAATGCATCTTTGGTGTGAAAGAACACATATTAAGCAAACTGACTTCCATTGCTTCCATTAATCTAAAGTCGTTTTGTCTGACCACTAAAAAATGTCTCTGTTCACATCATCCCCATATAGTTCTGTCATAGTTAAAACACTTCTGCACAGTTTAAGTCCATAAACCATCACTGGATTCGTTCTGCGGCCAAACTGTGTTCATAACAAACACAGTGCACAGTGCTATTAGCATAACAGTCTCTGAGGACAAGGACTTCAATTGTTCACTTTTCAAATGTTAATTCCCATTGCTGACAGCAGAGGGAGCTCCACCTGCCAAATGCCTTCAAAAATGTGAAATATTTAGAAGATGACCCTGAACTGCATTCATTCTTGAGGCTTTAAGCTTAATGTATAATGGGAAATGTGCCCATTGCATTTGTTTTGTTTTTTTTGTCTTTCTACCATGTTATAATGTCCGCCCCTCATCAAAAACATGCCTGAGGACGTTTTTATTGTTTTATAGATGTCATCCATGTTTGAATATTTTAGTGATCTCTCCCGGGCCCTATTCAAATCCTCCTTATGGTCAGAAGTAAGATTCTGTACAAGGCTCCGCCCACAAGCCTACATCACCCATGCTCCCACATGACAACTCTCCATGAATATAGAAAAACATGATTCAAAACTCTACACAACTTTTATACAGTGGGATGCACTTGTGTTGTGATAGTGCTCTGAAGGGGGAGTGACAGAGTGAAGAGCAAATAGAGGTGAGAGTCAGAGCATCAAAAACGAAAGTGGAACTTACGCTGGTGATCCAAATGTGCTGTGTGTTAGCAGTTAATACCCCGTAGAAGTAAAATACCTCCTCTTTAAATGCAAGAAATTCTCTGTCCCTTAAACCTTTGAGGATGACGATGAGCATGTAGCATACTTTGTCCCCTTCTGCAGTGTCTTTGTGCCCTCCCTGTGGTCCCCGTGGTCCCTGTGGCCTGCTGAGAATAGCGCATGTGTTCATACATCAGCATTAGAGCGTGTCATCTGAAGAGCCCTCTAATATTTTACCCCAAAGTGCGTACTGGACCCAGCGCCACAGTACAAATGACACACACATTTATTATGCTCTCTGCAGAACTCGCCTCCTCTGTCTCCATGGAAATGACCAGGATTGACCAATCAGAAGCAGGGGTTACCATGAGATTAGTATCTGCTATTACTTTCTTATTTTTATGTAGGTAAGATAGACAGACAAAGCTCCTGATGTGTTATTAGCTGGGTTGTCAAAAGTGTCAAAGTGTACTTTATTGTCAATTCACTATGTAACAGACATTACACAAAGGACTGAAATTGCTCACACACCCACGACATAAAGTGTACACACGCATCAACAATAAACAGACGTAGACAACATGCAGCACTATACTCCTCCAACAAGAAGGAAGCTTGAGGTAGATGAATGTGCCACATGGAAGGTGCAAAAGCTGTTGAGATAGAATGAGATGTACAATATGTAAGGTGCAAAAAGCTGCCTGGACATTATTGTATGTGAGATTGATTTAGATGTCACTAACAATAACAAATGTTGATGGTATCTTCTTCAGTGTTGATCAGCCTGACGGCTTGTGGAAAGAAGCTGTTTCTGAGTCTATTTGTATGGCACCGCATGCTGCCGTACCGTTTACATGATGGTAGGAGGGAGAACAGTTTGTGTGCCCTATTTAAGCCCTCCTTGTGGCAGTACAATCCCATCCAAAGCTCAGACTATGGCACTAACAATTCTCCATAAATATACAAAAACATGATACAAAACAGTACACAGCAGCTTCACAAACCTGATGTGCAGTAGTTTTATTAGTGGGATGCACGCTGACTATGTTGTGATTGTGCTCTGAAGGGGGAGTGACTTAGCATGAAGAGCAAACGGAGGGAGGGAACTTATAAAACATGTTAATATGTTGTTTTGTGTTGTGTTAGCATTTAATATCCCATAGAAATGTAATATAGTACCTCTTTTCTTCTGTACCAGTGTTTTTGTATCACTTTTTGTTAGTTTTACATAATTTAATTGATTCCACAGTAGCACTGACACGATCCCTCTCCTCTCTCAGTGTAAATACCACAGTGACAGAAACCTACGGGCTGAGTCCCATTCCTCCAGCTCATATTTTCTCCTCCGTGTGAGCAATTAAAGGGACGGTTTGGGTTTACCCAGTGACAGCAGGTCCATAGAGATATCCACTAGTCTAATTAAAGGCATGTGCTCTGTCCCTTTGTAACAACTGCATGGCCCACCCAAGCCCCGGGGCCTAAACACTGCAGCCCATTCAAGTGAACGGGCTGAGCTCAATGCTGCATGTTTCCAGACGCCTTGACGTATGTACCTAGACACCTTTAGCAATAACTAGACATGAGAAAGGAGCAGAGTGAGCCAAAGCTAAGAATTAAAAAGCCGTTTTTAAGACACATGAAGGATTTAGAGCTGAGAAAAAGTTTATGATCTGAAAATAGGTAAAAACCTTTTTGAAAGCTGTAAGTGCCCTGTCAGCCGAACACGAGCAGTTTGTATTTACATTGTGCTCTATGGGAAAAATCCTTTTTGGGCCGGAGGGATTTTTTTAACCACAGTACCAATGAGTGACCACAAATCCAACTTGAGAAGGCTTTAAGCGAGTAATGCCTATCCAGTTATTTTAATAAACCCATGGGTCCAATAAACCACAAAACCCTTTGGAGTTTAACATCACATTTGTGGGCTGACATGTAAATAAAGTACTATCTATACTATGTTTCCTCATGATCTTACTCAAAGTTGTACTTTGATTGATTCATGCAGGAAATTCGCTCTACCACTGAATTCAACAGATCAGTGTGTGGATGCAAAACAACTTTCTCCAGCTAAACTCAGACAAGACTGAAGCCATAGTCTTTTCCAACAGAAACAAAAACAAAATGTCAGCAGTCACCTCCAGTCTCTCTCTCTAAAACCTTCAAATCAGGCTGGAAATCTAGGGGTAATAATGGACTCAGCTTTTTACTGTGTAAAAAACATAGCAAAAATCAAAGGTATACTGTCAAAACCAGACTTGGGGAGACTTATCCATTTGTCTCAAGTGGGTTAGACTACCGTAACGGCCTGCTCACTGAGCTCTTTGAACAAGCATTAAGACTTGCAGTACATCCAGAACACTGCTGCTCGGGTCCTGACTAGAACTACGAAGTACTTAACATGTGTCCTCTGCTCAGGTCTCTGGCTCCTGTGGCTCAGAGACTTTAAAGCAGCTCTGTGTGAACAAGTCTCTCCATGAACCAGCACCAAAGAACATCTCCCACATGTTAGAGCCACATGAACCATCTCACACTCTGAGGACTTCAGGGACCGGAGTCAATCAGGAGTCAGGCTGTTGAAGGTAACTCCCTTTCCTGCCCACATCATTGGTTTAGCAGGGAGTGGGAGCTTAGCAATGTTGTCAATCAAACCTCGCTGGAGCAACCTCAGAAGGCTCCTGATTTGTCTATTAATGTTCATATCTTAATTTACAGACACAATAGTGAAATAAAAACACCAGGATCATGTAGAGCGGGTTAATACGAACATTTTAAGACCAGAATGACGAGCCTGACAGCAGCAGTTACAGAGAGAGGGGCTGCAGTTTTCAATAGAAAGTGAATTGTAGCCAGAGTCGATGGAGCTGGAAGCGCCCCCATGATCACTTCATAAATACAGTCTATGGTTTAATCCTGTTCCAGACCTGGTTTAGATCTGGTGGCACACCGATTTTCAGAGAACTGTTTTGCATATGTCATTTTGTGGTTGGAAGAATATCCAGTAGAGTTGGCTGATGATGTTTTGTTAGAATAATGAAATATTAATGCTCCAGTGAATACTGATGTCACTGCTGGCTGCTCCGGAGGTCCGTTTCTCCTGTTCACTCTGCAATCCTCACCTCTAGCTGTATCAAGTTATCAAATGTATTTATTCTCTTCACCTCTGACATAAATATGGCCGCTTGGTGTGTTTGTGTGCGTGCTGGGACTCCATGTACGTGTATGAACATGACAATAAGTACAAAGTGCACTATTAGCATTGTAACGTAGGCTGGCCTTTAGCGGTATGATGTGGGACAGAAGACAGCAGCACGAGTGTGGTCCACAATTTTTATTTGTTTTTCCATCAATTATCAAAGTGTAAAGTGCATTGTGCAATGAAGGTTCAAGGAGCAGCGTCTCCTCCAGCAGCAGAACATAATATCGTGTATCAGGCGCCTTTTATGCTGTCTCACTAACTAGATAAAACTATTGTTAATCAATAGAGGTGTTTAAAAGTAACATTAGCTCTTTAAAATATAAACCTCCATAAAACCAAACAAACCCATAAAACACATTGACTTTTACAAATATATCCATAAACCCTAAAACCAGCAAATATACTTAAAACCCATAAACCTTTAAAACGCCCAACATGCCTCCTCTACACATTTCCTGCCTTGGTCCTGCCCCAGAACCTTTTTAAGGAAGCTCGTTTGCCCGGGGACCTCTTTCATACCCGGACACAAGATACAGGAGGTGAGTTAAACATTCTTGAAACACTATTCACTGAGTAGTGTTCACTAAAAACACTACAAATTACACAGCACAAACACTTAAAACATTCTCAAACAAGCATTGCACCAGTACTGCACATATCCAATTTAATTAATTAGCTGTTATTTTAAAGTTTGTCCTCTTTCCCCTCCAGGACACCAGCCTCAATTAAAGTGCCACTGTGCCAGATGTAAAATTGGGTAAAAGCAGACAAGTTAAATATTTTAAAATCCTTTTGTGCACTTGTCTTTTTTAAAGTGCAAATAATGTTCAAAGTGCTGTGTGCTATTAAAGTGTACGTGCAATTTAAAGTGCCTATAGTGAAAGGTGCTGTTAACTTGGTAACAAAATGGGCTGTTTGTTGCTAGTTGATGCTAGTTTCACAGTGACAGTGAACACCGCTGTGGTCTATGAGGTTTTTTGTTTTCTTTTCAATTCAATTCAATTCAATTTATTTTTGTAAAGCCCAAAATCACGACAGCAATCGCCTCTTAGGGCTGAACATGGAGTTGATTAACCAACAGAATTAGAAAATCAACAGTGAAACAGAAACAGACAAGCAAATTAATCAACAGAAAACAAGCAATGAATAACTGTCCCAGAACATCCCCTGTTCTTAGATCCTCCTTTTTCCAACACTGAACAATGTGAACACTGCTTCAACATAATTGTCTAACACACAACCATTCTAAAGTATTGATACTTTGCAGTGACATTGCCCTGGGAGGGTTCTACATGTATGTTTATGACAAAATGTTCTGCAGTTACCATGGAGACACAATGCACACATTAGAAAACACAGCTAAATAAGTTGGAATATAAAACTCAAGAAAAAATACAAAAAGGGTTTAAACAGCACATCCCGTGAACCTGTGATCAATACAAGCGTGCATGGTCCGGTTTAGGTGTTTGAGGTTCAACAAAAAAGGGCTAAAACTATGTAGCTAACACTGTAATGTTATTTGAGAGGGACGTGTTTAACAGCACAGATCAGCTCACCTGTTGTAACTCCAGCTAAATCGCTTCTATGTGGCCAGATATTGCTAAAACAAAGCATAGAATATAGTCTAACCACTTCAGAGAGAGCAGTGCCCTCAGTTAGCATCACATCTGCAGGGAATGTTGATGACATGAGCTGTAAAGTATGAATTAGAACTGAACTGTAGGTTATTGCGCAGCTGGGCCTGTCTTGTGTGGGGCGGGGTGTGAGGTCCTCTGAGGCTGTGGGTTATTCCAGGTTTATAAAGCTCTGCACGGCATGATGGGGCGTTATCTCTGCGACTAGCTGCTGTGGGTATTAGCTAATAGCCAGAGTTTAACATTAATCTATTTGTTTTAGGTAAGGGGCCCAAGTCTCAAGTCCAGCTGCGGCAAAGGCTGGTGCCGTGACAACCCCACCAGCAGGGGGAGACAAATTTGACGCCACAACCAAGGCTGGACTTATTGACCTTATTCCACCCTTTTTTTTTTTGCCTTTAAATGCCACCAAACCCCACTGTCTTTGTGGTGTTTCACCAGGTTTCAGGTTAAACAAGAATCCCCTTCATTTCAATTGAGAATTTGAGAAAGGTTTTCGTGCTAAATAAAGTGATATAAAGTAGGTTAATTTGTGTAGTCCATGTAGAATGTATTTACTCTCAAGATCAGCAGCAAAACAACCCGAATGATGATGGCAGCGCCCGCGACAACTTTCAGAACAAGGGTGCTGCCCCTGGAGTACAGCATCGAGCTAACGTTACAATGGTGCCGCTCTCCAACCAATTTTGGAACGACTGTTAAGAGTTGTAGTGGCAAATCAATTAAACTACAATGAACTTTTTGTATTAACCACATTAGCTAAGAGACTTTCTTTTGCTGCAATGACTTCTGGGACTTCTGAAAATGCAAGATACACCACTCAGATACATACCCAGGAAAAGGGGGTTTGTAGAATTGTGACACTGCTCGTTTCACAAGCACATGAGAACGCATACTGAGAACCGCCCCTGTTCCTTATACCTCCAGACTCCGCCCCTTCTTCTCCCCTCACTCGTTTTTGAACTCCCCAGACACTGCCCAGTTCAGCGGCTCTATTCAAAATGAGGTTGTGGGCGGAGTTTAGGCGTTAAATCCCACTTTCAATTATAAATATACACACATAAATCTAAAAACATGCAAGGGTAAAAAACAAAAGTCAAAATTAAAAAGCCACGCCCCTTACGACTGGCACATTCCCTCATATCCGATCGTTGACAGTTTGGCTCTCGTGGGGGTTCCTGAACAATACCAGGGGTTGAAACCGAGCCATTTTGTTTTTGAGGCTCTGAGTGCGACCTCGCTGTACTCACCATGCTAAGTCACTCCCCCTTCAGAGCACTATCTAAACTACTGCACGTCACATCAGGTTTGTCAAGTTGTTGTGCACAGTTTTGTATCATGTTTTTTGTATATTTATGGAGAGTTGTCGTGTGGGAGCATGGGTGACTTAGGCTTGTGGGCGGAGCATTGGACAGAATCTTACAGGTAACCGGAAGGAGGGTTTGAAAAGGGCACAGAGAGATCGCTAAATTACTCAAACACACATGGATGACACCTAAAACTACTTCTTCAGGTATGTTTTTTGATGAGGGAACAATGTTGGAACACGGTAGAAACATAAACCGTATAAAGAAGTGGACCAAGTGAGTGTGACGTCACCCACAGAGTTCAGCTCCAGTCACATGAAACTCATCGAGGCCAGAGCAGTTAAAGGGGCCAATTTGGAGCCAAGTTTCATATGAAGAATTACGACCATGAGTATCATAACAACCAACGAGCCAATCAGGAGCGAGGCTGTTGAAGGTAACGCCCCTTCCCACCCACACCGCTGGTTTAGCATCAAACCTGTTGCTAACGCTAACAGGAGTGACCTTGGGGTAAGAAGGCACTTGATTCATCTGTCATATGTTCATATCTTGATTTAAGAACATAATAGTGAAATTATAATATCAGGATCATGTGGAGCGTGTTACAGAGAGAGGAGCGACAGTTTTTCAATGTAATTTGATGCTCTTTATGCACATATGGACTTCTATGGTAGAATCTGCTGCTGGGTATCTGATACAGTTTTAAAATATTCAAGCAAAACCACAAATAAAAGATTTATACAACAGCATGTCATGTATTTACTTAACAACACAATGTACAGTTATGTGATGCCTAAAACAAAAGATTAATTTTTGACTCTTTTGTGGGATCTGAATCTTTTGGATCTGTTCATTTTAAAGAGCTGTTCAGATGACCAGTTCTTTTTGTATTTATTTATATGACAGAAGCCACCGTGAGAACTCATTTTATCTACAAATGAATCACAGAGAGAAACGGCTGAGGCTCAGATGTGTTTAAAATGGTTCAAACTGAGAGTGGGAGTGAGTTTAGCATTTGGAATTATGAAAAATCTGAATAATCTGCTTCTGAGCTGATTCTTGTGTCGGTTCAGCGTTAAGCAGTGTAAAAATGCAGACAAATGAGAAAGAAAAAGGTTTGGTTCTTTAAAAACTCAAAATGAGGTTTCAACTGCTCACATTAAGAAACCGTTCTAAAGAGCCGACTTGTGCATGCAGGGCCGGCCCGAGCTTTCAGGGGGCCCTAAGCAGAATGTGTCTCTGGGCCCCTGGCAGTGGATGTACCTGGGCTCAGCTATTGGTGACTCATATTTAACAACATTATGATCTGCTCTCATCTTGTCCAATTGTGTTTCTATTTATATGACCAAAAGAATGAAGTTATTTAATCTAACTTGTAAAACAGCCATTCAAAAGTACCTCAGGGGCCTCAGCGCACCTCAGGGGTGTAAACACGTAAATAAAACAAATGTAGGCACCAGATATTTTGCTACTATATATAAAAAACAAATATAATCTTTATAGAGGGATATTTAGGCTGCTGTAAACACCCAAGCACTGTTTCTATAACTTTACATATTTTATTTTCAATACAAATGTACGGCTGCATAGGGGCCCTCTGGTGGCTTTGGGGCCCCTAAGCAGTCTGCTTATAGGCTGGGCCGGCCCTGCGTGCATGTCACTGGAGAGGGCAGATTCTAGTTTAGGAACCTTATTTCTTTCTGCAGACCTTAGTACAGTACTGCAGTACTCCCTGAGCCTCACATACTTTCAGTCAACAATCACAACAGTGTCCGAGGCAGCGGTGGAAGGAGTCACGGTCATTTAAAAGTATCACATGAAAAAATCAAATTAAGTAAAAGTATTAAAGTACTCGTTTAAAAATGTACTTAGAGAGTAAAAAGTAAAAGTATTTCATGCCGATTTTGAGTCTTGTAAAGCTTCAAATGTAGTGATTTTGATAAAGATTTGTGCAGAATTTAGTTCAACAGAAACAACTGAATGATTTTTTACCAAGCTGTTTTTATTTCTGCATTTTTATAGTTTTTTCCTCAAACTATGAACGTGTTAAAATAAACCCTCAGACTATTTAATAATTATTAAAAAAAAAACCCAACATACTTTCCAAAAATGTGGTGGAGTAGAAAGTACAGATACTGCTCTCAAATGTAGCGCAGTAAAAGTAAAAAGTACTCACTTTAAAATCCACTTATGTAAAGTACAGACACCTAATATGTATACTTAAGTACAGTCCTTTACTACTTTTACTTCTTTACGTCATTTTTATATTTAAGTATCTTTATTTTCCAACACAGAATACTCAACACAACATACACTTCCATAGACAATATTACAAGGACTATAGGCTTCAAGTCCTTTATTTCAACACCAGAGGGCGATATTGCATCATTTTTTTCCAGCCAAAGCAGGGTGGCCTTGTGCATTTCATAGCCTGTGTTGTACAACAACAACAGGTACTGAGCAGTTATGGTGAAAAAGCTGCATTTTTAAAATCCAACTGACATTATAATTAAAGGCGCTCTGTGGAGAGTCCGTAACCTTCTGTCCTCAGACGCAGGGAGGGCATCTGACGCACAGGGACGTGTTTGTAGACGTCTAAACTACAGGGTTAGCAGCTTTTACACAAAATAAGACTCCCTGGAGACACAGGGAGGGCATCTGACACACAGGGACATTTCAGAACATGTTTGCAGACGTCTAAAGTTTGTGGAGCCAAACACAATGATGAGGTTCAACATTTGTGGATGAGAAGTTCGGAGATTTGGACGTAGGCCCTTCCTCTCCGTGTGAAGCTATGGCATCATCACAGTCTAGCTCGTGGATGCTGCCTCTTCGTTGTAAATTCAACCCTATGCTCCCTCCCCCTTCCCCTTCATCCTTTCCTCGTTTCCTCTCTCCTCGCCTCCTAACCACCTGTACGTCCTTCTACACCTCCGCCATTGTAATCGCCCACTTCCTCCTCTCTCTTCATCCTCTTTTCTGTTTTTTTTTTTTTCCATAGCCAAATGTTTCTGCCTGGGTGAATGATTGGCGATGCAGTCCTGGCGCGTGGTCTAGCCCAAGAAGGAGAGCAGTTTCCGGGCATGATTTCGGCCTGACCCCCCTAAGTCAAACATGTGCATATTTAGGCTCCGGAACGATATTTGGCATTCAGAAGGCGAATTGGAGTTAATGTGTGCATTGAAGGGACAGTGATGCTTCGGAGTTTGGGTTGGAGGAGAGGAGGAGGAGAGGAGGAGGAGAGGAGGAAGACTGTAAGAGAATACTGAAGAAATGTTATAGGAGGATTTCACACAGTCTGTAATAAGGTCGTCGAAAGTAACGGAAATCAGATACTGATCGATACTGAAGTTATTCCTCACTTATCTCATGCATTCAGAACATCCTAATTACTCACCACGATGAGTTTATAAGCATTTTACACAACTCAGAGACCAGACCGGAGAAAGAAAAGCTAATAACAAAACGCTAAAGTGTTCATCCACTGATCCGAAGGTTGGCGGTTCAAATCCTGCTTGACAAGTCTGTGTTTTGTATGTGTATCTGTGTGTGTGACATTTCCATGATTGTGGATGGGGGTAAGGTGGAGATGGCAGTGAGAAGTAAGTGAGAAAGGAAGGTATAGAGAATATACATGGGAAGAAAAAGGAGGAAAAAAATAAAATAAAAATAAAATAATAATGATAATAATAATAATAGTAATAATAATAATAATAATAATAAATAATAATAATAATAATAATAATAATAATAATAAATATATAATAATAATAATAATAATAATAATAATAATAATAATAATAATAATAATAATAATAATAATAATAATAAAATAGGTGTTGATCGGTGATAGGCCAGTTGTTAAGCTCAGCAATTCTGGGCATGACACTTAACCCACCTCTCCTCTAGTGTCTTCTTACACTGGTGTATGAATATGTGTGTGATGGGTGAGTAGTTCCTTGATGTAAAGCGCTTTGAGTGTCTTTAAAGTGGAAAAGCGTTATATAAAAACATGGCCGTTTACCATTTTACCACAGTAACCTGAACGCACCCTTCTTTTGTGCTATATATTTAAAACCACATGATTGTTAGTATCTTCTCAATCACATTTCCTCTCTAGTCTATAATATTTTTTCCTGGCTACAAAGAGGGTCAGTAAGTAACATAGTCTTTGCTTTCATCTCGTGTGGAAAACCCATTTATTTGCATATACCAAACTGGCTAACCATCACACCTGCACGCTGAAACCAGAACAGAACCCAGGACCATCTGGTGTGAGGCATGTGCACAAGCCACTACACCACCACCACCACCACACGCTATTATCACTGAAGTCATGCGGTTTCTGCACAATGCAACATGATACAGAAAATATCCCCATGTGGCAGCACCATATCCTCTACAGTACAGACAAATCTTTAGACAAAAACAATGTAAATTAAACACATTTCCATTTGTGTTTGGTTTCTTTTTTGAGAAAACAAGTGAAGGACTAAAATCTGCCATTTTATTCATTACTGGCATTTTTCTCATTGATTATAATGTGCCCTCTGGAGTCGACCCTGTCACATGCAACTAAAAATGTTGTGCACTTAGACTGCACAACCGCAGACTGTATAAAGAAGTGACTCAGGGAGTGTGACGTCACCCACAGCGTTCAGCTACAGTCCAATGAAGCTCATCGAGGCTGGAGCAGTTACAGGGGCCGGTCTGGAGCCGAGTTTCACGTCTGGAATTCCGACCATGAGTATCATAGCAACCAAAGAGCCAATCAGGAGCGAAGCTGTTGAAAGTAACGCCCCTTCCCGCCCGCCCACACCACTGGTTTAGCAGGAAACGGGCACTGATTTGTCTGTTATTAACGCTCAAATCTTGATTTACGCACAGATGTGACAAACACAAAGGCAAGTCCATAACTGTTACCTGGCAACCATAATGTAAACAAGGGCCTAAATTACACAATAGTTATGATAATATGATCGGGGTGGAAGAAGTACTCAGTTTTGTTACTTAAGTAAAAGTACAGATACCAGAGCAAAAAATCAAGTAAAAGTATCATATGGAAAAATCAACTTGAGTAAAAGTAAACAGTAAGTAGAAGTAAAATGTAGTAAAAGTAAGATGTAAGTTGAGTAAAAGTAAAATGTAAGTATTTTGCTTAGATTTTGAGGTTTTAAAAGTCTACAAATGTAGTGATTTCTGCTGAATTTTGTTCAGTAGAAACAAAAAAAGTTTCCTTCCTTGCTGTTTTTAATTGTATATTTTATTTTATTTACTACGGACTTGATAAAAATGAGCCCTGAGCCCAGTTCAAAAATGTAGTGGAGTAGGAAGTACAAATACCAGGTTTCAACTGCAGTGAAGTAAAACTAAAATGTATCCAAGTCATAATTAAAAAAACACAAAAAACAGTCATATACAATGTTAACCATCTAGATCAGGGGTGCCCAAACTCTTTTCACCGAGGGCCATATCTTGAAAAATATTTGATACGGAGGGCCACAGTGGTCAATACAGTGGATAATTCAGACGGGGCGTTTTGACTTCATACTTTAAATAAGGCTTGAAATATTAATTTTAGGTCTGGATGACGATGCTATGTGATGTTATTTATGTTATACTGGTAGAATTATAATTATAGTTAAGTTTGCCGTAAAAAGTACTGAGTATGATCAATTGGGCCAGTTCAATTGAAGGAATGCGGGCCGATAAAAAATGGTTTGAGGGCCGAATTTGTTCCCCGGGCCATAGTTAGGACACCTCTGATCTACATTGTGGTTACTTCAGGACAGTACTAGCTCACCCACCCCACTGTTGAGAATGAATGAATAATGCAACGTAAAAGAGCCTTTTCTCAACCAAATATACCCCATCCCCAAGCACCAGTCCTGGGATACTGAGAGGAGACAGAGGGAGGGGTCAATATTTGTTGACGGGCCTCTGAGCGTGTAGCCCTTTAAGAAAACTTTGTCTTCGCACGGGACCAACCAAACCAAATACCCCCCCACCCCTCACTACTACCGACCCTCCACCACCCACCCACCCACCTACCCCCCCACGCGAGGCAGTTTGTTTACCCGCCCGGCAGCATCGACAGACGGGTAGTCACGGGGCAGAGTTGGGGTAGAAGAAGGGGCTAATGCGGAGGAGGGCTAGGCTACAGCAGGCGCTAGGAGAGACCAGGAGATAGAGGCTGGAGCACAGATGGTGTTTTTAGATTCAACTCCCCAGAGCCCTCGTCTTAGCGGGCGCAGGTCAAACTTGTTTAAGAAAAAAAAAAAAAAAAAAAAAAAAAATGCACCCAGGAACGGCATCTTTAAAGGGTCCCTATTACTCTGTTTTTGGATCTTTGTTCTAATGTTGTTTCCTCATCAAAAACATACCTGGAGTTGTGTTTTGGATAGTATCTGTGGTCAGTATTTATTTTAGATCAGGTAAATGGCAGTTTGTGTTGAAAAGTTAAGAGGAAAAATAGCAAAATACTGCACCTGCCCCGCTCCAGAGTGAGAAGAGGAGCTGCTCTAGAGTGAGAAGAGGAGCCGCTCCAGAGTGAGAGAGAGGAGCCGCTCCAGAGTGTGAGAAGAGGAGAAGCTCTAGAGTGAGAGAAGAGTGAGAGAGGAGCCGCTCTAGAGTGAGAAGAGGAGCCGCTCCAGAGTGAGAAGAGGAGCCGCTCCAGAGTGAGAAGAGCCACTCCAGAGTGAGAGAGGAGCCGCTCCAGAGTGAGAAGAGCCGCTCCAGAGTGAGAAGAGCTGCTTCAGAGTGAGAAGAGCCGCTTCAGAGTGAGAGGAGCCGCTCCAGAGTGAGAAGAGCCGCTTCAGAGTGAGAGTTAGAGAGGAGAGGAGCTCCAGAGTGAGAGAGGAGCCGCTCCAGAGTGAGAAGAGAGGCTCCAGAGTGAGAAGAGCTGCTTCAGAGTGAGAAGAGCCGTTCCAGAGTGAGAGGAGCCGCTCCAGAGTGAGAGGAGCCGCTCCAGAGTGATAGAAGCCGCCCCACAGTGAGAGAGGAGCCGCTCCAGAGTGAGAAGAGCCGCTCCAGAATGAAAAGAGCTGCTCCAGAGTGAGAGAGGAGCTGCTCCAGAGTGAGAAGAGCCGGTCCAGAATGAGAGAGGAGCTGCTACTGAGTCAGAGAGGAGCCGCTCCAGAGTGACATAATTTCTCAACTTTACAACAAAGCCCATGTTTGTGCTGGACATGTGTGGAAGTCTTGTCTGAAAGCTTTGAGTGTTTAGTTTTCAGTAAAGAAAACAGCACGTGTCTGTTGTGGATCAAAATATATGTACAGTTAAAGTGCACAACATTTTGTGTTGCATGTGACAGGCTCCACTTCAGAGAGCACTTTATTAAGAAACCAAACTCAAATGACAATGTGTTTCCTTTCTCAGCGTGTTTAGAAATAAAGACCATTTTCAAAAAGCCTTATTATGATCAATAGGAAGGACGACTCAGAACTGAAATTAAACTGGTGCTACACAATAACTAAAAATGCCACAAACTTCAAATTTTAGACCAAGTTGAAGCTTTCTAGGAGACATATAAAATGTACAGCATTATAACCTAGCTTTAGCTAGCTTTAGCTAGGTTAACTTTAGAGTCACTATACTACATGTGAAATTCAAGTTTTTTAAACTGGTATTTAAGGGGTTGCATATTTATAGTTTAAAAAAAAAAAAAAAAAAAAGTTTGTACGAATTATTGGTGGTGAACAGAGGGGCCGATGGCACAAACTGGCAGCCTCACGTCCGTCAGTCTGCCCCGGGGCAGCTGTGGCTACAATAGTAGCTTACCATCACCCATCTCCATCAAGTGTGGAGTGAATGAATAATGACTATAGTGTAGCGCTTTGACAAGCCTGTAAAAGCACATTACAAGTGTAAGGCATTATTATTGAATGGCTTTAAAAGGTAATATTTTAGGGTTTCTGTCATCTGCAATAAGTAAATAAAATATCATGAATTTAAAATTGCTGTATGAGATTTTTCCTGTCTTAAAAATATGAAAAACAGAATGTGTTTGATTTATTTGTGTGATTCCTCACTTGCCTTGTGCATTCAGAGCATCCTAATTACTCACTGCAATGAGTTCATAAGTGCGTCGCACAATTTTATTCCAAATTGCATTCTTAGTTTTATTCTTTGATTTTTCGTTTATATTTGCTAAACTTCCATAGATGGATTCCCTCTGCTGCGTATAAGGTGTTTGAGTGATTGGTGCTGGTTAGAGGGGCTGATGGCGTGGATTAGCAGTCTTGCTTCTCTCAGTCTGCTCAGGGCAGCTGTGGCTGCAGTAGTAGCTTAGAGTGAATGAATAATGCTCTGTAAAGTTCTGTGGGTGTCTTGAAAGGCTTTATATAAATCTGCTGTATTATTGTTGTTTCTCAAGTTCATATAGGCAAATATTTGCTTTTTAATTTTTTTTGTATTACATATTTTTGAATTGATGTCTAATTTTGCTTCCTTTCTCCTTTGTAGACCTCTTTTATTTATTTATTTTCTCTCTCTTCCTCTAACAACTAATGGATTGCACATCTGTTTGCCTCTTGTCACCTCGCAGGAGCAGATCAGAGAGAGCAAGGAGGAGGAGGAGGAGAAACACTGAGCACCAAGTCTGGATGAACTCCTCCTAAACCCGAGTCCAAACTCGATTTAGATCGGACCAGCTCCTGGACTCAAAGCCTGGTCCAAATCCTGGTCTGGTCCTTGGCTCTGGGACGGATGCCATCAGAGGGGCAGATGGATAAGGACTGTTGACCTGCTGACCCGCGTCACACTTTGAGCTCGCTAATACTAATTCACATGCTAATGGTTACAAACGCCCCCGCTGACTTAGCACAAGTACCTCACACCCACTCGCCGTAGCCCGGGTTTTGTCTGGATTTTTGGAGGAGCCTGGAGGAGGTTGGCTGCGATTTGGTGTTGTTCCAAAATTAACCCAAAGCTTTTGAAAACAAGAGGGTAGTGTGCAAATGAAGACTGAAATGCACGGACGCTTTTGTGAGGTTTTGAAGGACTTTTGAACACGAAGGAAAGAGCTTTTGACGAGAAATGACAAGCACAAATGGCATGTTGTTGTTTTGTAGTGGAGTGTTTTGTTACTCTCCTCAAAATTAAAACATAAAAGTAAAAGCCTGGTCTCTGTTCTTTGGTCTCTGATCTCTGGACTCTAGTCCCCGGTCCCTGGTCTCTGGTCTCTGTTCTCCAGTCCTTGTCTTTTTTGGTTTCTTGGTTTCTGTCTTTGGTCTCTGGTCTTGTCCCTGGTCTAGTCTTGGTCTGGTCTTTGGTCCCTGGTCCCTTACCTTGGGTCTCTGGTATGGACTCTAGTCCCCGGTCTCTGGTCTTTGGTCCTTGGTTTCTGTTCTCTGGTGTCTTGTCCCTGGTCCCTTGTCTTTGATCCTTGGTCCCTTACCTCTGGTCTCTGTTGGTTTGGTCTGGTCTGGTCCCCTTGTCTTTGGTCCTTGGTCCCTTGTCTGTGGTCTAGTCTTTGGTCCTGGTCTCTGTTCTCTGGTGTCTCATCCCTGGTCCCTTGTCTTTGGTCCTTGGTCCCTCATCTCTGGTCTCTAATGTTGGCTCTGATCCCTGATCTCTTGTCTCTGGTCTGGTCTTTGGTCTCTGGTCTGTGGTCCCTTGTTTCTGGTCCTTGATCCTCTGTCTCTGGTCTGGTCTCTGGTCTCTGGTCTCTGGTCTCTGGTCTCTGGTCTCTGGTCTTTGGTCCTTGGTCTCTGGTCCTTGGTCTCTGGTCCCTTGTCTCTGGTCCTTGGTTCCTTGTCTCTGGTGTGGTTTTTGGTGCTTGTTCTTTGTTCTTCGGTCTCTGGTCCCTGGTCTGAATCATCAATCATTGATTTTTTGGAGCCAACACTAATACTGATGTAAAGAGACGATTGTGGTGAATCAACTAATGTTAACTTCTATTGTGTGAACGACCACATGAATGCAGCTAATTGATATGCTTGTCACATGCTTTTTTTAGCTAATATACATCTGCAACTGACATCCGCTGACAGTAAGCCGAAAGCGCTCTCCATGATGTAACTCCACTTTAATAGCATCTAAACCCTGTCCACAAACACACATTATGTCAGAGTGATTCTACAGCTGTGCACCCAGAATGCCTCTGTCAACTTTTGCTAAACATCCCGTATTTAGCACTGCAATTTAAAGTCATTGTATGAATCGTATTAAAAGTGACTGAATTCTGGCGATTCTGAGCTTTGAAATAAGCTATGGCATGTCCATATTGTCGGAGCTGAAGTTGGCCAGAGGAAACACTTCTGAAACAACAGAGCGGAAAAAGAGGCTTACAAGAGATTTCCTGTTGTGTCTCCAGAGATCACTCAGCTCCCCCTGGAGGTTGCTGTGATGTTGCAGGACACAGAGGGGGGACATTTTTGTCCTGAGGGTTGTTACACTCCTCAAACTACCATAAGATTGGATCTGATGACTCTACCTGCTGAGCTGCACTGACACTTTAGTATGAGCTTCTATAATATTATTGGATTTTACTGCTCACTGCCCAACATGCATTTTGAACCAATGTCTCAAAAAATGTGTATGAAAAAGTAGGTTGGTCATTGCTTTCCATCAGAAGCAAACAGCACTGTATAAAATGCATTACTACTCGACTACTCGATAGACTGCCTGCATGCCACTTGTCTGTGGAACTTTGATGTTGGAACTTTTAATACTTTTTAATATTTCTAAAAACTGGGAGCACTAGAACTGAAATTATGATGGCGATGGGACTTTTGGCATTTCATACACACACCTGCTACTGTTTTTAGTGTTTTAAATGGACCCATGCCGTTATTTGTGTTGTTTGCTTTTGTTTGCAATGCCAGGGTGTTCATAAAAAAGTGTGGTACCCTCATTGGGCTCTCCCTGTATAAATGAATATAATAATATATACTTTTTATTTAAATGTTCTAGTCTGCAAACCGAATAATCGGTCTAGCTCTGTACCCTGGTCCCTGGCTGTGTGCCTTGCTGGTGGTCGGCTGCACTTGTGAAGCCTTAATCTGCTCGGGCCAACCTCCCTGGTTAAGAGAACAAAGGGGCCCCATCCTGGAGTACAACGAGGGCCCCACACTCCCCTCACACTCCCCACAACCCCCTCCACTCCTCCCTCCACTCCTCCTCTCCCCCGCCCGGACCACCCAGCCTCCTCCCCCTCCCTCCAAACCCTATCAGTGACAGAGTGCAGTGCGTCTTAAGTCGGGACATTAAACGCCCTTTGTTGTGGCTGAGTGGCTGGAGGAGCATGGCGTTTGTGTGCGAGCGAAGGCGACATGCACATTTGAGGAGCTCTTTCATGTGGACGTTCACAGGAGCTTAGGAGGCTGTGAGGAGCCTGGGTCTCACACGAGAGAAGGACCTGAGTAAATACTTGTACCAGTGCGAAGGGAAATGGTTTAAGCCTGGTCACTGGTGAAGTCCTTATGTGAATATCCCCAGAGCTGAGCTAATGCTAAACTATAACATGCACTTATGACAACAGTGACTTCGAATCAAGTAATCTATAACTGTATTTATCCACCTCAAATATTTAGGCTGTTACATCATAGTCATAAGAGTAGACTCCGAGATGTAAAGTACATTTTTTTCTGTCTAGGGGGAGTTCCTTTAATGTATTGTTGATAAAATCGTGTACTCCTCTGTGTACAATGAGACTGTCCATCTCAGTATCGGGACTAAACCAGGTTCATGTGTTTAGCTGAGCTTTGGGGGCGTTTGCTCACAGCCTCCATCGCTCCTCTCCACATCTCCATAATCCACAAACAATCAGCACGTTTGTGTTTACACTTTACACAGCTGCCTCTGCACACTGCACACTGAACACACCTCTGTACACCGCACACACCACACACGCGCATCTCCACACTGCGCATACCTCTGCACACTGCACACACACGCCTTTGCACACCACACACACACCTCTGTACACATCTGCAAACACATACCTCTGCACACTGACCACACTGACACACCTCTGCGCACCGCACACGCCACACACACGCATCTCCACACTGCACACACCTCAGCACACCGCACATGTGTCTCTGCACACCACACACAGGCCTCTGCACACCGCACACATGTCTGCACACTACACACACCTCAGAACACTACACACACCTCTGTACACCTCTGCACACACATACCTCTTCTCTGCACATCTCACACCTCTGCACACACACGCACATTTCTGCACAAAGCACACACATCTGCACACCACACACACACTTTTGTACACCTCTGCACACTGCACACACGTCTGCACACCTCTGCACACTACACACACCTCAGCACACATGTCTGCACACACACACCTCTGTACACCTTAGCACACAATTCGCATACACCTTAGCACACACACAGTCGCACACACAATTCTGCCACACCACACCCACAACTACACACAACCCACACCTCTGCACACCTCACACTGCACGCAGCGCACACACCTCTGCACACACACACACACCTCTGCACACCGCACACCCCCGTGCTGGCACAGGTCCACTGGGCTAAATAGGGCGATGCTGGAAAACATTTGAAAATATTTTGGAGACAAACAACAGTAATCTTTAACAGGTGGAAAAAGGCTGACTAAACAAGAGCCAGCAGTTCACTTCGAGAGTTTCAAATGATTCCTTATTAAAGGGACAGTTCCTGACAAGTAAAAGTTACCTTAAACCAGCACTGATATATTGTAAGGTAGCTCTTAAGCCCAACACACATTTGAGACACATCAAACATAACAGAAAGTAATGGTGGTGCGCTGTTAGCATGCCAGTTCTTAGCATTACCATAACAGCAAAACTCCACCGTCTGGAAATTGTGAAAAGTGCTTATAAACTCATAGTGGTGAATAATTAGGATGCTCAGAATGCATAACGTAAGTGAGGAATAACTTTGAACTAGTTTCGAGCGAGTTTTGTTTTTCACGTCTTTAAGAGCTTAAGTTACTGTGCTGGGTAGAAAGTAAGGATCAGGTTCGGTAGCTCCGTTGTAGAGTGCTTGTCCTCTGTTCTGAAGGTTGGTGGTTTGAACTCCAAGTCCAACAGATGAAAAGTGTCATTGTGTCCTTGGGCAAGACACTTAAACTACCTTGTCCCCAGTGTCTGCGCATACTGGTGTATGAATGTGTGTGAGTGTGTGTGTGTATGGATCACTCCAAATACAACGAGGAGAGAATAAATGAGAAGAGCAAACAACTATAACATGGTTAAAAATTCTGAAAAGTCCATTTTGCAGAATAGATCTGATTTAAAGGTAGAAATTCCCCTATTTAAATGAGAACATTTAACTTGGAGCTCAAAGATCACAGTGGGTACAACAGAAGAATACCTGAATATTTTAGTAGTAAAAACACCTTGTTTGTACTAATTGTATATAACAATTTAAACAATCCAAAATTCACTGTGGCTGGAGACGTGGCTTACCAGTGCTGACTCAGTGAATAATAACTATCCATGGGTTTCACAATGATGAAAAATTAGGACTGTTGCCATAGCGACTGACACTAACAAGCCATACTGTGCTTGTGTCTGCTACATAGTTATAATTTATGACACCTGTGGATGTTATACTGTTGACATTTTACATTGCAATATTCATCTAAAATTACTTAATAAAAGAAACAAGCTCGATGATTTCCATGTCAGAAAATCGCGGTGCCCAATGGGAGCTGACCTTAAAAGTAATCACAACAAACAGTCGGCCCCTTCTATGGATAGCTGCAGATCACAGCAGAGCAGCAGATTTTCTTTTCATTTGTACCAAAATGACTACGCGTTTCACTGACTAAGAAATTAAAATTGGAGAATGAAGTACAGCGCACTGGGTGTATGCTGGTAGCGGTAAAAGAGTGTGTTTATCCGCAATATGTCGTCCTGAAAATAAGGGATTAAAGATTACTCAAACATGCACAAATGACTCCAAATACAACTTCAGAAGGTACATGAGAAGGAAACAACTATAACATGGTTAAAAGCTCTGAAAAGTCCATTTTGCACACTAGGTCTGATAATTAGCCTGGCCGACCTGCCCCATTGTACTTCCATATCGTCACTAGCTGCTATCTTTATTACTGTCTGTACAGCCTCTTTCCCTCAGTACTCCCTCTCTCTTTCCATCCCTCCCTCTTTTCTGTGAGGAGCATGTTTGGAGGTGTTTAACTGCAGCTTTGGTGACTGATTCGTGCCACAATGTTGAATGTGGCCCAAATGCCCGGCATGTCTGGCCCAAATGCCTGGCATGTCTCGGCGTCCTGCCCCTGGATCAGGCACAGACCCCAGACCCCGGTTATGCCCAAACATGTACCTGGTCCACTGCTGGCCCATCACTGCATACTTATTATGGGTTCTTATAGACAGATTTAGCCTGGCTGTAAGCTCATGGTGTGCTGTGTTGTTTGGGGAGTGTATTCGTGTATTTGGTATATGGTTAAAAAGGGACTATTTTACTTCTATTACTTCTATTAATTGCTAACACATAACGTATTTAGATCACCATTTTATTGTTTTGACACTATATTTGCCAAAAACAATGTATTAACATGTTTTATAAGTTTCACTTTAGTTTTTGACACAATGAGACCCCCTCCCTTTACCCCCTTCAGAGCGCCCCCTTCAGAACACCCCCTTCAGAGCGCCCCCTTCAGAGCGCCCCCTTCAGAGCACTATCACAACACAATCAGCTGGATCCCCTCATGAAACTACTGCATCAGGTTTGTCAAAATGCTGTGTACAGTTTTGTATCATGTTTTTTTGAATTTATGGAGAATTGTTGTGTGGAAGCATAGGTGATGTAGGCTTCTGGGCTGAGCTTTGAACAGGATCTTACAGCTAACCGTGAGGAGGGTTTGAATAGGGCCCAGGAGAGATCGCTCAAATACTCAGACATGCATGGATGACATCTAAAGCCTCTTCAGACATGTTTCTGAGGGAACATTATGACATGAGAAAAATGACTTTGCATGAACTCCCTCTTTAATAATAATATTAATGCTGCACTTTACAGAGCATTATTCATTCACTCCACACGCAATGTTAGTAAAATACTATTGTAACCACAGCTGCCCTGGGGCAAACTGACAGAAGCGAGGCTGGCAAGACCGCAACACTGTGCAATTGGTCCCTCTGACCACTGCACACACTCTACCTTCATACTAGGCAATGTGAGCGATGTGTCTTGCCTCATGACACAATAACATTGCACTAGGGCCATTGTGGCACCTGGTACTCACAGAAGTCTCCCATCCAAGTGCTAACCAGACACAGCCCTGCTGATGTGCCAAGATCAGACGAGATCAGGCTTTGACAAGCAGTTATGCCTCAGACCATGGGATTGCATTTTATTGTTTTGAGTAGGCCTACTGGATAATAGTGTTAGTAATAAATTCCCCTCTGAATTGATGCTTGGGGCCCTAGAGACCCTTGTAACGCCATTGCTCAGTTGTAGTGTCCATAATAATGCCACAGTGAGAGGCGCTGGTGAGCCAGAGCCTGAGCCCATTCACAGAGAGGACATGACTGCTCATTCTAAACACGGCCAAGGTCTGCAGATCTTTACCCACAATGCATCTCTCCACAGCGCATTCCCCATCATGCATCTGTTCACATCTCACGACCCATCATGCATCTCTCCACAGCTCATTGCCAACCACTTTCTGCTTCCAAGGGTTGGTGCACATAATGCCTGTGTCGTCCTGTGTGGAATCCTGTGGTGACCCAAAATCCCACTGTATGGATTTCTCACACACATTTTCAGTTGATTTGAATATTGTAATATTAATTGGTAGAGTCTTGTTTAAAAATCCTGGAGGTTTTGTCTGGAATGTTCCCCAATGAGGCATTTTTTCCATGGATACAGTTGCCATCAGGACAAATAACAAGTCTGTGGAGAGAAAAGTGTGTTTCTTTATTGATTATGGGGATTTTGTGTACAGCCCTGTGATTGGCCTGTTGGATTATATGAAAAGTCCCACCTCTCTTTGCTCTTCGCTCTAAGGCACTCCCCCCTCAGAGCACTATCACAACACAATCAGCGTACAGCCCGTTAATCAAACTACTTCATGTCACATCAGGTTTGTGTTGTATTGTACAGTTTTGTATCATGTTTTTGTTTATGGAGAATTGTATGAGAATTGTCGTGCGGGAGCGTGGATGATGTAGGCCTGTGGGCGGAGCATTGCACAGAATCTTACAGCTAGCCATAAGGAGTGTTCGAATAGGGCCCAGGAGAGATCGCTAGATTACTCAAACATGTAAAACGTCTTCAGGCATGTTTTTGATGAGGGATGTTATAACATGGCAGAAAAATTCAAGCTAATACATGCTCTTTAAGGTTAAGCTATATTGTAGTAATCCCTCACAATGGAAATTCATTCTTTGACCCATCCTCCAATCCTGCTGGGACAGCCTGTCAGCAGCAGTGGGACCCATCTCCAAATTCTTAAGCTAGTCTTGGTCAGGACTACCTTAGCTGGAGGATTTTACCTATTGTGCATGTTTTGGGTTTCAAATGGACTTGAAAATACAACGTCCAAACCAAAATGAAACCATATCCCATATATGACAGGGACAGAGGTAATGATGCACCCAGATTAAAGGTCCCGTACCCATTTCCTCCATGTATTTGACTAACATTTGTCTCACCCAAGTACAGATATATTGCATAAGCAGCTCTTGATTTCAAAATAAGTCTGTTGTGTACAGTCTGGATCTAAGTTAAAGGCTTTTTATTGTCAGCTAATCAGGTAGTGCACGTTAGCATGCTACAGCAAAAGCCATGTTATACTGCTGTTACCTCCTCAAAAACAGACCTGGAGTTGTGTTTTGTTTCATTCACACATGTTTAAGTAACTCTTTATTATTAGTGTGTCTACATCTCCAAAGCTACAATGCTCTGTTCCACCTTGTGATGTCATGACGTGGTAGTTTTCAAGTTAACAGCTCCTTTTACCTTTTGTTCAGTAGAGATTGGCAATGTCCAGGGCTGAAATCAATCATCCACATGATTCTTGTGAAGGTGTGTGGAGTTTAAAAGCATAATGTAGCACGTCCTGTATTACCACATGATGATGTCACAAGGTGGAACAGAAATGACATTATAACACAGGTCAGAAAACAGTGTAATATGTGCCCTTTAAAATGAACTAGTTCTGTTTTTCATGTTTTTAAGACGGTAAACATCAGGTACACAGTCTTTAAGATGCATTTGGAGATCTGAGGTCGGAAAAAAAAAAAAAAAAACTTGGTATGGAAATTGCTTGTTTTAACATCCACAAAAATGTCCTGGCTCTACCCATTTTACCCAGTTATCCACTTTGCAGATATGAGCCTGGCCTGTAGACTGTAAACACATTAATTATATTGTGTTAGATTGTATACTACGCTCCAGAGCAGATCGCCTCATGGTTGGACCCAAACATGACTAACAAGTACTTGCTATCTTTGGAGACGTTTCAGGCTAGCAGAACGCTCCTCTCCTCTGCCGTTTGGGCTCTGTGCTAACTCTAACGCCAACACGGAGGGACAGTTGCAACCTGCTGTCTTTTTCTAAATGTGTTTGTCTCTCCACAGTCAGAAGAACATGCAATATTTACATTCAATTTCCTTCACAACAGAGAGCACAGTTGTTCCATCCAAAAATAGAAGAAGAAGAAATGTGAATTCAGCCGTAGTCATCGAAAAACACAAACAAAGAATTATGTGTAAGGCCCGTGTGGCACAACAGGTGACAGTAACACAGTCGGTTTGCAATCAGCCTATAACCAGAACCAGGCAGTACTACATTTACTCAGTTTTGTTTACTCAGTTAAATTTAAATTGTACTTTTCTAACAGAATACTTTCACTCCGCTGTGTCCACTCTGATCTCTAACAGCTGTAAAAAGCTCTTTTAAATTCATTGCGGTGAATAATTAGGAGGCTCGGAATAACTCTGGACCACTGCAAACTGTTTAAAGGTCCTATATTACACAACATTTTTACTCCTACTTGAGTAATATTTGTATTGAAGTAACAATACTCTTTCTTGAGTCAAAGCTGTGATTCCTCTTCCCTCTGTGAGTGAGTCTAAAGTGACAAAAGCTTCATGACAATAAAAAATAATTTGAACATTTGTGTTTCTTGCAGCTCCTTCAGATATGATTTAGTTTGTCTCATTTTGTATCTGAAAATACCAGAGTTTGTGCAGTATTTCATGTTTTGTCTTTCCCATTAACTTCAAATTATAAATCAGATGTTACGTCCTGACAGTTACTCTTACTTGAGTAGTACTTTTCCCAAATCGTTTTTTTTTTTTTTTAACTCTGACTTGAGTAATTTCATGGATCACCACTTTATACTTCTACTTTCATCCATCCATCTTCTTCCTCTTATCCGCAGCCGGGTCGCGGGGGCAGCAGTTTAAGCAGGGACTCCCAGACTTCCCTCACCCCAGACACGTCCTCCAGCTCCTGTCCTGGGTCTTCCCCGGGGTATCCTCCCGGAGGGACATGCCCGGAACACCTCCCCAGGGAGGTGTCCAGGCGGCATCCTGAACCGATGCCCGAGCCACCTCAGCTGCTCCTCTTGACGTGGAGGAGCAGCGGTTCTACTCCGAGCTCCTCCCGTGTGACTGAGCTCCTCCTATACTTCTACTTGAATATAATTTTGAAATAACATTACTCTTACTTGAGTACAATGTTTGGCTACACTGCCCACTTCTGACTAAAACCACTTTCACACTTGAACCATTCACTGATACATATTTACAGAGGAGTGGGAGGAGCTTAGGCATTCCCAGGTACAGGAGGGGGCCGGCCTTTCTGCCCCCCACATCTGATCATGACATCACTGGTTCAGATTGTGCTAAAATACATGGTGTTGCTGCGTCCTTGGGTGAGACTATTAGCGTACATGTTGATAAATCCTGAAAAGCACCAACAGACAAATCTCCGACAACCACCAAGCTCAAAGTTCTTATAGACAAGTCTCTCTCAAAGTTTTTTCAACAAAATTTAGAAGTTGTCCTCCGACTTGAGTAAAATGCAGGCTTACGCTTTCTACTTTACAAACAAAATCTTGACAATATTAAATGTTTCTTATTATTCAATCAGAAGCAGAATGAGCCTCACGGGTCTCATTTGTGTTGCCAGTTTCAGTGTTGAAATCCCCTCGGTTTGAACCTAAAAAGGCCTCACTCTGATCTGAATGGTCTCTACCTAAACCCCAGCAACTGCAGACAATCAGTGCTAGTGCAGCCTCTGCAGCTCAGTGAGTGAATTCTGGAGGTTCTGAGCTTCACATGAGGCCTGTCCATACATGGTTCTGTGATGTATGAGCGGCCAACAGAGGTCAGGCTCAGGGCTTTGTGGGAGTCTGACAGGCTCACCACAGGGAGGAGAAACACACACACATATTACAAACACACACAAAACACATATGAATATGACACACACACACACACACACACACACACACACACACATATGACATACACACACACATTACAAACACACACACACACACACACACACACACACACATACACATGAATACACACACACACACACACATGCACATATTACAAACACAAACACTCACACACACATACACAAATGAATATGACACACACACACATTACAAACACTCACACACACACACACACACACACACACACACACACAAATGAATATGACACACATATATTACAAACACACACACAAAACACACATGAATATGACACACACACACACACACATTACAAACACAGATACACACACATGCATATGACGCACATATTACAAACACACACACGTATACACACTTACACATATACACATACATACATACATGCACACACACATACACACACACACACATTCATACCACACACACACATACACACACATGCATACTACACACACACACACACACACACGCATATATTACAAACACACACACACACATGCATATGACACACACACACACACATATTACACACACACACACACATATGACACAAACACACACACACACATATTACAAACACACACACATGCATATGACACACACATACATGCGACACTACACACGCACACACACACACACACACCCACACACACATATTACAACACATACACACATGCATATAAAACACACACATATTCATACTACACACACACTTGCATACTACCCACACACACACACACACACACACACACACACACACACACACACACACACACACACACACACACACACACACACACACATACAAACACACACACTTGCATATGACACACACCCATACACACACATAGAAGACACATGGAACATAATGAAGTAAAAGTATCAAAGTACTATATTTAACTACAAATTTTAGGTATCTGTGCTTTACTTGAGTACATGTAAGTGGATACTTTTTACTTTTACTTCACTATATTTGAGAGTAGTATCTATATTTTCTACTCCACTGCATTTTTTAACTGAACTGAAAAGTAAAAGTATTTTTATTATTATTTGAGACCTGCTGAGTCTTTTATTTTTTAACATTTTCAAACTAAAATATACAGAGAAATTGCTGTAAAAAAATCTTCATCAAAATCACTACATTTGAAGCTTTATAAGATCTCAAAATCGCACAAAATACTTTTACTTTTTACTCTTTAAGTAAATATTTAAGCAGGTACTTTAATGCTTTTACTTAAGTAGATTTCGTCATGTGATACTTTTATTTGAGTATTGTTTTGCTTCAGTACTTTTACTTAAGTAACAAAATGGAGTACTTCTTCCTCCACTGAAAATGACACAGTAATCTTTCATCCTGCAGCGTTACACGGTACATGTGCGTCTCTTCTGACCTCCCGCTCTCACTCCACCTTCAGACCTCATGCTCCAGATGATGATGTCATGTTGTCGAGCTGGGGAGGGGGGGCGGGGCCTGTTGCCGTGGACACCTGCTGCACATTCCGGGCGCGCTCACATTTGCATGGCTGTCAGAGGGAGGATGAAGAGCCGTGGGCCTCAGAGCACTCCGACCTGTGCAACAACAAGCGCTGTGCGGTGTACTGTGTAGTGTACTGTATGGTGTACTGTGTGGTGGTGTACTGTGTGTGTACTGTGTGTGTACTGTGTGGTGTACTGTGTGGTGTACTGTGTGTGTACTGTATGGTGTACTGTGTGGTGTACTGCGTGGTGTACTGTGTGGTGTACTGTGCTGTGTACTGTGCGATGTACTGTGTGGTGTATTGTGCGGTGTACTGCGTGGTGTACTGTGTGTGTATTGTGTGGTGTATTGGGTGATGTACTGTGCTGTGTACTGTGCGATGTACTGTGTGGTGTACTGTGCGGTGTACTGTGTGGTGTACTGTGCGGTGTACTGTGTGTGTACTGTGTGGTGTACTGTGTGGTGTACTGTGTGGTGTACTGCGTGGTGTACTGTGTGTGTATTGTGCGGTGTATTGTGTGGTGTACTGTGCTGTGTACTGCGCGATGTACTGTGTGGTGTACTGCGCGGTGTACTGTGTGGTGTACTGTGTGGTGTATTGTGTGGTGTACTGTGTGGTGTATTGTGTGGTGTACTGTGGTGTCCTGTGTGTGTACTGTATGGTGTACTGTGTGGTGTATTGTGTGGTGTATTGTGTGGTGTATTGTGTGGTGTATTGTGTGGTGTATTGTGTGGTGTACTGTGTGGTGCACTGTGTGGCATACTGTGCAGTGTACTGTGTGTATTTTTTACTTCAGTACATTTGAGAGCAGTATCTGTACTTTCTACTCCACTACATTTTGAACTGGGCTGAAAAGTAAAAGTATTTTTCATTATTGTCTGGGACCTGCTGAAAAAGCTGAGGGTTTATTTTTAATATGTTCATAATTTCAGAAAACAAAAACGTCCAATTAAAACAGCTGAAAAAATAGATTCAGTTGTTTCTGTTGAACAACACTCAGCACAAATCTTTTTTAAATCGATAAATTTTAAGTCTTATAAGGCCTCAAAATCTGCTCAAAATACTTCCACTTTTTACTCTCTAAGTACCTTGAGTAGATCTTTTCATGTGATACTTTTACTTCAGCTTTTTTTTTTTTTTTTTTTTGCTCCAGTATCTGTATTTTTTTTATTTTATTTATTTATTTATTTCAGGGACAGTGCATATTAATCGACATTTCTGTAAATACGCCAGAATTAGCCAAAGGCTATTTTACATCTGTTGTCCCTTGACAGCGGATACCCACCTTTTAAGTAACAGAATTGACTTCTTCCCACTTGAACCCAAATCCATGATGATAAATCTAAAAACAACTAACAATCTAACATGCACTTCCTGATTCTTGGACAATAAAATGCTTTCGAATCTCAGACAGCACAGAACTCACATATTTTGACCTCCAGAGCTGCTTATACCGTGTATCTGTACTGGGCAAGTTTTATATGAATAGGACGAGTGTTTTCAGAGATATTAAACATAAATCAGATCCAAACATCTGCATCTTCAGGGAAATTCTACTGCGGAATTTTTACCTGTTCTCTCATTCATGGGTTTCCACTTCCTGCTCTGCAACATTTTACATTGTTTCCTATTTAAAAGATATAATATTTGGTTCTAAGTTGTTAATCACCATGGCAATGCTCCTAATTTCTTATCATCACAAATCGAGCCCTTGGGATCATTATTCAGTCCAGTGCACCGCCCCTTACACGCCTCCCTGCACTCTCAACCATTACTCCATCGCCACCTGTTAACTGCCATGTAAATACTCATCTGGGAGTGTTAGGCCCGTGGGCACAATGGAAATGACCGGCTCTAAATCAGCCCCAGGGACAGGCCTCCGCGGGAACGACAGAAAGGTTTAGCCTCCTCATGAAATGTAAATGTTATGGGGAACATGGAAAGGAGAGGGTAGGATCCCATTTGCATTCAATATGGAGACGGCCTGATGCGTTGTTACTGCTGTCGTTAAGCTGAGCTATAAATACTACATTACAATGAGCTAAAGCGCGAGCAGTTGAGAAGAAAGGACATGCTAAGGGCCCATGTGGAAGCAGTTAGCATCAGGTCGATTTGAATGGAAATGGGACACATGTTTAGCTAGTCCGCTGAGCACGGCATGTTAAGTTAATGGCCTAATGAGGTTGATTACATATAAGCAGCTTCAGGTTAAAGTAAAACCGCTTATTGCTGTCTGCATCTACTTATAAACACAGATAACAAAGATGCAAGGCTGGTGCACTGTTAGCATGCTAGTTGTTGTTAGCAGTGGCGTGACAACCAAACTCATTGAGGTGAATAATAAGGAAGCTAGGAATGTGTTAGGAAGTGAGGAAAAGTTTGGACCAAGCCCTGATATGATACATGTGAGTTTAGGCCATAGTGAGTATAAAAAAGTGGACTAAGTGAGTGTGACGTCAGCTCAAGTCACATGAAGCTCATCGAGGCTAGAGATTATAGGGGCCACACCCCGAGCATCATGGCAACCAAAGAGACAATCTAGAGCGAGGCTGTTGAGGGTAAAGTCGCTTCCCGTCTGCACCACTGGTTTAGCAGAGAGTGGGTGCTTAGCAACACTGTCAATCAAACCTGTTGCTAACGCTACCGAGAGTGACCTCGGGAAAGAAAGTGTCTGGTTTGTCTGCTATTAATGTTCACATTTTGATTCATGGACAAAATAATTAAATAAAACCTCCAGGATCATGTAGAGTGGGTTCTTAAAAACATTTTAAGACGAGCCTCACTGCAGCAGAGAGAGGTGACAGTTTTTCCAATGTAAAGTGAATTGGAGTTGATGGAACTGGAAGCGCGTCAGCTCACTTCCTATTTGGAATGCAATGGCTAGCTGGTTAGCTATGTTCATTTATACATACAGTCTATGGTTTAGGCCAGGGGTGCCCAAACTCTTTTCACCGAGGGCCATATCTTGAAAAATATTCGAAACAGATAGCCACAGATCAGTGGTTTCAATTTTCCCCAGATTGTTATGTCACAGGTAGACATCTTCTGTGCTGTTTTTTTAAGTGCATAAACCATCACTGGACACATTCTGATTATATCTGCCATCAAATAGTGTTCATTACAACTGCGTGCTTAGATTAGCCTACCAGTCAGGATGCTTAAATAGCTAGCTTGAGTTTTTTGGGTTTTTTTCCATTTTAAGTTTTTTCCCACTGCTGCCAGCTGATGCAAACAAATGTGTGTTCCATAGGCATTTTTTAAGTTTTGCATAATATGTGTTCTTTAGTGGGGGGCTCACTCCTCCGTCAGAGCACTAACACAACACAATCATCCCTCTAAATAAACTACTGCACATCACATCAGGTTTGTCAAGTTGTTATGTTCAGTGTTAAATCATGTTTTTTTTATATTTATGGAGAATTGCAATGAGGGAGCATGGGTGACGTAGGCTTGTGGGCGGAGCCTTATTGCTATCTGTAATGCGGGTTTGGAGAGATTGCTAGATTACTCAAACATGCATAGATGACATTTGAAATCTCTTCAGGCATGTTTTGGATGAGGAAACAATGTTATAACATGGTAGAAAGCTCCAAAAAGTCGACTGTGCACAGTACAATGATTGTCAACCCCAGTGTCAGCCCATCCGCAGCTCTTTTTACTTTGGTAATGTCTGGTGCAACAACAAACTACATTTGGTTTTATAATGAGACAAATGAACAGGCTTTAAACATACTGAAAATGATCATTATAGAGTCTGCTTTACCTGTTTAGTGTCGACGCTCACATGTGATACTGCACATGACTGTTGCCTGGCCTTAGAACACATTTTAATTGCTTAGAGTTTAATTAGCGCGGCTTCCTGCTCCTGCCCTTGTTTTCTGTGCAGTGTGAGGTCAGAACACCCACAGTCATTAAACACATCACATCAACAGGCTAATTGCTATAAACGACATGCGTGGCTTACACTTTCTCATCTAAGGTAGACAGGAAACACATGTACAATCTGTACTTTTACCTAAGTATCGACATTGAGTACTTCTTCCACCACTGCAGTTTTGTGGGATTAAGAAATTGGCTAATACGACTCAACAGACTGACAAAATCCAACTTTATCCCTGATTTGTTGGGACGTCCTCTGTAGTAGGGCTGTGTGGACATATACTTTGTAAATCCCATTCTGTCCTCTGTTTTTATGTGTCCTCTAAGACTCTCGAGTTTTATTGTGTGTCAGAACTCACATCAAACCAAGACGCCGCTGACACTTTAGAACACTCCCATTTCACTTGGAGGAACTGGATACAATCAGATCGGAGGCTGAGATGGTCCGATAAGCACTTCTGTCGGCTGGTTTTTCACACGGCTCGTCAACCGCTCCAGAACAGTGACTAGTGATGCTTCGCACACCTGTTTGTGTTGGGAAATAAGACCAAAAATTAGCTAACTATTCATAGCGCTCAGTAACTTAGAGGGGTAATGCAAAAAGACGGATCATTATGTTATAACTTGCACGTTTTAAATCGCAATATTCACCTAAAACGACTTAATGAAAGAAACAATTGCGTTGATTTCATCATCATAATCAAGAGATGCACAGCTGTCCACCCCTCTGATGGTCTAATGGATAGCTGCTCATCACACTAGCATATTTTTTTTTTTTTCACTTGTACCAAAATGACTATGCAGTGCTGCTGAATCCTACACATATCATCGATTAAGAAAATAAAGTTGAAGAACGAGGTAAATACACAGGAGTGTGTGTATGCCGGTCGAGGTGAAAACAGGGATTATTCAACAACATGGCATTTTGAAAATAAATGATTAAAGATTATTCCAACATGCATGAAGCAAGTACAAATCTAAGTACAACTTCAGA
This sequence comes from Periophthalmus modestus, assembly GCA_019594935.1. Taxonomy (NCBI): domain Eukaryota; kingdom Metazoa; phylum Chordata; class Actinopteri; order Gobiiformes; family Gobiidae; genus Periophthalmus; species Periophthalmus modestus. Next base: position 25,121,578 of record JAIEZT010001328.1, on the reverse strand, counting down.
GGGTAACGGAGAAGGCTCTGAGAGTTTGTTTTTCAGAATAGGTGCATTAATAGTGGGTTTGAGTAGGCAAAAAAATATAGTGAGCAGTGGATACTTTGCTTGGTTCATTTATCTCCCATTTATTCAACTTCTTCTTTTTCTCAGTAAATGTGTTCTTACTATGAACAGGCTCCACAGATATGACATGGAACTGGTCACGTCACCTGCTTGTTTTCATTTAGATGGAAAAATGTAACGCCACAATTAATGGAACATTTCAGACAATGCAAATTCATCTCCATGGAGACAATTCAATTCAATTTATTTTTTGTAAAGCCCACAATTACGACAGCAGTCGCCTCTCAGGGCTGAACATGGGAGTTGATTAACCAACAGAATTAGAAAATCAACAATGACACAGAAACAGACAAGCAAATTAATCAACAGAAAACAAGCAATGGATCACTCCAAATAAAACTCCAAAAACCCAGTGGGAAAAGGAGAAACCTCGAGGACAAGCAGAAGCCTGACCTACCACCAAAAAAGTTATACAGTGCAGTTTTTAAAGCAGACCTATTCTGCAAAGTGGACTTTTCAGAGCTGTTAACCATGTTATCGCTGTTTCTTCTCACTGACGCTCTGAAGCTGTTTTTGGAGTGACTGGTGCATGTTTGAATGATCTTTAATTGCTTATTTTCAAGACGTCATTTTGCCGATCAACTGTTGTTTCCACTGCCACCAGCGTGATGTACTTTGTTCTCCAGTTTTATTTTCTTAATTAGTGACATGCATAGGATTCTGCAGTGTCATGTAGCCATTTTGATTCAAATAAAAAATTATATATCCACTACTTGCTATTGTGATGTGCAGCTCTCCATCGTTGCAGCTACACGACTCTTTGCTGTGATGACGTGACGTTTATGGTTTATCAGCTCTCTTTGGGCCCCGCAATTTTCTAACACAGAAGTCAGTAGAGTTGTTGCCGTTGGTAAGTCATTTTAGATGAATATTGTGATTTAAAATATTCAAATTACAACATAATGATCCACAGGTGTCATAGATTATAACTATAGGGCAGATGTGCCCAAACTTTTTTTTTTTTTATCAAGGGCCACATCTCAAAACATGTTCAAAGCGGAGGGCCACAGACCAGTGATCAATACAGTGCGGTGCTTTAAACACAGCTTTGACAGAGCCGCTGTGTATTAATAAGGCTTGAAACACATTCATTTTAGGTCTGTATCACACTGCAATGTGATGTTTGAGGTTATAGTGGTAGAAATAGTTTAAATTGCTGTTAAAAGTACTGCTTAAAATCAATTGGGCCAGTTCAGCAGAAGGCTTGAGGGCCAATTAAAACAGGTCTGAGGGTCGCATTTGGCCCACGGGCCATAGTTTGGACACACCTGCTATAGAGCAAACACGACCACAATATGTCTCCTTAAGATAAGACAAGATTAGATTGAAAACATCACAATGGGATAATTCCATTGTTGCAACTAAAATAACATAAAAAGTAGAGATAAATCGCCTTAAACAACCTTTATTCCATTAGAGACTACATCGCCTCCATGCTCTCCCCTCCTCCTCCTCTCACCCTTCTCCCCTGCTCCTCTGCGTCCTCCAAAACCATTTTTCACGAGCGCTTCTTCCCTGGACAAGCGCACATCTGTCTCTGGTCAGTATTTACACGGCGCGGCGCTTTACGACCTAGCTAGCGTCCCTCACGGCTAATTCAAAATGCCTTACGACTCCCAGGGCGCAGCGAGCTCCTAGCGCGCTCCGCACATGCACCGGGGCACTCAATCACCCCAACCGCGTCCGTAAATTCGTTTTCTCCGGCACATTCCCAACGCTCCCGACCCCAAATGAGATGTTCCCGACGCACGGCCATGCTAACAGAAGCTAACCATGTGACACACGCCAGGCTAATTGGTGCGCGGAGCGGTTTATGAGCGCTAACATAACAAATAAATCTGTTAACCGCAGATAAATTCTCACTCTTCGGAAGCAGCAGAGGGAGAAGGAAACGGGGCGTGTGAGTGGATAAACAGGTCGGGAATTGTAACATAAACAAAATGACACTTTATTTTCAGATGTGATGAAATGCTCTTTACAACGACTGCAATTAAGTCTAGCAAATAGAAGTGAGGGATATGAAATTCAAAAGTAGTGGGATTGTGCTATGTCTTAATATTTTTTGCTATTTTTATGTTCTAATGTCATTTCCTCGTCACAAACAGACCTGGAGTTTTGTTTCATTCACACATGTTTAACACACAAACCCTGCAGATTTATCTTGTTCTTTTTTCAAACTGAAAACGCTGTTCCTTCTTGTGATGTCATTAAGTGGTAAAGTATACCTCCACACACCTTCACTAGAATCATTTGGATGATTTCAGCCGTGGATTTGCCGAGCTTTGAAGCTGCAGCTATTGTTTTAGCCTCATTCAAACTGCTTCACTTCTGAAAACTTGGATTTATTAACTTCAAATATTGTACATGAAACTGAAGCTATAGTTATAAAGGGGTGCACTTTTTATTTTATTTTATTTCATTTCATTTCATAAAATTTTTTAAGAAGGCTCATAAAACTCTAAAAGTGTGTAACATTTTATGTGCAGCATCAGATTACAGCTCAGTCAGTGTAGTGTTTGTCACTGATCCAAAGGTTGGCGGTTCGAATGTTGTTGTGTCCTATATAAAAATGTGACCATTTACTATGAAAACTCACACTTTCGACCATAAGGCCATAAATGTCCACCTACAAAAAACGCTGTAAAAACAGTAAAGTGATTTTCAAGTTTTTACGGCTAAATCTACAGATGTACTTCTGCAATCATCAAATATATATAATCTCTCACACGTTTAACACCCTAACTGTCAGTTTAAAATCATGTGGTGTAAAAGTTGGCCATAAAATTAATCATCTTCCATAAACTGAAGTCGGGGATAATGGTGGAATTTTAATATGTGTTATAGGAAGGCTTAAGTTTGTCCAGAATTTTAAGTTTTTTAGGTTTTATGTTGCATCAGACTGCAGTCCTGAAGCATCCTCCAGCTCTCAGACTGATGAAATGAATCGGTCCTGAATTTCTACAAATTTGTTGTTTTTTGCAATGTGTCCAGTAGGGCTGAACGATTTAGGAAAAAATATTGAATTGCGATTTTCTGGGGAGGCTAAGTTCTTCACTTAACATGTTAATGTAGAGTCTTATATGGACGTGTGCGCACCTCCTCTTCTAACAGTTTTGCTTTGCTGTTTTATGAAAACTAATGTGGAATTCTTTATTTCATTGTTGTGTCATTTTGTATACTTTGTGGTCACCATTTGAACATTTTTAGTCGAGGGTGGATGAGTTATGAAAATGGGGCAAAAATCTTTGGGGGAGCTATGGGGATGCACTGCCACCCCCACCCGAAACCTGAACTGACAAACTAATACAAGAATCACATCATGCTTGTACAGATCTAAACTACAGGGATAGATGTTTTTTTATGCAGAATTAAACTGGAGATTTTGTTGTTTATGAAGGAAATGATGGTACCTCAAAACCTGCAGTCTTTGTGATTCGCTAATTGCGTCTATTCCATTTGTAATTTCGATTAGATTGTGATTAATCTTGCAGCTCGACGCTTCATCCCATGTGTCTATCCCATGTGTCCGTCCCGTGTGTCCGTCCACGTGTGTCTGGGCCGTGTGTCTGGCTGTGTGTCTTGCCTTTGTGTCTTGCCTGTGTGTCTGGGCTGTGTGTCCTGGCAGTGTGCCTGGGCCGTGTGTCTGGACTGTGTGTGCGGGCCGTGTGTCTGGGCCCTGTGTCCTGGTTGCGTGTCTTGCCTGTGTGTCTGGGCTGTGTGTCTGGGCTGTGTGTCTGGGCTGTGTGTCTGGGCCGTGTGTCTGGGCTGTGTGTCTGGGTGTGTGTGCGGGCTGTGTGTCTGGGCCGTGTGCCTGGGCCGTGTGTCCTGGCCGGGTGTCTTGCCTGTGTGTCCTGGCTGTGTGTCTGGGCCGTGTGTTCTGGCCGGGTGTCTTGCCTGTGTGTCCTGGCTGTGTGTCTGGGCCGTGTGTTCTGGCCGGGTGTCTTGCCTGTGTGTGTGGGCCGTGTGCCTGGGCCATGTGTCCTGGCTGTGTGTCTGGGCCGTGTGCCTGGGCTGTGTGTCCTGTCCTGGCCGGGTGTGTCTTGCCTGTGTGTCTGTGTGTCTGTGTGTCTTGGCTGTGTGTCTGGTGTGTGTGTGTGCCTGGGCCATGTGTCCTGGCTGTGTGTCTGGGCCGTGTGCCTGGGCCGTGTGTCCTGGCCGGGTGTCTTGCCTGTGTGTCTGGGCCGTGTGTGCGGGCCGTGTGCGTGCCTGTCCCCCCTCTCTCCTGGTTAGTGTGTCTGACTTCCAAAGCCCCCCACAGCGCGGCCCCGCTCACAGCTGAATAATGCACCAGGCGCTGGGCTTTGCTCTGCCTCTTCAGGGCCCGTCCTCCTTCATGCTCTGCAGCCTAAACAGAGACATGGCCCAAATCACCAACACAACAAGCGCACGGCTCTCAGGGAACACGGGGCTAGTCTTTTATATCAAATCAAATGTAGAGAATCTAGTGTGTTGGGTGTTTTTTCTCAGTAATGTGCGAATGAGATCTATAGTTTAAAAGGGCATCACGTAACTTTTGCCCACTACCTGCTGGTCTGCATGTAGATGATATTGCTTTGCCTGGAATGTTGCACAGTATGGCATTAAAGAAGACATATTGTGCTGTGGATCTTTTTGTTATAATTTGCACAATTTAAAATGAAATATTCATTTAAAACAACTTAATAAAAGAAACAAGTCCGTGTTAGAAAACTGTGTCCAACTGAAGCTGACTTTGGCGTAAACATCATCACAAAGCGTTGCATCCTGTCAGCCCCTTCTGTGGACACCTAGCACTAGCCAACAGCGGATATTTTTTTTCATTTGTACCAAAATTAATTCATGAAGCTGCCAAATCGATTGAGTACCACTGATTAAGAGAATACAGACTTGAAAAATAAACGATTAAAGATTGCTCAAACATGCACAATTCACTCCAAACACAACTTGAGAAGGAAACAATGAGAAGGAAACAACTATAATATGGTCAAACGCTCTGAAAAATCCATTTTGCAGAAAAGGTCTGATTTAAACATATCTGTTTTATATTTACTCAATTACTGGTGTGTGTGTGTGTGTGTGTGTGTTTTTTGTTTTTTTTTTATGCTAAAAGTACCATGTATTTGTACAGTGAGCGTGTTGTCTCTCTGTAGATTAACTCGACCTGATGGCATTGCCTGTTTGTCATGGAGATAGATCAGTTTAATGACATACCATGGGACTTTCCAGGCAAAGCAATGACATGTACATGTCTATGTAAATCTCCTAAAAGTGTCACTGGCACAGCTGACAGCGTTAGTGCGAGCAGATGTCACGCTTCTGTCTGATTTAATCATTTTAACTGTAATATTCATCAATGACAGGCTACTATGATTTTTCAGGTACTTACTGTTGAACTACAACATAAGCAGACCATCATCTTAAATAGCCTAAAGCCACAGTATGTAACTTTTTATTAAAAAAATAGACTAAAATATAATTTTTTTGGTTGTGTGTAAAACTGAAAAACATGCATCCTTTGTGTGAGCGGGCTTGCATCTCCACAAACCCGACTCTTACTTGGCCTTCCTGTTCCTATGGCTAATAATATTCCGAAGTACGGCATCTGTGGAGAATGTTCCCAAGTATGAATCCAAAATCGTACATTTTGTCTCCTTCTATTAGCAACCTGAGTCGTTCCAGCGGCCCAAACATGTCTAAAGGAAAATACATCTCCTACTGTATGTCTTTAAAAATAACCAAGTTGCTAATGTTCCACAGTATGGTTTTAACTATATTTCCTCACAATCATGCAGGTGCTACCTCCACAAAGTTACACAGTATAACTTTAATAATAGAAACAGGTCCATTGACTTCCTGTTCAAATCTGCAGAACAGACAGACTATAATTTCAGAGTAACAAGCAAAAAAAATGATGATTTATGATTTTAATATTTCAAATCATAGTTTAAAGAGGAGGTATTTTACTGCTAACACCTAACATATTTATATCACCATATATATATATATATATATATATATATATATATATATATATATATATATTATATATATATATATATATATATATATATATATCTATATATATATGTATATGTATATATATATATATATATATATATATTCGCCAAAAAACAATGTATTATGTAACAATGTATTAAACAATACGCATCCCCTCCCCTCCCTACATATATATATATATATATATATATATATATATATATATATATATATATATATATATATATATATATATATTCGCCAAAAAACAATGTATTATGTAACAATGTATTAAACAATACGCATCCCCTCCCCTCCCTACATATATATATATATATATATATATATATATATATATATATATATATATATATATATATATATATATATATATATATATATATATATATATATATATATATATGCATATATTCGCCAAAAAACAATGTATTATGTAACAATGTATTAAAACAATACCATCCCCTCCCTTTGCTCTCCATGTTAAATCACTCCCCCTTCAGAGCGCTATCACAACACAATCAGCTGCATCCCGCTAATGGAGCCACTGCTCATCACATCAGGTTTGTGAAGTTGTTGTGTATTGTTTTGTGTCACTTTTTTGTGTATTTCTGGAGAATTAGCATGTGGGAGCGTGGGTGACGTAGGGTTGTGGGTGGAGAATTGGACAGAATCTTACAGCTAAATGTAAGGAGGGTTCAAATCGGAGAGAGATCGCTAGATTACTCAAACATACATGGATGATATCTAAAGACTCTTCAGGCAAGGTTTTGATGAGGGAACAATGTTACAACATGGCAGAATGCTCAGATAAAATGATTTTGCATAATATGTCCCCTTTAATAAAAGAAACAAGTCCTTTAACTGGGTTGAAAACTATGCTGCTGATTGATATGACGATATGTATCTAAATATTCAGGACATGCAGAAATGAAACTGAATACAACTCCAGCTTTGCTTTTGTTGGAATAGATCAGCTTTAAATCATTCCTATTCTGCAAAATGGGCTTTTAAGAGCTTTTCACCGTATTATAGTTGTTTGCTTCTCATTTCCTCTGAAGTTGTATTTGGAGTGATTTGTATATGTTTGAGCCTCTTTGATCACTTATTTTCAAGATGCCATATTGCCGATCCACTCCTGATTTCAGATCAGATCAGATCAGAATCAGACTTTTATTGCCATTGTCAGTGAACACAGCTCACAAACTAGGAATTTTCTTGGTGATAAAGTGCAACATAAAAACACTGATAAAGTACAAATAAGGGCATGCATAAAGTTAAAAAAGATATACTTAAAAATAAAATCAAATACTAGGTAAATATATACAACAGCAACATCAGAACAACAGTGCAAACATGGCTTAGTGAGGTGACCGGTGTTATAAACTGTCCAATTTAGTGCAGATATTCTAAAGCACATGTGTCAAACTTAAGCCGTGGGCCAAATGTGCCCCACTATGTTATTTTATGTGGCCCAGGACAAGGTAAATTTAAACTTTTTGACTGTCTTAAAATATCAGTTTATCAGGTGATACACAGTTACATAACCTTTTTTCATATCTATGCAAATCCATATGCAATATTTGTAACTTGAATAAGTAATAAATATAGAAACGGTTAATTAACAAGATTAAAAAAGTAGTAGTAGTAGCATTTATTTTACGTTACTTTCGGCTTCATTTAGTTATTGTCTTACAGTTACATCTGACCCTTTGAAAGCAACCATTTTGTAGATGTGGTCCTCTGTGAAAATGAGTTTGACGCCCATGTTTTAAAGTGTCAGTGTGAAAGTCAGTGGACTTGTCTCTTTTATGAAGTTGTTTTAGATGAATATTTGGTGTTTTAAAATGTCCAAATTATAACACAATGATCCACAGGTGTCATGGATTATAACTATAGAGCTATGAGTCAAGTCTAATGTTACTATGAAGAAATCCAAACCTGATCCAATGTAACTCCATCATATCCCTGTCCATCTCCCCTTCCGCCTCTGCAGCAGTGAAACCTGAGCCTGTACCGCCTTTTACGAGCCCACCACACAACGTTTACCAGGCTCTCCACTCGCCCCGCACCCCCCACCGCAGGCCCGGAGCTCGGCCTGTGCACGGCTGTCCGACCCAGGCAGATTGATGGAGCGCGTTTAGTCCCTCCACAGGCCGCTGACCCCTGAGCGACCCCTACACGACCCCCGCGTGACCTCTCGACCCGAGTCTGGGGTGATAATGATCCGACCGCACAGGGTCAAGCGTGGTAAAAGAGAGGGGGAGAAAGAGATAGAGAGAGGAAGAAAGGGGAAGAGAGAGGGAGAAGGGGGGGAGAGAGAGGGGGAGAGAACAAAGGAGAAGGGAGACAGACAGAGAGAGAGAGAGTGAGAGAACAAAGGAGAAGAGGGAGAGAGAGAGGGACAAAAAGAGAGATGGTGAGAGAGAAGGAAAAGGTGAGAAGGAGAGAGAGAGGGAGGAAGAAGAAGGGGAGAGAGAGGGAGATAGGGGGGGTAGAGATAGGAAGGGGGGTAGAAGACGAGGAGGAGAGAGAGAGAGAGAAGGGGAGAGAGAGAGGGGGAGAAGGAAATAGACAGAAGAAGGAGGAGGTAGACGGAGAGAGGGTGGGAAGAGGGGAGAGAAAGGGAATGTTCACTTCAGGAGCTGTTAGGAAGTTACTACAGTGAGATACGGATCTGTTATGATATGAAGTGTCACATTAAAGAGGGTATTTTACTTCTATGGGGTATTAACTTCTATCTCATAACATATTCATATCACCACGTTACCTTTTAATGCTTTAAAAATGCTATGTTCGCCAAAAAACAACATATTATCATGTTTAACAAGTATTGCTTTTGACACTCTGTCTCCCCCCCTTTGCTCTCCATGCTAAATCACTCCCCCTTCAGAGCAATATCACAACACAATCATGGTCTAAAATGTCTGGCATGTTTGTCATGAAGGAACAACTTTATAACTTGGTAGCTCAAAATAGATTTGACCCCAACCCTTTGAAACAAGTGGAAATGATCTTTTGTCTATAATCCATTGTGTTATATTCATGTTGTATTATGTCTGTGTATTAACATGCATTTTCCCAATCAAATGAATAAATAAATACAATTAATTAAATATTTTGCATAATACCCTCTCTTTAACTTGTCATGCTGTTTATACCTGAAAAAACGTGCTTGAAGTAGTTGTTCCATTGGGGCAGTTTAAGCCAAACGAATTTTAGCCAAAATCTTTTTCAATCTTTTTCTCAATTTTGTTGTTCATTGCATTAAAAAACATGCGTCCGAACTGACAGTGGGCTTGCATCTCCACAAACCTGACTCTTATTTGGCATGGAGGAGGGAATCTCTGTTATTTAACAATGTTTATGGGGCAGGACAACATCTGATAACACAATAACCACACCTTTATGAGCCTTACTAAAGAATGAAACTAACTAAAACCTGTCAGGCTTGTTAACTCTGTAAGTGCTTCAGGTTAGGAGTCAGGAGAAAGGAGACAGGAGTCGGGAGGCAGGAGTTAGGAGTCAGGAGAAAGGAGGCAGGAGTCAGCAGGCAGGAGGAAGGAGGCAGGAGGCAGGAGGCAGGAGGCAAGAGACAGGAGTCAGGACTCAGGAGGCAGGAGTCAGGAGTCAGGAGGCAGGAGTCAGGAGGCAAGAGACAGGAGTCGGGAGTCAGGAGGCAAGAGTCAGGACTCAGGAGTCAGGAGTCAGGAGGCAGGAGTCAGGAGGCAGGAGTCAGCAGGCAGGAGGCAGGAAGCAGGAGGCAGTAGTCAGGAGGCAGGAGGCAAGAGACAGGAGGCAGAAGTCAGGAGGCAAGAGACAGGAGTCAGGAGGCAGGAGTCAGGAGGCAAGAGACAGGAGTTAGGAGGCAGGAGGCAGGAGGCAGGAGTCAGGAGGTAGGAGTCAGGACTCAGGAGGCAGGAGTCAGGAGGCCAGAGACAGGAGTTAGGAGGCAGTAGTCAGGAGGCAAGAGACAGGAGTCAGGAGGCAGGAGTCAGGACTCAGGAGGCAGGAGGCAAGAGACAGGAGTTAGGAGGCAGGAGTCAGGAGGTAGGAGTCAGGACTCAGGAGGCAGGAGTCAGGAGGCAAGAGACAGGAGTCGGGAGTCAGGAGGCAGGAGTCAGGACTCAGGAGTCAGGAGTCAGGAGGCAGGAGTCAGGAGGCAGGAGTCAGCAGGCAGGAGGCAGGAAGCAGGAGGCAGGAGTCAGGAGTCAGGAGGCAGGAGGCAGGCAGGAGGCAGGAGGCAGGAGGCAAGAGACAGGAGGCAGAAGTCAGGAGGCAAGAGACAGGAGTCAGGAGGCAGGAGGCAGGACTCAGGAGGCAGGAGTCAGGAGGCAAGAGACAGGAGTTAGGAGGCAGGAGGCAGGAGTCAGGAGGTAGGAGTCAGGACTCAGGAGGCAGTAGTCAGGAGGCAAGAGACAGGAGTCAGGAGGCAGGAGTCAGGACTCAGGAGGCAGGAGGCAAGAGACAGGAGTTAGGAGGCAGGAGTCAGGAGGTAGGAGTCAGGACTCAGGAGTCAGGAGTCAGGAGGCAAGAGACAGGAGTTAGGAGACAGGAGGCAGGAGTCAGGAGGCAAGAGACAGGAGTCAGGAGGTAGGAGTCAGGAGGTAGGAATCAGGAGGCAGGAGGCAGGAGTTAGGAGGCAGGAGGAGAGAGGAGGCAGGAGGCAGGAGACAGGAGTCAGGAGGGTAGGAGTCAGGAGGTAGGAGTCAGGAGGCAGGAGTCAGGAGTCAGGAGGGAGCAGGAGTCAGGAGGGCAGGAGTCAGGAGGCAGGAGTCAGGAGGTAGGAGTCAGGAGGTAGGAGTCAGGAGGCAGGAGTCAGGAGGCAGGAGTTTAGGAGGTAGGAGTCAGGAGGCAAGGAGTCAGGAGGCAGGAGTCAGGAGGCAGGAGAGGAGGAGTCAGGAGGCAGGAGTCAGGAGGCAGGAGTCAGGAGGCAAGAGACAGGAGTCAGGAGGCAGGAGTCAGGAGGCAGGAGTCAGGAGGCAAGAGAGGCAGGAGTCAGGAGGCAGGAGTTAGGAGGTAGGAGTCAGGAGTAGGAGTCAGGAGAAGTGAGGAGGCAGGAGGCAGGAGTTAGGAGGCAGGAGTCAGGAGGCAAGAGACAGGAGTCAGGAGGTAGGAGTCAGGAGGTAGGAGGAGTCAGGAGTCAGGAGGCAGGAGGCAAGAGACAGGAGTCAGGAGGAGTAGGAGTCAGGAGGGAGGAGTCAGGAGGCAGGAGGCAGGAGTCAGGTAGGCAGGAGTCAGGAGGTAGGAGGCAGGAGGCAGGAGGCAGGAGGCAGGAGTCAGAGTCAGGAGTCAAGAGACAGGAGGCAGGAGGCAGGAGTCAGGAGGTAGGAGTCAGGAGGTAGGAGTCAGGAGGCAGGAGTTAGGAGGCAGGAGTCAGGAGGAGGACAGGAGTCAGGAGTCAGGAGGTAGGAGGAGGAGTCAGGAGGCAGGAGTCAGGAGGCAGGAGGCAGGAGTCAGGAGGTAGGAGTCAGGAGGCAGGAGAGGCAGGAGTCAGGAGGCAGAAGTCAGGAGGCAGGAGACAGGAGGCAGGAGGCAGGAGGCAGGAGAGAGGCAGGAGTCAGGAGGCAAGAGACAGGAGTTAGGAGGCAGGAGGCAGGAGGCAGGAGGCAGGAGGCAGGAGGCAGGAGTCAGGAGGTAGGAGTCAGGACTCAGGAGGCAGGAGTCAGGAGGCCAGAGACAGGAGTTAGGAGGCAGTAGTCAGGAGGCAAGAGACAGGAGTCAGGAGGCAGGAGGCAGGACTCAGGAGGCAGGAGGCAAGAGACAGGAGTTAGGAGGCAGGAGGTAGGAGGTAGGAGTCAGGACTCAGGAGGCAGGAGTCAGTCAGGAGGCAGGAGAGGAGGCAGAGACGGGAGTCAGGAGGCAGGAGGCAGGAGGCAGGAGGAGCAGGAGGAGGACTCAGGAGTCAGGAGTCAGGAGGCAGGAGTCAGGAGGCAGGAGGAGGCAGGAGTCAGGGCAGGAGGCAGGAAGCAGGAGGCAGGAGGAGAGTCAGGAGGCAGGGAGTCAGCAGGAGTCAGGAGGCAGGAGGCAAGAGACAGGAGGCAGAAGTCAGGCAGGAGCAAGAGGCAGGAGTCAGGAGGCAGGAGGCAGGAGGCAGGACTCAGGAGGCAGGAGTCAGGAGGCAGGAGCAGGAGTTAGGAGGCAGGAGGCAGGAGGCAGGAGTCAGGAGGTAGGAGTCAGGACTCAGGAGGCAGGAGTCAGGAGGCAAGAGACAGGAGTTAGGAGGCAGTAGTCAGGAGGCAAGAGACAGGAGTCAGGAGGCAGGAGTCAGGACTCAGGAGGCAGGAGGCAAGAGACAGGAGTTAGGAGGCAGGAGTCAGGAGGTAGGAGTCAGGACTCAGGAGTCAGGAGGAGGGCAAGAGACAGGAGTTAGGAGACAGGAGGCAGGAGTCAGGAGGCAAGAGACAGGAGTTAGGAGGTAGGAGGTAGGAGTCAGGAGGTAGGAATCAGGAGGCAGGAGGCAGGAGTTAGGAGGCAGGAGTCAGGAGGCAGGAGGCAGGAGTTAGGAGGCAGGAGGCAAGAGACAGGAGTCAGGAGGTAGGAGTCAGGAGGTAGGAGTCAGGAGGCAGGAGGCAGGAGTCAGGAGTCAGGAGGTAGGAGTCAGGAGGCAGGAGTCAGGAGGCAGGAGTCAGGAGGCAAGAGACAGGAGGTAGGAGTCAGGAGGTAGGAGTCAGGAGGCAGGAGTTAGGAGGCAGGAGTCAGGAGGCAAGAGACAGGACTCAGGAGGCAGGAGGCAGGAGGCAAGAGACAGGAGTTAGGAGGCAGGAGTCAGGAGGCAGGAGTCAGGAGGCAAGAGACAGGAGTCAGGAGGCAGGAGTTAGGAGGTAGGAGTCAGGAGGTAGAAGTGAGGAGGCAGGAGGCAGGAGTTAGGAGGCAGGAGTCAGGAGGCAAGAGACAGGAGTCAGGAGGTAGGAGTCAGGAGGTAGGAGTCAGGAGTCAGGAGGCAGGAGGCAAGAGACAGGAGTCAGGAGGTAGGAGTCAGGAGGTAGGAGTCAGGAGGCAGGAGTCAGGAGGCAGGAGTCAGGAGGTAGGAGGCAGGAGTCAGGAGGCAGGAGTCAGGAGGCAAGAGACAGGAGTCAGGAGGTAGGAGTCAGGAGGTAGGAGTCAGGAGGCAGGAGTCAGGAGGCAGGAGGCAAGAGACAGGAGGTAGGAGTCAGGAGGTAGGAGTCAGGAGGCAGGAGTCAGGAGGCAGGAGGCAGGAGTCAGGAGGCAAGAGACAGGAGTCAGGAGGTAGGAGTCAGGAGGTAGGAGGCAGGAGTCAGGAGTCAGGAGGCAGGAGTCAGGAGGGTAGGAGTCAGGAGTCAGGAGGCAGGAGTCAGGAGGCAAGAGACAGGAGTCAGGAGGTAGGAGGAGTCAGGAGGTAGGAGTCAGGAGGCAGGAGTCAGGAGGCAGGAGTCAGGAGGCAAGAGACAGGAGTCAGGAGGTAGGTAGGAGTCAGGAGGTAGGAGTCAGGAGGCAGGAGTCAGGAGGCAGGAGTCAGGAGGCAGGAGTCAGGAGGTAGGAGAGGAGTAGAGTCAGGAGGCAGGAGTCAGGAGGCAAGAGACAGGAGTCAGGAGGCAGGAGTCAGGAGGCAGGAGGCAGGAGGAGGGGATAAGTGAAGTAGTTCCTAAGCGCTGATGGAATGTTAAAAAGTAAAAGCAGTAAAGTTCTGTACTTAAGTATAAATTTTAAGTATCTGTACTTTACTTAAGTAGATTTTAAAGTTGAAGGGAAGTGGTGTTTTCAGCTTCAATTTGCAGGGTGTGTGTGTTAAACCATGTGTGAATGAAACAAAACACAACTTTAGATCGGTTTGTGATGAGGAAACAACATTAGAACAGAGATCAGAGAACAGTGTGATATGGGCCTTTAAATAACATCACACCTGTAAAATCCCAGCATCATTTTGACTGTACGAGTCCAGTGACCACAGTGAGATGAGTAACCCTCCAGACTTTACTTGAGTCGCTCTGCTCTATTTTAATCTTATTCAAATGCCATTGTTCTGCTCTGATTTGGTTGTGAGGCGAGCTCAGAAAAAGCACCGGAAAATACCACATTTTAAACTATGCAAATGTTATACAGACTGAGAGAAGTCCAGCATGATGAACCTGCAAATACACAAACCTGTACAATCCCAGCACACACACACACATGTACACACACACACAGATGAGTACACCTCCAGACTTCACTAACTCTAAATTTTAATCTTATATCATAGTTTTTTCTGCATTTGTTGCAGGCGAGTGAAGAAAAAGAACCGGAAAATAGAGGATTTGGTGAGTTGCTAAAGTTATACAGACTGAGAGAAGTCTACCTGCAAAACACAAAAACATTCACACACACAAACACACACAATGCAACATACAATGCAACATTTTTATCAGTCAAAACATAACTATTGTGTCATTTAGACCAGTTTGGCCCTTGTTGTGTTGAACCAGTTCATTTTAAACAGTTTGCAGTGCTCCAAAGTTATTCCTCACTTACCATATGCATTCTGAACATCCTAATTATTCACCACGATGAGTTTATAAGCACTTTTCACAACTTTCAGAGGCCAGAGCGGAGTTTTGATGCCACGCAAATGCTAACAACAACTAGCATGCTTGCACACTCTTCCTGATTATCAGACAATAGCACTCTTTTTAATTAGATCAGGCAGTACACAGTGGACTTATTTGGACCTCAAGAGCTGTTTGTACAGTATATCTGGACTGGGGTAAGACACATTTTGCTCAAATATATAGGGATATTCAGGTACAGGACCTTTAACATTATGGTTGCTAAGTAACTTATGTAATTACCTCTAACCTTAAACCATGTTGATCTAATAATAAAAGACTTTTTCCCCATAAGAGAGGCAGGTCCCCATGGAGTGAGTGTGTGTGTACAGATTTGAGTCCCCACAGCGTCATGAGCACACACACCTACAGGACCGGGACAGGCTACGGCCCAGTGAACGCGGCTTTGTATACTTTTGCACAATGCATAAGGTACAGTTCCTGGTGTGGTCCATATTTGCATAGATGTGTGTACTTACATATTTATACATTTACATCTGTGTTTGACTGCGTTGGATAAAGGAGAGTCTGATGCACAGGTTTAAACTGAACCAAATGTCAACAGCACACGCAGATGTACGCTCTGTGTGTTCTGAGGTGGACGAATGGAAAATAAATATGCTGCCACAGTTATATGTTTTTTGGAGAAATGAAATGAGAATATCAAGTATAGTCTTTAAAGGTGCACTATGTAACTTTTCTGCGGTGTCCACAACCTCCTTGTCTCCATGGAGATGTTATTTGGTTAGGATGTCGGGAATTTTATAATTGTGGAACAAATAAAGGTTTACTTTAACTTCGAATAAACTTGCCCACCTCCAGTGTAAGATTGATACATAGAAAGCCACACTGAGTAACATGGAGCTGCAGACCCTCACTATGAATACTCTGTGCTATTAACTGTGCTATTAAAGTGTTAAACCTGGTGGAGAGGTTTGGGTGGGTGCTTGTCAGAGAGTGTCTGGGGTCTGTGGAGCCATCACCTGCAGGAGGATCCACGCGGGGCCGGAGCAGAGGGACTGGGCAGCAGTCGGAGGGATTTGAAGACTGGATCTCCAGACGTGGAATCTGGCTCTGGAGACATGGAACCTCACCTCCCTGGGGAAAAGGAGCACCCATTTTTATTAGTCAAAGCGTAACTATTTAGACAAGTTTTGACCCTAACACATTTTTTTTTTTTTTTTAACAGATGAAATATTTTCAATACAATGTTGTAAAATGAGTATTGTCATACAGCCTAAAACTTCACCTATGTGACCCCTATCTGTACTTCTCTGATACAAACACAAACTATGGGAGTCCAAACAGGCCCAGGCCCATAGAGTGTCATCTACTTTATCTACATAGTATTTAAATATAGTCTGAGCTACACATTATCGTATACACTTGTACACAGATATACGTATACATTTGTACACAGGTTTATAGGCTGTAGTACTGTGTGTTTGTGCTGTGCCCAGGAGATACTGTTGTCCACATTTCACATTCAGCTCCATTTCAGATGGATCTGTGTAATCCCCCTGAAGAGCCGCTCTGACATCCCATAATAGCACTAGCGGCAGAGTGGTTTGCTCCTGGTGACCACCCCACCCTCATACCCCCCCGCCCTTCACCAGCCTGTATGTCTGTATGCAAACAGCACTGAGCCTATGGACATGTTAAATGCCTCAAGAACCAGTGTGTAAAGCGGGAGTTTGGTCTTCATCACTCTCACATTAGTATTCTGTCATTTACTGCATTTATAGTTTTAAAAGAGATGCTACAATCACATCTCAACTGTGTGTCCAGAGCCTTAACCTGCAGACAGAGACACACACAGGTGTCTCATTCTCAGTTTATGGACAGACCTCATGTGAAAGAACCTCAAGAATTCACTCTCTGAGCTGTAGAGGCTGCACTAGCACTGATTCATGATTGTCTGCACGTGCTGGGGTTTAGATAGAGACCATTTAGATCAGAGAGGGACATTTTAGGTTTAAACCAACTGGATTTAAGCATTGAACCTGGCAACCCAATTGAGAGACTGATGTGATGCTCATTCTGCTGTCTGACTGGATAATCATCTTGAACTAAAACACCAAATTATAAACGCATCCATCATGGCCCATGTTTTTGTAATTAAGAATAAATCAGCATTAGAATTATTACCAGTAAAAGCTATATTTGATTTGAACATGTTTAACTTCTCGGGGCACAAATAGGTCATGTTTATAGAATTTAAAATCAAAGTCATGCATTCAGTTTCTACTGGAACGTCTGGTCTTTAAAGGGCCCACATCACACTATTCTCTGATCTGTTATAATGTTTCCTCATCACAAACAGACCTGGAGTTGTGTTTTGTTTGATTCACACATGTTTAACGCACAAACACTGCTGAGTTCTTCTCTCAAATGGAAAACACTCTGTTCCACTGTGTGATGTCATGTGGTAATACAGGAAGTGCTCCACTGTGTTTTAAACTCCACACATCTTCACTAGAATCGTCTGGATGATTTGTGCCCTAGAATTGCCAAACTCTACTGAACAAAAGGTGCTCCAAAAACAGCTGTTACTTAAAAAAAAAACCCACATTATGACATCTTCACAGGGTGGAACTGAATATGTTGAGCTTTGGAGATGTGATAGACTAATAATAAAGTTGCTCAAACATGTGTGAATGAAACAAAACACACTCCAGGTCTTTGAGGAGGTATAAAACTTTCTTTCTTCTTCTTCTTCTTCTTCTTTCTTCTTCTTCTTCTTCTTCTTCTTCTTCTTCTTCTTCTTCTTCTTCTTCTTCTTCTTCTTCTTCTTCTTCTTCTTCTTCTTCTTCTTCTTCTTCTTCTTCTTCTTCTTCTTCTTCTTCTCTTCTTCTTCTTCTTCTTCTTCTTCTTCTCTTCTTCTTCTTCTTCTTCCCTCCAGTGAATGTTGCACTGACTCGACATTTAGCCCCTCTCTTCTCTCCCCGCCTCTCTTTCCCAACACCCACCCATCGGCCGCCCTCCCCCTCCCCAGACGCCTCCCCAAAAGGACACAGAGAGTAAAGTGCAGCTCCGGAAACTGCCTAATGCGAATCACAAGTTTAATTTGTGAAGAATTAGCATTTTGATGAAGTTGCGGTGGAGGCTGCCGCTCTCCAGCACAGTGGAAATGGCACCGAGTTAATTAGCAAACGTTCCCCGGGCAGATGGGCTCCTGACCGCGAGGGGCAGGGGGGCACAAATACTCAAGGAAAAGTATTTAAAGGTCCTGTGTTATGTGGTCGTCATGATTTTAAAGGTGTGCTGTGGGACTTTTATTATGGAGGGTGCACTACCTGCTTGTGTCCATGGAGATGTCAGTGTTCCACAGTGTTTTGTTACATGGTGAAAAGCAGGTGATGCCTCAGGTCTAACCTCACTCTCAGCGTGTTTTTGTGAAGTCAAAACACCCGGAGCTGGGATTTAAAGGTACAGTATGTAACTTTCCGGAGGTGGCACGTCACCTGCATGACTGCATGGAAATCAAAATTTAAAACCATACTTCGGAACATTCTCCATGGAGATAGGTAAGTTTTATGTCGTACTGTAGAAGATTATAGCCAACATAAGGAACGACATTTCCATGGCAACAAGCAGGAGAAGGCCCTACTCCAGGACAAAGGTCAAACAAGTCAACACAAACAATTATATATATACAAAAAACATGTTTGTTTTTTTGGCTGAAAAGCTACATAGTATGGCTTTAAAGGGGACAGATTATGTAAAATAGTGCTCACTCATTGCTGCTTTACTCAGAGTTGTATTTGGATTGATTCATGTATGTTTGTGTAATCCTGTAATGTCCCGTTTGAGTTTTGTCCTTTTTATTATGTAATTGCGTGGCAGTAGTAGTAGCTAGAGCTACACACAGGACAGGACGGAGGGACTGTGTGTCTGGGGTGAGGGAAGGCTGGGAGTCCCTGCTTAGACTCCTCCCCGATAAGAGGAAGAAGATGGATGGATAATAGTTAGAGCAGTAGGGTATTACATGTTGTTATATTGTATTCGATGAGAGTGAAGTAAAGTGTTAAATCAAACAAATTCTCCAAAATCAACTTTTCAGAGCTTTTAACCGTGTTCTAGCTGTTTACCCTCTGAAGTGGTATTTGGAGAGACTTGTGCATATTTGAGCAATCTTTAATCGCTTATTTCAAAGGTTCGGCAGCATCACACAGTCATTTTGGTACAAATGAAAAAAAAAAAATCTGCAATCCGCTGTCACGATCCGCAGTCATCCAAGCCAGCGGACTTGTTTCTTTTATTAAGTCGTTTTAGATGAATACTGTGATTTAAAATGTCCAAATTATAACATAATGACCAACAGGTGTCATAGATTATAACTATAGAGCAGACAAAAATATTATAAAGTTAACATTTCTAGTACTTACTATTGTTGAAGTAGCAGTAACATTGGGTAGAAGTATAAGGTCATTAAATCTGATCATTAGAATAATCAGATCAGAATTTTTTATGTGTTTACAGCACAAGTGAAATAATCAATCAGCGGATTTTTAGTGCAACTGCTGTATTTGGAAAACATAGTACAAAGCATTTTAACACATAACATATTTAGATCACCATGTTTCCTTTTATTGTTTTGAAAATGTTATATTCACCAAAAAACAATGTATTAACCTGTTTCATTAGTTTTGTTTTTTGATACTCTGAGTCCCTCCCTCCCTTTGCTCCCAGTGCTAAAACACTCCCCCTTCAGAACGCTATCACAACACAATCAGCTGCATCTCGATAATGAAACTACTGCACATCACATCAGGTTTGTCAAGTTACTGAGTACAGTTTTGTATCACGTTCTGGTATATGTATGGAGCGCTGTCGTGTGGGAGCATGAGTGATTTAGGCTTGTGGGCGGAGCCTTGGACAAATCTTACAGCTAACCGTAAAGAGGGTTTGAATAGGGCCCGGGAGCGATCACAACTCAAACATGCATTTGTGACATATAAAACCACTTCAGCCATGTTTATGATGAGGGAACAACCACAGTAACATAGAAAGCTAAAAAAAATGTATACATTTTGCATAACACCCCCTCTTTAAGATTACCAGGCAGAGAGAGGGGCAAAGCCCAGTGGGAGGAGGAACACTAATATCTCAAACACTAAAAAGTCTGCTTTGTGAACGCAGCGTGGCCAGTCCAGTCAGCAGGAGGCGCTGTGGAGCACTGGAGTTTTTTTTTAAAGACACTGTAAGGTCTCGCGGGCAGAGCGGAGAAGCTGTTTACATGTACCCACTGTTCCAATCTCCCAGCTCAGAGAGAGGCGCGACGTGGTGCTGCCAATTCAATCCCGCTCACCGCTATCGTCCACACAAACGGCAGCACAAAACAGGCTGCTGGGCCATTACACGCGCGCTTCATAAGGGAAACTAGCATTGGGATTGTTATTTGGCTAACAATGTACCATCGCAACATTTATCTAGTGCTTTCCTCCTTCCATTAGGCGCTGAAAGCTGAGATAATCACATTTCGTTACCATGGTGAGATGAGTTAGAGACAGGTTCAGTGTTTGGCCCCAAGACACAACAATAGTATGCACTGGTGAGAGCAGGGATTGAGCCTGCAACCTTCAAGTCACATAAGTACACAGTTACATGGTGAGTTTGAATTACAGCGGTATTAAAGGCGCATTATGTAACTTTTCCACTTGTCTCCATGGAGATGTTATTGCTTGTTCCATAGTATGGCCAAAAAGGTCTATCTTCCAATATTTAATTACATATGTTTTTATTGCTCAAATATATCTTGCAAAATACTTTTTTTTTTCTATGAGGGAGGTCGCCATTCCACAGATCTGATCTGTAACTTGGCACATTGTGGCTTTTTTGGTCAAAGGCCTGTCTTTTGTTTGTACAAAGTAAGGTGGGTTCTCGAGACATTTGTGAGACTCCATGTTGGCACGCTCCTGTCGGGGTGATAGGCCCCGCCCGCTGGTTGGAGGCCAAATCACAGAGCAGCACCAAGGTGCAGAAGCCGGAAGTGAAGCTTCCAAACAAACCAAAAATGTTCTGTTAACTTGAATTATTACTGACAACTGAGAATACAGCAACTGTGGCTTGTGATTGAGCAGTTGGCAGTTAGAATCCAGCTCAAGCCATTTTCTGCTGTTGTTGTGTCATTAGGCACGACACTTCACCCTCCTCGCCTGTGTTTCATATGAGCTGTGAGAGAAGGCCTTTGGAGTTCATTTTAAAACACAATATAAACACAAGCTCTTATTACTCTTCGTTCACTTTATGAGTGTTAATGTGAGGATGGTTTTGTGTGGTTGTCCTGCACATACGCACTCATACCCGCGTGATTGTTCCAGAGCGCCCCCCTGCAGCTTGGCGTCCTAAACCCCAGCACAGGCCTCTCTCCGGGGGGCAGCTCTGTACCTCCTCCCTCTCACCTCCACAGCCCTGACTCCCTTCTCCCTTACACTGATTTTTATGTTCCAAATGGCTCCTCTCCACAGGGCGCCCGCTCCGATATTCCTCCCAGCTTGAAGCCAAAAGATCCAGAGGAAGGAAAGTGAAGGTTATTCCGGGGAAGGACAGAGACAAGGACGAGTAATGACATTGGACGAGGTCGGACGTAAACAGGAAATTGGACAGTGAGCTGGAAGACGGGCAATTTATCTGCAGCAAACTGCACCAGAAGCACCACGACCCGAGCACAGACAGAACCAGACCTTCTCTCATTTTAGTCTTTATGATCACGAGGTCAAGTGCATACGACCGGTGACTATGCATGTACTAAAGCATCTTTACATGAAACATATACTGACAAATCTTTACTATTTTTTTCAACTTTTTAAAGATTGTGGTCATGTTTATAATTTTACTTGCTGTTTGAACACAGCAGCAGATATGACATACATGGCAGGTCCACGATAGGCAGGTCCATGAGAGGCAGGTCCACAAGAGACAGGTCCAAAATTGGCAGGTCCACAGGAGGGAGGTCCACAAGAGACAGGTCCAAAAGTGGCAGGTCCAAAAGAGGGAGGTCCACAAGAGGCAGGTCCAAAAGTGGCAGGTCCAAAAGAGGGAGGTCCACAAGAGGCAGGTCCACAAGAGGCAGGTCCACAAGAGACAGGTCCATGAGGGGCAGGTCCACGAGAGAGGGAAAGACAAGAGGGAGATCCAAAAGTGGCAGGGTCATAAGATGCAGATCCATTAGAGGCAGGTCCATACGGGGGCACAGACCCACACCAGAGCTGCAGATGCACATCTTTGTGGAGTTGAAATAAATGGAAATAAAATTATGGTTAGGTATTTTTATTGTCCCTGCAGAGAAAAGATCTTGACCCATCCTTCAGTGCTGCTGTCAGGAGCAAAGTGCACCACAGTGCAACACCTGGGACTCAGTCCATATCCTGATGTGTAATAAGATGATTTACAGGCTAGTTTTGTAATAAGTTAACTGTTTTATGGAAGCAAGTGACATTTTCCGTCCTTATGCTGGTATCGGTTTATATCGGTTTAGATCTTGAGTCTAGACCTAAACCAGAACTAAAGCAGGACTCAATTATATGTAAAACCATGACCAAAACTTGGATGAAAGCCTTACTGAACCATAACTAAAAAAATTAGCCAAATGAAGTAACAGTACTTCTTCCAGTGGTAGATGAAGTACTGTTTTATTACAGATTAAGTACAGATATTGGAGCAAAAAATACTCAAGTAAAAGTATCATATTAAAAAAATCTATTTAAGTAAAAAGTATACACTATAAAAAGCACAGACACCTAAAATGTTTACTTAAGTACAATACTTTACTACTTTTACTTCATTATGTTCCATCACCGAGCTAAACTAAATCATTACTAAATTTACAACATTAAGACTCACCCAGAATCAAACCAAAACCATAAGAACTAAACAGAAACATAGATCCATTATACAAAAAGTCCAAGTGATCAGTAAAAGGAGAACATGCACATTTGACACAGACACTCCCTCACACCTGGGACTTGAACCTGAGAGCTCCAGGCTGTGAGGCAAGAGGGCTAACCAAGTAATAACATCATGACTCCCATCACATAGTGTGTTTTTGCAGCTAAACGTTAACAGCAGCAGGTGTGAAGGTGTGAAGCTGACATGTTAATGGCTCACCAGGGACTACAAATGAGCCGTGGACTACAAAAATGGCCTCTGACCTGTGTGTAAGAAATCAGCTCTGTGACAAAGATGGAGAGATTAGCTCCACTTCAAAGCCCCCTGATGAGAAATAGGCCCGCTTCTGTCAGCCTTTAGTCCTGGTTTAGACCTGGTGTAGACCCAATTCAGCCTGGTTTGAAACAGGACCACATAAGGACTAAACAAAGACTATATTTGGTGCAAGACAATGGCCCAAACTTGGAATAAAGTGTGACTGAACCAGGACTAAACCTGGTCTAAAATGGACTATTTAAAAACTGTGTGAGTAACTAAGAAAAGACACATAAATAAGTAAACTGGACTGAACTGGTATAAACTGGACTAAATGAATAAAACGACTAAACTAGGACTCAACCAGGGCTAAACCAAACCAGACTAAACCAGAAACCAGGACTAAACCAGATCAAATAAACCAGGACTAAACCAGGACTAAACCAACACTAAACCAGATCTAAACCAGGACTAAAGCCCGACTAAACCAGGACTAAACCAGACCCAAATTTGGGTCCATGACTATAAGGACTAAACACCATAGACACACTACATATAACAGGTATGATTAAGAGGAGGCTAAATCAGGACTAAACTAGGACTAAACCAGGTCTAAACCAGAACTAAACCAGACCAAAAATTGGGACTATAAGGACTAGATTAATCCCTGTAGACCTATTTAAAATTTCAGACTCTGAAGTCATAATCAGGCCCTCACCAGGACTAAACCAGATCTAAACAAGGACTAAACCAGAACTAGTCCAGTCTAAACCTGAACTATAAAAGCATCTTAACATGACCTCAGTATTTCAGATCTCCGCCATACACCCCACCCCTCTCCTCCCCTGGTTTCCTGATCCGAGCCCTCGGCTGGGTGATAATTAAAAAGCTCCATGCACAGGGACAGCTCCTCGGCCTCACGCGGAGGAAATTAATCCGCAGATAAATGCTTTGGAGCGGGAGACAGGAGGACGGAGCAGGCCCGGACTCCCTGCGCTCCTGGATGTAGCGGTTAGCATGTTTGGAAATTTTTACAAATGCATTCGGAATGTTAAAGGGGATTTGATGTGAGTTGAGTAAACATGAGTATGAAGGTTGTATGGAGAATAAAAAAGCAAAAAGAAAAAAAAAGACCAGCACCGAATCAAAACAGTACTAGAACCAGAGCTAAACCAGGTCTAAACCAGAACTAAACCAGGACTAAACCAGGCCCACACTTGGGTCCATGGCTAAGGACTAAATGAAACTATAGAACCACCAAATACAAGGTTAAAGCTTTGATAAAAATGAGGACTAAACCAGATCTAAAACAGGTCCAAACAAGGTCTAAACCAGGAATAAACCAGGAATAAACCAGGACCAAACCAGGACTAAACCAGGTCTAAACCAGGAATAAACCAGGACTAAACCAGGACTAAACCAGGTCTAAACCAGGTCTTAACCAGGTCTAATCCAAGTCTAAACCAGGTCTAAACCAGGTCTAAACCAGGAAAAAAACAGGACTAAACCAGGTCTAAACCAGGTCTTGACCAGGTCTAATCCAAGTCTAAACCAGGTCTAAACCAGGAAAAAAACAGGACTAAACCAGAACTAAACCAGGTCTAAACCAGGAAAAAAACAGGACTAAACCAGAACTAAACCAGGAAACCAGGAATAAACCAGGACTAAACCAGGACTAAACCAGGACTAAACCAGGTCTTAACCAGAACTAAACCAGGTCTAAACCAGGACTAAACCAGGACTAAACCAGGACTAAACCAGGTCTAAACCAGGTCTTAACCAGGTCTAATCCAAGTCTAAACCAGGAAAAAAACAGGACTAAACCAGGACTAAACCAGGATTAAACCAGGACTAAACCAGGACTAAATCAGGTCTAAACCAGGACTAATCCAGGACTAAACCAGGACTAAACCAGGATTGAACCAAGACTAAACCAAGACTAAACCAGGAGTAAACCAGGTCTAACCAGGATTAAACCAGGTCTAAAAAAAACACTAACCCAGAAATAAACCGCGACTAAACCAGGACTAAATCCAGGACTATACCAGGAGTAAACCAGGATTAAACCAGATCTAGACTAGGTCTAAACCAGGAATAAACCAGGACTAAACCAGGACTAAACCAGGTTTAAACCAGGACTAAACCAGGTCTAAACCAGGTCTTAACCAGGTCTAATCCAAGTCTAAACCAGGTCTAAACCAGGTCTTAACCAGGTCTAATCCAAGTCTAAACCAGGAATAAACCAGGACTAAACCAGGACAAAACCAGGTTTAAACCAGGATTAAACCAGGACTAAACCAGGATTAAACCAGGACTAAACCAGGACTAAAGCAGGATTAAACCAGGACTAAACCAGGTCTAAAAAATAAGACTAACCCAGAAATAAACCAGGACTAAACTAAGACTAAACCAAGACTAAACCAGGACTAAACCAGGATTGATCCAAGGCTCAACCGAGACTTAACCAGGACTAAAACAGAACTAAACCAGGACTAAACCAGGATTAAACCAGATCTAAACCAGGACTAAACCAGGACTAAACCAGATCTAAACAAGGACTAACCCAGGATTAAACCAGGACTGATTCAGGACTAAACCAGGACTAAACCAGGATTAAACCAGAACTAAACCAGGTCTAAACCAGAACTAAACCAGGACTACACCAGGACTAAACCTGGACTAAACCAGGACTTAACCAGGACTAATTCTAGGTTTATGGAAGGCAGCCAAATGTAATTTTGTTCAAATGCAGATTTTTGGTCGTATATAAATATCGAGTTTTAGAATCTAGTCACTAATAAACTTTTTGATCATTATGACTTTACCCCGGTGTGACCCCGTGTGTGGGAACGACATCGTCACAGAATCTGAAAACCACCAACGTCAAGCCACAGGTTTGAAAATGATGAGAACGAGGACTGTTGCCATAGTGATTAACAATTGGGGAAACTTTTTTTTTTTTTTGAATGAAAAAGTCCATCTGGAAAAACACTTATATCATATATGGGCTTCAGAATAATGAAAAATATGATTGTTGCCGTGGTGATGAACAACTGAAAATGAAATATTACATCGTTTTTAATGGAAAAAAGTGAATATGTTGAAACGAGTTCAAACTATTTACACTGGCAGCATTGATATGATAAAATGGCGTCATAGCAAAGCCTATTTAATCTGTGAGTTAGATATAGACTGATATTTGGACTTTTTAGAGTATCGGCTTTTGGATTTAAGTCTCCGTCATTGTTTTGGTCGTCTCCTGCCTAAAAAATCCTTGTCTCCTGCGTGAGATAGATATTTTTTAGGCATTAACACTTTAATACAGAGAGATAGCTGCACAAAACGTGACTACACAGCTCTCTAATGGGTTAAATACTTACTGTATTAATACCTGTATCATGTGGAACCAATAGCCCATCCACTGCTATATAAAGTCCAATATCAATGTAATGTAACGTAACCATGGGAACCTGCAGGAGCCTTATGGGGGTTCCTGATACCACCATAGTAATAAAAAACACTCTTTCTTTAGAAAATAGAATGTGATTTCCAACATTAAATGATAGTTATTTTCTTTTCTATTCCCATGTATGTGTGTTATTTGTGTGTAATCCCTCAGTGTCCAGTAGGTTCATAGTGGTCCATGGGTGTGTACTAGTCTGTGTCTTATAATTGTGAAAGAAACAGCTCAAGATCATTCTAAACCTATTCAGGAAAGGTTCATTTCTGTCCTGTGAATGTGACTTTTTTTATTGTCTATACCTGCTCCAATGAGTATCTAGTTCTAATATACAGTATACTGATTAGTTTCTGAATTTCAATACTTAGATACAGTGGAAAAGGAAAATACAGACTATCCAGTGTTGGACAGTTGGAGCACATGTATTTATTCATATCTGTACTCGCACGTGCGCTCAGTTCATTCATAGAAAAATTGCTCAGGCTGTAGTAAAAGGAGCCACTTCACGTGCGAGTCGTGTCATTGTCTGCGCGTGTGAACATCACGGTGCAGCTGTTCAGACGGTGCTGTTTCCTCACGCGGGGCTCGTGGAGGGCCGCGTCCGCGCCGCTCCGCCGCGCGCTCGGTCCGCGTCCCTCTCTCCGCGCGCGCGTCCTGCCTCCTCATCACATTTCTTTATTTAATACCACCTGATCCAGGATTTCCACGCTAATGACAGAAACACAACAAGTAGATGCCAACAAGTAGGGTTGCCAGATTTTCAGAGAGCAGCAATAAGCGACCAAGGCGTTGAAAAAAGCCCCGAAACGAGCCACCTCCAGCCTCACGGAACAAAGAGAGCAAAATAAACTAATATTAAAGCTCCTAGATTACGCAAAACGGACTCCTGTGAGGTTTAAGCCATGTTATAATGATGTTAAATCATCAGAAACAGACCTGGAGTTGTGTTTCAATCACACATGTTTGAGTAACACTTTATTATTAGTCTGTCTACATCTCCAAAGCTCGAAACACTCTGCTCCACCTTGTGATGTCATTTAGTGGTAGTTTTAAACTTAACTTAAACTCATTAGAAAGAGTTACACAACAGTACGAATAACCATTCATTTTTACCTTTATTATATATATATATATATATATATATATATATATATATATATATATATATATATATATATATATATATATATATATATATATATATATATATATATATATATATATGTGTGTGTGTGTGTGTGTGTGTGTGTGTGTGTGCGTGCGTGCGTGCGTGCGTATATATATATATATATATATATATATATATATATATATATATATATATATATATATATATATATATATATATATATATATATATATATATATATATATATATATATACAAACTTTTTGTACGTTTGAGACTGACCATATCAAATCTCTTCTATCTGCTGGTACCCTGGGAGTGAGGCAGTTTTAATGAGGCTGAAACAATAGCTGTAACTTGAAAATGCAAATTCAGGCCTGGAATGATCCAAATGATTCACAGTGGAGCACTTCCTGTATCACCACATGACATCACAAGGTGGAACAGATGTTTGTGTGAAGAAACAACATTTTAACATAGATCAGAGAATAGTCTAATCTGGGCCCTTAAAACATTAATTATCTTATCTTATCAGACTCGTCAAACTAACCTGAAATAGCCCCAAAAAAGCAACCTGCTAGTCTCAAAATTTACAAACGAATTTCCACAAAAAAAAAAAATATCCCAAAGTCGCTATAAAGAAGCAGACTTGGCAACTCCGGTCGCCCCTCGTCGTCTCGCTCGTACCGCAGCCTCTGAACTGACGCCCACTGCGCTCGTCCAATCACGTCCCGTGTTCTCAGCTCTTTATCCAATCAGGCTGCGGCTCGGGGGCGGGTCCTGCGCGGCTCCAGAGAGGGGACATTGAGCTAGTGGAGGAGAAAGGAGGCTTGTTGGGCACGGATGCCACTCGTTGCGCGCTTGGGTCTAATTTGGAGAGGTGTATGCAGCGCACGGTGGGTTCCTTTTACGCACGCGTTTTCCAGGTGGAAGTTTGTCCGCCCCGGGACGACTGCTCAACCCCGGATCAGGACAGGTGACAGTCCCAGCAGGCTGCCTCCGAGGCCACGTCGATACGGGCCGAGGAAACGGGGCTGAGAGCGGGGGAACGAGCCATAATGCGCCCGCTGTGTGACTGACTCATGGTACTTCTGGGTTTTGTGCGCTTTGTTAAGAAAAAAACAGGCGGTTTAATTTGGTTTTATTGGAGCGTGTGCCAAACGCGTCCGAACTGTGACTTGTTCCACTGCCCTTACGCACTGACTCACCGCCAATATGTCCCGGAATGCGAGTTTATTTTCTTATTCTGAATTAAAATAGCTGTTAAAGATCATATTATGAATCATAATTGAGCTGCATGTAAATAACTACTGTACTTTACGAGTCTGGAGCATGCTTGAGTCATTATTTTTCAGTTAATAAGAAAGTGAGCTGTGACTCAAATGAAAACAAATTTTACATTTTATAAGAGTCAAGATTTTTGTTCCTTTAAAAATAATTTGTTCATTCACTGTAAATAATTCATATTCACCTGGGGAAACGCACGTGGCCTGCTCGTCTAAATGAAATGTATGTATTTATGTAATCACATTTGCTTTCTTTGCCAGGGTCATGGATCTTTCCTCTATATACGGACATCCCCAAACACCCAGCTGACCTGTCACTGGCCGCTGTCGGAATAACGCTGTGCGCATTTTTTGGATCTGGAGAGCAGCACGGTTATGACGCGGAGCCAGAGCACAGCGGAGGCACCAGCGCTGCCCCTTTAAACCACGGAATAACCACGGGATAATTACTGGGTGAATTCAAACTAAATAAATTAATAATTCGCTACGATGAAGGAGAAGTCCAAAACGGCCGCGAGGACTAGACGCGAGAAGGAGAACAGCGAGTTTTACGAGCTCGCCAAAATGCTGCCGCTGCCCTCCGCCATCACGTCGCAGCTGGACAAGGCCTCCATCATCCGACTGACCACCAGCTACCTGAAGATGCGCATCGTGTTCCCCCAGGGTGAGCCAAAGACGCACGGGTTTTACGCACGGGTTTTACGCACGAGGCAAAGGAGTTCTTCCGATGGATTTTTTTTTTTTTTTTTGTCATTACTGTTTTTGTTTGCTATTGATTATTGAATGTCGGATTAGCTAAGCGTCTGTTGTAATCTTTTAGACTGCAAATCAGCAAAATAAAAATATAAAATTAGTCTAATGTAAATCTGAATAATCGATTTTGAACGAGAACACAAAATTAAAATACAAAATTGGTCAGCAGTAAATTCAGCCATAATTTTTGAACGAGAAAATAAAATAAATGTCTATATTTTTAAATTCATCCACAGCACATTCAAACAATATTTTTTTGAACATGCATTTTAGCACGTGCGCATTTTTAAGTATATAAAAAAAATCCAAAATAAAACCTTGAGATAACAGGCCTCTGTACGACCTGAATGCGCATCACTTTAAATATTACGCGCAGTTTTAGTTGTACAATAATTTCTCTTATATATGCTTTTTTTTATATCGGCTTTTATCGTAGCAGCACATCTCCTAACACACGACATTTCAGATTAAACACGGCGAGCCCTTTTTACGCGCTGCAAACCCATTTAAAACCACAATACACGCCGCTCGCGCGCTCCTAATATCATATGCATTATTCATTTACAATAAGAGCCGTGTTCTCGCCTCCATTTTCTGATCCAACCGGCTCCCCGGCGCGGCGCGTGACTGGGAAGCGCGCGCGGCAATTAGAAAGCAGGGCCCCGCGTGGCTCCTAATCACCTAAAGCTGCCGCGCACACTCACACGTACACGCACACGCACGCAGGGCTCTGGTGTCACGAGCGCAGGAGAACACTATAAAAGATGTCCCGTGTCACCAGAGCCGTCTATATTTGGAGCGGGGGGGATAGATCTCGATCACTGGACATCTCGTATTGTATTTTATGACGGTATTAAAGACTAAATACGTCGCTCTGATACGCGCACGAGGCAGTACAAAGAGTTCGTTTGCAAAATCAGATAAGTGCCATTTGGAGAGGTCATCGGACGCGTTTGTATTGTGATATTTCAAAAGCCAAATGTAGGTTTCTGTGATCAAAATCCGTCCTTGATAAAAGCCACTGGGTATTATTCAAATATGGGGGGAAAAATAGGCAATGTTTTGACAATTTAACTATAAATATGTGTGTGAGGTAATATTTTTTTATTACAGAGAGCAAAAATATACAGACATACTCATAAAACTGTCCTTTACATGATTTGACATTTGACAAACGGATGGACTAAATTACAATACTACTACTACTACTACTACTACTACTACAGTAAATAAAATAATATGCTATAATAATAATATATGAAATGTTAAGTGAGCTACATTAATAAACCACGTATAAATCGGTTGCACAAGTCTCCAGGTCTGTGCGTAATTGCCGGTCGTGCGTAATTGGTGCAAAAGGTGTTGCGCGCGGTGCCGTGGAGCCGTGTCCAAAGCGCAGCTGTTCGGATGCGCTCGGACAGGCCCTTGAGCCTCCTAGACACGTCCAGTCCACGGCTCGTCTTCCGTGCGCGCCATCTGAGGTGCGCGCGGGGAGTTTACGCACGGTCTGTTCGGTCTTTAGTCCACACGAAGAACAGTTTTGAATATATGTCTTATCATTTCCTCACGTGCTTAAATTATCTCACATCGAGCTGAATGAATAATATAAATTAATAGTACTAAATAAGTTAATAATAATAATGAAAAACAAAACAAAAATTTTATAAAGCAAATGATTTCATATAGGCCTTTCCACAGGTTTGACAACCGTTGCCATAGCAATTAATAATCTGGCTATATATTTTGAATGGTCAATCGTCCTCAAAATGGCACCTTAAAACAGGAACCTGAACCCACAAATTGGCAATAATAACACAGCACAATGGTAGATCGATTCAAATAAGAAAACGGCATTTTGAAAATCACCTTAAACAAAATCAATATTAACATTTCAATTTAAATCCAGGTCATATCTTCTGTAAAACGATTTTCTGGTAGAAGGAGGTTAGTGTGTTTTAATGGTCGTGTCTTGTGAAGGTTTGGGAGAGGCCTGGGGACACTCGAGCCGGTCCCGCTCTTTGGACAACATCGGGAGAGAGCTGGGCTCGCACCTGCTGCAGGTGAGTGACCCGAGCCCGCTTCAACATCACAACACTTTCTTTTTTTTATGAGCCTGATGCTCAGTTTCTACAGGTAAAGCATGAAATATATATATTTTTTGTTTTATTTTCAAATGTGGAAAAAGAAAAAAAAAACACTCAATGGTCTTTCGTGTCTTTTAGTCCCGTCACATCACTTCATTTTGGTTCAGTCCTGGTCCTGGTTTGGTCCCGCTGTGGTCCTGATTTTGGTCCTGGTTTAGTTCTCTTTTGAACCCATTTTGAGTTATATAATGTAGACTTGGTTTGGCCCTGTTCTAGTCCTGGTTTAGTCCTGGTCTAGCCCAGGTTTAGCTCCAGTTAAGAAGGAATTTTGATGTAGTGATTGTGATGCATAGACGTGGGATGCGTCCACGTGTCCTCGTTTGGTCCTGCTTTGAGCCCAAATTGAGTCCAATAATGTAGGTTTGGTTTGGCTTTGTTCTAGTCCTTGTCTAGTCCTGGTTTAGTCTAGGTTTAGTCCTGGTTTAGCCCTGATCTAGTCTTGGTTTAGTCCTGGTTTAGGCCTGGTTTTGTCCTGGTTTAGACCTGGTTTAGGCCTTGTTTAGTTCAGGTTTAGTCCCAGTTGAAAGCCCAAATTTCTCTGTACAAGTGTGAGCGCAGAATTCTGGACACACTTGTACTGCTCTCTGCTCTTTTCGCTCCTGTGTTTTGTGCAGCGCTGTGATAAAACACACGACGTTTATTTTAATTCACAATTCCAAAATCCTTCTTTCTTTCAGACACTGGACGGTTTCATTTTCGTCGTGGCTCCAGATGGAAAAATCATGTACATCTCTGAAACGGCGTCGGTGCATTTGGGCTTGTCTCAGGTTCGTTTTGTCCAGTGACACTGTGTCTCGCGCCGCGCTCTGGACGCGCTCTAACCCGAGCTCTCTCTGCAGGTAGAGCTGACCGGGAACAGCATTTACGAGTATGTGCACCCGGCGGACCACGACGAGATGACCGCTGTGCTCACCCCGCACCAGCCCTACCACACGCACTTCCTCCAGGGTAAGACACTCAAAAAACACTGGAGAAATAATCCAAATGCGCAGTGGAATATGTTGTTTTCTTAAATGAATATAAATCTAATGATGATTTAGTGCGTAATTTTTTTTTTTTTTTTTTTTTTTTGGAGGCTGCTGTTATGGACATGTACTTTGCCTAATTATTTTTTTTCCCAGAGTATGACATTAAAACGTATCGGCGACGCGTTTCATTTCTGGTATTTTATTTTTTGCTGGGGAAAAAAAAAAAAAAAAAGTATAAAATTCCGTTGTCGCCTCTCCACAGATCTGACCTGTAACCAACCTACACTCCACTGATAAAGTCACGTACTCCTGCTTTAACTGAAATGTTTTTTTGTTTTTGGGTTGTTCTTTTTTTGTGTCTTTTTTTTGTTTAAAACACTGAATGGCCTCTACGTTTCTGAAATACACTGTAACCCGCATCCATAACTCAGACATCATGTTTTGCAGTGTATATCCAATGGCCGCGCTAATGCCCGCAGCTGTGCGCCTTTACGCATAATGTGCTGCGATACAAGTGCTCTCCAGTTCATGTCCGGATCTCTTTTTGTCCCCTTCTCGCGTTTCACAATCGGAGAGCTTCGTTTCATCGCAATAAACCCGAATACGAACAATTTGTGATGTTTAAACGCCGCATTTCCCCGCGTCTCCACGTCCTCACGTCCTCATCAGCGTCATTTTGTCTTGTCTTTTGCAGAATACGAAGTGGAGCGGTCCTTCTTTCTGAGGATGAAGTGCGTCTTGGCCAAAAGGAACGCGGGCCTGACCAGCGGAGGATACAAGGTGCGTAAAACCACTGCGCCATGTTTGGATTTACGCGCAATAAAGGGCGACAAAGGGAGAAAGAAGAGCGACAACTGTGGAAGGGTTTAGCCATTATATTTTCACTATTTGCCGATTTGTTAAAGCAGGATTAGAGTTAAGCCTGTGCCCAAGACAAGCTAAACAAGACGAGTTTCCAAAGCAACAGCAGAGAATGAGAAATAATAAAACATAATGGGATGTTTATTTTATAGATCCAAGTAAATTAACTTTAGACAATTTAAGTTCATAAAATAGTAACAAAAATTTGATTTTTTTAAATTAATTTTGTTTTTAATTAATTTGAATTTTCCAGCCAAATGAATGTTATTTTATTAAGTGATTTAAGTAAGCAATTTATTTATTTTTCAGTCATATTTTTTGTCCATATTTCTCAAAATCTCAAATTTTGCCAGTTCATTTTACGTAGAATAATTCTCTCTCGCTCCTTTTTTTTTTTTAAATGTATTTTTTTTTTTTTTTCCATTTGTAAGGTTGAGTTTGTATGGGGCCCTTTGTCCTGAACAATGACTTTCTATTTGGTTTTAATATAAAGATGCACAGTGTAACTTTGCTGAGGCAGTGTATGTCATCTGCTTGTCCTGTTTGAGATGTTATTGCTTTGCGTGGAATGTTTTTTTTAATTTAAAGCGTTTTTCTTGCACAAAAATACCTTAAAGCTGACCTGTTGTGCTTGTGTCTGCTCTACAGTTATAATCTATGACACCCTGGATCATTATGTTATAATTTGGACATTTAAAATCACAATATTCATCTAAAACAACTTAATAAAAGAAACAAGTCCGCTCTCGATGCAAACATCATCACGACAAAGCGCCGTGTAGCTGAGGCTCCTCCTATAGATCGCTGCACGTCACCTTAGTGAGCTGTGGATTTAATTTTTTTAATTTACAAATATGGCTACACAAAGCTGCTGAATCCTAAGTAAGTAGAGAGCAGCAGCGTCTTGAAAATAGTGATTAGAGATTGCTCAAACATGCACGAATCACTCCAAATACAACTTGAGAGGGTAAAAGCAAAGGAAGCAACTGTAACATGGTTAAAAGCTCCGAAAAGTCCATTTAGTAAAATAGATCTGCTGAAAAAAAAAACACAAAAAAAACATGGCTTCTTCATGGATCTGACCTGTAACTTCGCTTCGTGTCACCTACTTGTCTTTATGGAGATATATAACGTTAATACTGTGAATCGGTTAATACTGCACAACATTCAAAGCAACGACAAGCAGGTTGCAGACCTACCACCAGAAAAGTTCCATGGCACATCTTTAAGCTCCATATTAGGCTATTTTCTGAATTTTAATATTGTTTCCTCATCACAAACGGACCTGGAGTTGTGTTTTTTTTTTTGTTTCATTTACACATGTTTAACACACAAACCCTGCAGATTTAGACTGAGTTCTTTTCTCAAACTGAAAACACTCTGTTCCACCTTGTGATGTCATCATGTGGTAAAACAGGAAGTGCTCCACTGTGTTTTTAAACTCCACACACCCTCGCTAGAGTCATTTGCATGATTTCAGCCCTGGAATTGCCGATCTCTACTGAACAAAAGGTAAAAAGGAGCTGTTAACTTGAAAACTACCACTTCATGACATCACAAGGTGGAACAGAGCATTTTGAGCTTTGGAGCTGTAGACGGACTAATAATAAAGTGTTACTCAAACATGTGTGAATGAAACAAAGCACAACTCCAGGTGTGTTTTTAAGGAGGTAAAAACATTCTAACATGGTTTAAAGCTCACAAGAGTCCATTTTGTGTAATGTAGGACCTGTGATTTTTATCTACCAAAATCTCACTCTAACTACAAACTACAGCACAATATTAGCGTAGGAAAAGAGGATCATCGATTCACATGGGATTTTTCGCACCACTTGGCACAATAAGATGCATTCTGTTGCAATAATTAGCCTACGGACTCAGACAGACCCATGTTATCCATTTAATGTTGAAAATCACATTCTATCATCTAAAGAAGAGTGTTTTTTATTATCATCGTGGTATCAGAATCAGTATTGAGTATCACGTCTATTCATTGGTTTTGAAATCAAGATTGAAATTTTACAACACTATATTCAAAGCAATAACTCTCCCATAGCACATCTTTAATTTTTCTTTATTATTTTGTCAATTAGTCTATGGACTCATCTGGACCTGTGCTTTTCGTGCAAATGTAATGAACAAAACATATTTAGGATTCTATAAAATGACCATATGAGGCTGTTTGGTCTTGTACTTTTACTCGAGTAATAAAACTGAGTACTTCTACCACTACTGCTGTACTTTATCCAGTTCTACAATGAGACTGCAGGGCTAAACCGGGTCTAGAACCACAACCGATCCCACTTACTAATCTGAAAATGTAACTGTAGCACCAAGTTGAGAAACGCTGGTGGAGTTCTCTGTGTAACTGTCAGATTACACATGTGTGGACCTGGTTTATGGTTAATATCTCTGTAATTACTGAGCCTATCCACATGAAACAAAAACCGCCACAAAGTTCAACATCTTCTCTGTCAGTGTAAATAGCTTCAAAAAGCGGTGGCGACATTCATTCACAAAAAATCCCCGTTGTCAGTTTGAAGGACTTGAAAACGTGAGTTCGTATTCCTCACTTACCTTATGCATTCCCACTATCCGAATGATTCACCACAATGAGTTTATAAGGGCTTTTTACAACTCTCGGAGACCGGTGTGGAGTTTTGCTGTGACTATAAAGCTAACAACAACTAGCATGCTAACGTGCACTTCCTAATTATCAGACAGTAGAGCGCTTTTTAATTAAATGTAGGTGTTTATTTAATTACAGTTGGTTTTATTGCTAAAGAATTGTGAGTGGGCTTGCCTCTCCACAGATCTGATTTTGCTTGTCTGATGAAAGTGTAAAAGAGCTAGAAGATGAAGCAAAGATGGCGTTGTGTTGTCTTCAGTGGTCTGAGCTCATTTAAAAAAAAAAAAAAAAAGAAAAAAAATAGTTCCACATTACT
The DNA here is from genome assembly GCA_019594935.1 of Periophthalmus modestus. Lineage (NCBI taxonomy): Eukaryota > Metazoa > Chordata > Actinopteri > Gobiiformes > Gobiidae > Periophthalmus > Periophthalmus modestus. The sequence continues at coordinate 25,085,231 of JAIEZT010001328.1, read as the reverse complement.
TCCTGAATACTGGCCTAGCGTGCACCATGTGACCAGTTCTGGCCAATCAGAGCGATAGCTGCTAGCGTGGAGCTTAGAGAGGGGCTAGGCTAAATCTTACAAAGCTAAATTTTAGACACTTTGAGGGAGCTGCAGTACCTCGGAAAGGCCACTAGTCAATCTCGCCCCAGGACAGTGGGGGAGTGTCTTATCCAGATCTTATTAAATATCCATGGCTTGTCTTCATAATGATATTTTAATGCTATATTGCAAAACATTCTAGTCGAGTAAAGTCATATTTTCGCAGTAGCTTGAAAATCGTGGGATCTGTGTGTGACCAGGGTTTTCTCGTATGCTCCTATACGTAGGTGATCCACTGCTCCGGGTACCTGAAGATCCGTCAGTACAGCCTGGACATGTCTCCGTTCGAGGGCTGCTTTCAGAACGTGGGGCTGGTGGCTGTGGGTCACTCCCTGCCCCCCTCCGCAGTCACCGAGATCAAGCTCCACAGCAACATGTTCATGTTCAGGGCCAGCCTCGACATGAAGCTCATCTTCCTCGACTCCAGGTGAGACAGCTCCGCTCAAAAATGTTCCGTAATGTACTTTATTCTGATATTTTAAATGTTTGGATATTTACAAGGACACTGTGTAAGGTTTAACATTTTGTAAACATGAGCTATTTGTGTCATTGATACAAGGTAAGCCTGTTCAAATCAAGTAGAGCTTTGACTGACAACACTTGTAATGCTGATTTATTCTGAGTTACAAAAACATTGGACATGATGATTTGTTCATGTTATAATTCTGTGTTTTGCTTCACAATATCATTATCCAAGCACTAGCTAAACCCTAGCACCCGCAGCCAATCATCAATCAGTGCTAGTGCAGCCTCTGCAGCTCAGTGAGTGAATCTGGAGGTTCTTTCACATGAGGCCTGTCCATAAAACTGCGACAGAGACACATACAGGTGTTTGTGTCTCTGTCTGCAGGTTCAGGCTCTGGACACAGGTTCAGTTGTGATTATGATGCACAGCACAGATTACACACAGAGCTGAGAATCATTGTTTCCAGTTTCCAGTTTTGAATGTGAAGACAATATTTCACCTTGTCCATTTGTGCTCACACAGATGTTGTGATTTATGGCAGTTTTTATTGTATGCAGGCACAGGGACTGTACTGATACAAGCATACCACTGGGTCCTCAGTGCACTTTACATCAACAAGGAACAACTCATCCACAATCATGAACTGAGGCTTATGTGTCCTGATACAGGAGTCGTAGTAGTACTAGTAGTAGTAGTTGTGCTAGTAGTAGTAGTAGCCGTCGCAGCAGCATGCTGTTGCATTAGTAGCAGTGACATAAGAAGTTGCAGTAGTGGTAGTAGTTGGCCAAGCTCACAGAATGATTGTCAGCACCTCCATCTGTTTTGGTTTAAAGTCTACTCAGCAAACAACAACAGCCCGAGAGGGTCAAAACTCAAAGTCTAAACTTGAGCTTTTTAAATTACTCCTGTGCTCAGCCAGCTCATTCTGATCATTCCACCTCAAACTGCCTTTAGTACACATGCAGCCAAGTAACTTTATAACCAGCAGACATCGTGTCTGGCATTAGAGCAAGTTACATGGTGGTCCTCTGAAGGAGCTGTATGTAATCTGTGCTCTGGTTTAGAGTCAAAACTGAACCTGTGTCCAGGGCCTTATCCTGCCGACGGAGACACATACAAGTTGTTGACTCTAAATATTTCATACAGTTCCTTTCCTCTCTAGTTTAAGGTAGAGTGAGGTGGGAATTTCTTTTGTGATGTGCGTGTTACAGTGACACCCCCACGTCATGACACTAGACTAAAAGTGCTTTATTAAGTATGGATTTACTAATGAAGCCCTGACTTTAACGTTATTTCTCTCAACATTTCTTTTACAGTCCCTCACGCATTATAGTGACATTTTAATTTCACTGAAGCAGTAAAAGTTATGTCAGTCTCTGCGTTAACATGCACAGGGAAACCCCAGTGCACTAAACAACCAAATTTAAATGATTTTTGCTCCAAAACCTGTTACAGTCAGCTCAAAGAATTGAACGAGGATACTAGTAAATTAGCATTAGTTCTAAAACGTTGCAGCTATACTTGGTAATAAAAACAACTATCATACACTTAACCAAATTTTTGGTAGATATAGAAAAGCAACTTCTCATTTACTCGTTTCCTCTCATTTTCATAATTGGATTTTCAGACATGCCACGAACTGCGTTACTCACAAGGTATTTTCTCTCCTCAGCACATATGCATTGAAGCTGTAGTAGGTTTCGTTTTCACTTTAACGTAATGGACCAAAACAATTTATGTCTAATACTTTCCTAGCTGTATCTTACCCGTGCAGTTGAATGCCTCTTCTAGTTTGCACCTAATGTAAAGCGGACTACTCCTTTATATGCAGCAGGTATCCGAGCCCCAACGGCTTCTCCAGAGGTGTTATATCAGGACCTTTGAGATTCGATTCATGACACCTAAATCATAGTTTAAATTGGACCAGTTATTCAGTTTTCCTGGCGGGCGTGTAAACGTAGTGAATGATGCACAGCCCACATCTCATTCTCCTCACAGTTCTGTTCTGTCTTCTTCAGAGTGGCCGAGCTGACAGGTTACGAGCCTCAGGATCTGATCGAGAAGACGCTGTACCACCACGTGCACAGCTGTGACACCTTCCACCTGCGATGTGCCCACCACCTCTGTGAGTCCAGACGCCAGGCATCCCCCACCCATACACTCCCAAGACTAGTGTAGACCTACCCCAGTCACCCGCCCAAACATACACTCCAAAGACCACTCTAGACCTGCCCTAGTCCAATTCTCCAAACACGCTCCGAAGATTACTCTAGACCTGCCCTAGTCCAATTCTCCAAACACGCTCCAAAGATTACTCTAGACCTGCCCTAGTCTAATCCTCCAAAGACCACTCTAGACCTGCCCTAGTCTAATCCTCCAAAGACCACTCTAGACCTGCCCTAGTCTAATCCTCCAAAGATTACTCTAGACCTGCCCTAGTCCAGTCCTCCAAAGATTACTCTACACCTGCCCTAGTCCAATCCTCCAACCATGCTCCGAAGACCACTCTCGACTTGCCCTAGTCCAATCCTCCATAGATTACTCTAGAACTGCCCTAGTCCAATCCTCCAAAGATTACTCTAGAGCTGCTCTTGTCCAATCCTCCAAAGTATTACTCTAGACCTGCCCTAGTCCAGTCCTCCAAAGATTACTTTAGACCGGCCCTAGTCCAATCCTCCAAACATGCTCCGAAGACTAGTCTAGACTTGCCCTAGTCTAATCCTCCAGATTACTCTAGACCTGCCCTAGTCCAATCTTCCATAGATTACTCTAGACCTGCCCTAGTCTAATTCTCGAAAGATTACTCTAGACCTGCCCTAGTCTATTTCTCGAAAGATTACTCTAGACCTGCCCTAGTCTAATCCTCCAAAGATTACTCTAGACCTGCCCTAGTCTAATCGTCCAAAGATTACTCTAGACCTGCTCTAGTTAATCCCCCGTCACCTGTTTGTCTCTGAGGAGATGTTATTGCTTTGCCTGGAATGTTCCGCACAATGGCATTGAACTTATCCATCTCCATGGAGACATGAAGGTTATCTCACCAGGTCAAATAAAAACAATTACAGTGAGAGTACATGTTATTCAGGAAATTTAAAACACTTAATGCCGTACTTTGGAACATTCCAGGCAAAGCAAATCCATAAATGGTATAAAAATGACAACTTTAAGTGCACTACGTAACCATTTGTTCTAACTATTGTCATTTAAAGGCTATTTTGGAACATCACATTAACGATTTTATTTAATACAACCAGAATAAATATACCACCGGAGAAAAACAACTTACAAGACACAAAAATAACTCGATGTCAAATTATACCTTCTCACGTATGTTCACAAAACCAGTGCTGGGAAGTAACTGAACACATGTACTGAGAATACATATCAGAATACACATTTTGAGTAACTGTTTTCCAATACAGTTACTTCTTCATTTGGTGGTATTCAGAGTACAGTGACTTTTCTAAAATCATAAGAATACACTGTGGGATTTAATCAAACATTTAGGCTTTAAACTGCACAGAATAATGAGAAAAATAGTGAGTGCATGTGTATTTTTCCTTCTCCAATCAGTGACAGGAAATACACAGCAAACGGTAAAACAAACATAAAGCTGTTTTTAATCCTATGTTGTGTTTTAGACTAATTTAAATGCAGCTCAGTGTAAAAGTATTCAAAGTATTCAGAATACAGGACCCTCATTGGACAAAATACATTTTAGTGCAGGTATTCAGTATTCTGTCACTAGATGCATTTTCACACAAATTAAATGAAATAATAACGTCTCTATATCCCCGTGTGCCTGTCCTGTATCCTCTCTTGTGTCCCGCCTGTCCCCTCGTCTCAGTGCTGGTGAAGGGTCAGGTGACCACTAAGTACTACCGCTTCCTGGCCAAACACGGGGGCTGGGTGTGGGTCCAGAGCTACGCCACCATCGTCCACAACAGCCGCTCGTCCAGACCGCACTGCATCGTCAGCGTCAACTACGTCCTCACGTGAGTCCACTGTCCACCTGTTTACGCTGGGGGTGATCTGCATGTATCTCTATGGCGGAATGTTCAGCAGATGCACTGGAAGCACAATACACAATACACACATAGCAAAACGTTTTAAGATAGTCAGAAAACGCAAGATAAAATACGAAATTGATTTAAACAACAAGGTGAGAGTGACTAATTAAGTAACTACAACTGTTGGCTAACGCTAGCTAACTTGTGACTGTAATTTTATTCGTGAGAGACTTGTTTAACAGCACAAATCAGCTCATATATTATACTTCCAACTAAATCAGCTCTTTCTGGTCAGGTTGAATTAAAATATAGCTCAGATTAAAGTCTAATAGAGACAGAGTAGTGCCTTTGGTTAGCATCTCACCCCTCGCGAATGTTGATGATGATGTTGATCAGCTGCAAAGTCTCAATAGTCTCAATGGTTTTATTATGGGGTTGTGTTTAAATGGCAGATGAAATGCATGTTTTTAGCTTTTGCTGCTTGTGAAAAGAGGAAAAATTAGGTATTCGCTACTAGCACAGGCCACACATATTTAGATCACTATGTCACCCTTTACTGTTTTGAAAATGCTATATTCGGCGAACATATTAACATGTTTAATAAGTTTCACTTTCATATTTGATGCTGTGAGCCCCCCCTGCCTTTACTCCTTCTGCTAAGTTACCCTCCCTCCAGAGCACAATCACACAATCAGCTCACATTTCGTTAATGAAACTACCACACATCGCATCCGATTTGTGAAGTTGCAGTGTTTTGTAGTGATATTTTTAAGGCCATACTGTGGAATATTCCAGGCAATGCAATGATGTCGCCATGGAAACAAGCAAGTAGACGCGAAGAGATACATGACGCACATTTGCCAGTCAGGACATACCATTCTTATTGTCTCTTATCTGAAAAAAACACCAGAAAACAAAAGAAAAACAACAGTATGGAGTAACCAAATTCTACAATGCAATAATTTGAAAATATTTTGGCATGGCATTATAACTTCTTGATCCAAACCCTTTGCTTTTTTGCTTGGAAGTGACCCAAATCCAAATCCCATATCTTCACAATTACACTCACACTGTAGTCCCAAGCTTTGCCATAGTGTTTGCCAAAGCTCCGGCCTGAATTTGACTAGATTAAACCAAGTCCTATTACACTCTCCTCTGATCCTTCCTTGATTCCTTTCCTCACAAGCGCTCCCTCCTTCCTCCTCCTCCTCCCCCCTCCTCTCCGCCCTCCTCTTCACACATCGGCCGGTTCGTGTGTGCGTTCCTCCCGTGTTATGAGAGCCCAAAGCACACTCGGCCCTTCGGAGACGGCCTTGGACAAACACGGCGCCCGAAGCGAGGCGGGGTATCGAACCGGCGATCGATAAGCTATCTGGTGCAGGCCGGATTTGCAGCTCGGTCCGGGCTTGATCCGAGGGCGGGGGTAGGGAGGGGGGTGCGGGGGTGTGCGGGGGGCGTGGGGGGGGTGAGGGTGTGCCGGCGCATACATCTAGGAGGGTCATCGATCGGCCTCCAATGCACTTAAGAGGAAAACACAGGCACTGCATTAAGATGGCTGTGCATTTTTTCAAAGCGCGATTAGCTCTGAACAGGGAGGAGACATGTTTTTTTTTTTTTAATTATACCTTTTTGATCAGACTCAAATTTTTACAAGATGTTACCTGTAGAATGTGGTAAAGTCTTAAAAACAGAACTAGTTCCTTTTAAACCGTTTGCATTGAGTCCAGAGTTATTCCTCACTCACCTTATGCATTCTGAACATCCTAATTATTCACCCCGAATGAGGTTATAAGCACTGTTCACAGCTCTGACAGACCAAAGCGGAGTTTTGCCGTGAATGTAAAGCTAAAAATACTAGCATGCTTACGCGCACTTCCTGCTTACAATTAAAAATGCTTTCTAATTAGATGCAGACAATACACCGTGGATTTATTTTGACCTCAATATATCTACACTGGCGACAGGCTGATTAGTTCACTGACCTGAAGGTTGCCGGTTCGAATCCCACTCTTGACGTAAACATCCTTGGTTGAGCGGTGCGATTCCAGCTCCCACAGATGAACACTGTTGTTGTGTCCCTGGGCAAGACACTTAACCCAGTTCAGTCTGCGTACGCTGGTGTGTAAATGTGTGTGAATGTGTGAGTGGTTCTTTGATGTAAAGGGCTTTGACTTATATAAAAATGTGATCGTTTACCATTTAGACAGATTTTCCTCAGATACATGTGGGAAAAAAAAAATCAGGTACAGGGACTTAACAAAAGAAATTGCTTTCAGGATGGAGGTATCTGTTTTTGAACAATTTTTATATTTTCAGAAAATGTGTGCTGCAGATATTAATTTACAAAAACAAAACAGAGGAGCTAAAAGTTAAAAGTTACATTAAACGGATTTCATAATACATTTATTTAGTCAATGTTTTTTTTTTTGTTTGTTTTACCTGTAATGATTCATTTGAAATTAGACTCTCGTTTCTCTGTCGTGGTTCCACCTCTGAGTGAGCGTGGGCTCTTTAAACGCCTTTGGTCAGTTAGAATGATTTTGTTATTCTATACAATCACAATGTTATGGGTATTGATCCCGGACATGTTTGGACTGACCAATCAGAGATCAATATCCCATCAATAAAAACGTGTCACCTGAACTCCTATAGTAATCACCATGTCCTCGGGTCCATTATCTAAGACGCTGGACACACAGGAGTCAAGAGCACCGAGCAAATGTTGTGGATAAAGTCTAAAGTGTCCAGACATTTTTTATTTTTTTTGTGAAACCCAAACAAATATTATACTTTCAATTAAAATAATACATTCAAAAGTATTTTTTTTTTTTTGTGTGTGTGTTATAATGTTACTGAAAAACATACCTGGAATTGTGTTTTGTTTCATCCACACATGTTATTAATCCTTTATTATTTGTCTGCCTACATCTCCAAAGCTCAAAACGCTCTGTTCCACCTTGTGATGTCATGAAGTGGTAGTTTTCAAGTGAACAGCTGTTTTTTACCTTAAGTTCAGTAGAGATTGGCAATTCCAGGACTGTAATTATCCAAATGATTCACTTCCTGTACACTTCCTATATTACCACATGACATCACAAGGAGTTTTCCATTTGAGGGATCTCAGCCTAAATATGCAGGGTTTATGTGTTAAACATGTGTGAATGAAACAAAACATAACTCCAGGTCTGTTTGTGATGAGGAAACGACATTAGAACAGATCAGAAAATAACGTGATATGGGACTTTTCACATGTTCTGGTTTGGTCCTGTTTGACCCCACTTTAGGTTTTTTTCTTGTTCTAGTCCTGTTAAGTCCTAGTCTAGTTCCTGGTTTGAGCACAATTTAGTTCTGAGACAGAGCAAAGGATCATGGTGTATGTATTTTTTGCTCTTTAGTAGCTGCTGCCAAAAAAACCAAAGCAAAAACAGCTCTGAATGACGTTTATTTTGGTTGTTCACATTTTTGAAAGCCAATCATTTCTCCCATTTGTACCCATACTTCATTCATAAATCCTTACTTGGGGGCTGTGACTTTGACCCGGCGCATTTGTCCATCCCATAGTGTACACAGCGGATAACCCATTACAGCTCCTCTCCTCCTGTACCTGCATCGCAGCGGGCAAACACGTCTCTCCCTCACTACCGCGGCAGCTATCCAAACACCAACCCCCCCATGAGAGCACTACATAAAGAACGGACGTGTTAAGTGCTGAATTAAACCAGGAGCGGGCCATGTACGGGGTCACCACTGGGCCAAAAAGGTGGGAAGTGCCAGACGATGGTGCTTACAGATATAGGCAAGTTTAGTCGGATAGCAATAGGAACATATTTGCACAACGTTTGACAGGGTTCAAGGTAAGAACGGAAAGAGCAAATGCCAAAACAGCGACCATGTTGGTTGTGCATATAGTAAAAATGAAATTGAATATTGTGGTGAGCAGTGGCGGGCCGTGCATTTCATACCTAGGCCTTCAGTAGTGCTCCGTCTGAATCAATCCAACCCTCAATAACTTTAACAATTTAAAACAATAACAATGTTATGGCTATAAAACTTTTACTGCAGCTACAACTGCGACACACAAAAAGCATCAATAATAACCTCATAAAATTGCAATATTATTTAGGAATATAGCCACATTTTACTCACCAATAATCCGTTTTATTTGTACACAAAAATTCATCCTCCTTTCTTTCCTCAAGAAGATTTCAATTACTCTGTCGTACAGATTATCCGTGCGTTTCAGTTCCATCAAGAAGTCCTTTTCTATCGCCATCGAAGCTAATGCTGAAAGTCGAGCCCTGTCTGTCCGTGAGGGTCTTGCGGTTGACCTCTTCGTGGCTCGGAGCCCGCGCTGCGTTCAGTGGCCTCGTAGATTTCCTCGTATCGGCTCCTCTCTCGTTCAGCTGTGTCACAAAACTCCTTTACCCTTGCCAGACAGACAAAATCATCCAGACGTGATGCAGATGCCGTGTCCCAATTCGCCACATGCACAGATCAATGACGTGATGTTTGAGAGGTATCAGGTCGAAGTATCCCCCCGACTTAAATATCCCCCCGAATTACGAATTGAGACACGGCTGCACGGCTCGCTCTGGCTAGTTCACTCTCTCATTATCCAATCATAGGCTGTGAAAACGCTGACGTTTCCGTACGCCTGCTAGAAGGCCTCGGTGTCGCCAACTCTAAATCTGATTGGTTAAGCAACAGTTTCACCGACGACACTTATTTTGTGCTACAGGGCCCGCAGAACTGATTATGAAGGCCTCCAGGTAGATTTCTGACCCTGGCAACAAATAATGGCTGAAATGTGATTGGTTAAATGCTTAAAAATGAAAACACACATCTGGACCAGGGGAAAAGCAGTGAAAGGAAGCTGACAGATAATTTCGAATGATTTAATAAGTATTCATGGACAAAATATAATTAACATCAGTCTGTGATTCAGATATGTTTTTAGGCCAGCAGAGAAGGCCTTGCAGGCCCTGACGGTCCACCACTGGTGGTGAGGTTGGGTGAAGATTTTGACAGAGGGACAGTTGTATTTGAGAACGCTGAACCCGAACAACATCAGACCCTGACCTAATTATAAAAGGAGCTGTTCACTTGAAAACTACCACTTCATGACATCACAAGGTGGAACAGAGCATTGTGAGCTTTGGAGATGTAGACAGACTAATGATAAAGGGTGACTCAAACATGTGAGTGAAACAAAACACAACTCCAGATCTGTTTTTGATGGTGTAACAGTATTATGACATGGTTTAAAGCGCAAAAGACAAGAATCCATTTTGTGTAATATAGGACTTTTAAGTGTCGTTTAACTTACTCATTCTATCACTTTCTGTGACTTGCTCTTTGAAGAACCTGACTGTATTTGTCTATACTGTCCTTCATGTGCTTTACAGGGACACGGAGTACAAGGGCATGCAGCTGTCTCTGGACCAGATGAGTCCCACCAAACCAGCCTTCCCTTACGCCTCGGACCCCCACAGTGACGACCGCAAGAGCTCCAAACCCAGACTGAACCAGGGCAAGTCCAAAGCCCGCGTCTCCCCCTACCCACAGGTAAACCGCTGGGCTGGAAAGGTCTTCGGTTCAGTATAAACATTGTTTTGAGAAGTTTTGATTGATGTAGTGTATGCATATTCACCTTATCCCGGAAGTTGCCATGGCGTCGACATTCGGGTTGTGTTATTTTGCAGCAGATAAGTTCTATAGAGACACAAAGTCATTTTAACACCTCCTAGAGAATCGGTGCAATGAAAACCTGGTTTATTCGCATTTACAGCAAAAGTGGGCAGGGTGGATTATGGTCCACATACCATGTCTGCATACCCTCATTTCCATTGCAGCAGTAGGTTGGGGCTGCGTGGACATGGGTTTGTTTGGTGTTTGGCTGAATTGCGTCTCTGAGTTGAGTTATAATCTATGACACTCATGGATCATTATGTAATAATTGGCATATTTTAAATCGTAATATTCATCTGAAACGACTTAATAAAAGAAATAAGTCCGCTGACTTCCGTGTTAGAAAACAGCGGTGCCCAGTGGGAGCTGACGTCGCCATAAACGTCACCACAACAAAGAGCTGCGTAGCTGTGGGCTCCTCCAATGGTTATCTGCACATCCCACTAGCAAGTAGAGGATTTTTTTTTTTCATTTGTACCAAATTGACTAGTGCGGTGCTGCTGTATCCTACGCATATCACTGATTAAGAAAATAAAATTGGAGAATAAAGAAAGTGCAGAGCAGTGGGCGTATGCCGGTGGAGGTGAAACAAGGTTTGATCGGCAATATGGCGTCTTGAGAATAAGCGATTAAAAATGCACAAATCACTCCAAATACAACTTATGAAGAAATGAGAAGGAAACAACTATAATAGGGTTAAAATCTCTGAAAAGTCCATTTTGCAAAAAGGTCAGATTTAAGAGTTAGGTTTAGAGGTTTAGATTTAAGAGGTAAGTTTAAATTGCTCTTTTTTAAATTTTATTTTCCAGCAGTTTTCAGCATTTAACCCCGAGCGCTCCGAGTCGGACCAGGACAGCCAATGGGGAGGCAGCCCTCAGACAGACTCCGCCTCCCCTCAGCTGATGGACCCCAGCGAGGCTTCTGATTCGTCATGTGCGTATAGACTTTACCCTGACTCCGCCCCCCTGTGCTATGGGCTGGGCCTGACGGAGGAGGAGCTAAGCCACGCCCACCCCTCCGCCTGTGAGCGAGTCAGGTGCCACAGTGGGCGGTATTTCCTGGGAACCCCCCAATCAGGACGCGAGATGTGGTGGGACGCGACCCGATCTGTGCTGACCCTGCCCAAAGCCTCAGAGAACAGCGAGGGATACGAGATTACATCGTACCATGGAGCGATACACGGTGAGAATCGAACTAGCACAAAATTCAATTAAAATTATACTTAACAATTTTTAAAAGGTCAATAATTACCTGATATTTTACATGGAAAAAATATCTTGTGAACCCATCTCAAGGTGTACTGTGTGTAACATTTTCTGTTGGGTATAGCATTGCTTTGTCTAGAATGTTCCACAGTATGGCATTAAGCATGAAAAAATTTATGGTTTTTGTATCTTTTTGTGCCAGGACGATTAAAGTGATAGTATGTAACTTTCTGGAAGTGGAAAGTCAACTGCATCTCCATAGAGTCCAGAGAAACAGAAAGTTAAACCCGTACTTCAGAACATTATCTATGAAGATGGATACGTTTTATGCCATACCATAGAATATTCTACCCAAAAGAACAACGTTTCCATGGAAACAGAGCAGGAGCAGGCCAAATAGGAGTCAAGTTTGTGGAAATGCAAGCCCAGACTAATGACACACCTTAATATTGCCTCTACATTTTAAAAGCATTTAGTTAGATGAGAAACACAAAGAAGCAATTAGCAGGGACAGACAATTTTATCCAATCAGACATCGCAGAACGAAAGCCACTTAGAAACGTGTCTCTTTGTTATGGGTCAACATCAGAGAGCTAGCCGTTAGCAGTTGTAGCGGTTCATTTTGAAACATTTTTCACTCACTGTTCTAAATCAGGCAGCTACAAGATCAGGTGGCAAATTTGTGCACCCAATCTCTGTCCAAACGTGATAAGGTTAAACATTTGTGGATGTTCTGTTTAGATGTTTCTTTCAAAAGTGGTCACAGATTATAGTTATTCAGACCCCTGTCCTTCATCTGAAATTAAAACCTCAAATTCCTCAATGCCGTGACTTACAGTATTGCCGCTTTGTCCATAGACCAAATAGCAAAGAAACCATCCCCGACGCTTCTCCTGGTAGCTCTTTCCCAAATGTTATTATGCTAGCATGCTAAGTTGTTTACGCCGTCCCGTGCCAGTGCGCTGATTGCTACCATCTGTTCCAAAAATTGCCTCCGATTGAAAGCCAAGTTATTTCACTTTTCACATCCTAAAAGAGTGAAGCGTCCCCCACGGCGCTGCTACGGCTAACGGCCCACATGTGTCTGCTGGATGTTAGCAAAGCTTTGTAGAGTCGTCAAAAGATGGTAACAAGATAAACACAATGAGGTGTGAAAGCAGCGGATTCTTTGAGGCTGTAACAATGCTATAATGGAAGACTATAGAGAGATCATTTGACAGCTCAGAATGTGCATATGTAAGCCAGGCTATCGGAGTGGCCGCTACGAAAATTATAATACAACGCTAACAGTCACTACGTTTACATGCACGCCAGAGAAACCCGATAACTGGCCTAGTCAAATTTAAACTGATTTATAAAATGCATATGAACCCAATCGAATCTCAGAGATCCCAATAACACATCTGGACAAGTCGGTACGCACTCAGATACCTGCTGCATGTAAGAGCGCAGTGCTATTTACATGAGGCGCAGACTAGGAGAGGCATTCAACTGCATGGGGTAAGAAACAGCCAGGAAAGCCATAGACATGTGTTAAGTGATATCTCATTTACGTTGAGCATTTGATTATTTGTTTCTATCTATCTTTATTTGTTTATTAGTAAGTATAGCTGCAAAGTAGTAGTGCTAATGCTAAATTACTGGATATACCTGAACGGGTCGTGGTCTGGAACAAGAATGGTCTGACAGGTTTTGGTTCAAAGACGATTTGAATTTGGTTGTTTAGCGCAAATGTAGGAAATTTGCTTGTCACTGGGGGATAACTGTAAGCCTTCAGTTGATTATTTGGTTCTTGGCTTCTTAGATGCTTTAATAATCGATTTTATTCTGAAAAAAACAATATGGACCTGAGCGGAAAGGAGAAGGCATGAATGAGTTAGACAGACATTTTGGAAAGAATGGTACTATTGATTTTTTGGTCTTGTCAGTAAGGCTAGGCAATATGCCGATAAAATTCAAATCATGTTTTCAACCCTGTGTCGATCTGCTCTTTTGGTAAACCAGCCACTCTTTCTATTGGTCAGACTCGATCATGCTTATGAGTGAGTGACAGGTGGATCTATCCAATCACAGGGAAGAGTGAACTTTCAGGAACAGTCCATCGCTTAAAGATAAAACATACTTAGAAAACATGAATCGTGATCAAATTAAAATAATGCTCACCCCCATTGCTAGTTCTCTTTGGATCAAATATATTGCTATAGTTTTGAGAGCTTTTTCTAATGGCAACTCACTTTTAGTTGGACTTCCTGGCATAAATTAGCATTTTAACAAGTGAAAGGAAATTGAGCCGTGATTTCGGAGCATAAAAAAGCCACAGTAAACAGCAGAGGCCTTGTTTCGTTTTACTGAAGATGATTTGAGCAGTGAAGTCATCAGAACAAGTGGGTTGAGTGTGTATGGACTTTAAAAGAGGACGACATTCACTTTTATGAGCTTTTAACCATGTTATAACAGTATTTGATTTGCTTCATACATATAATCCTGTGTTGTCCTGCATTTGAGGCTTGTGTGCTCTGAAAATGTCTGCGCTTTCACCTCCCCCTTAACTTTGCCCTCTTTTCTGTACTTACTTGCAATTATTAAAAAACAAAAAATCAGATGAAGGATTAAAAATGTTATGTGCACATTTTTCAAAAAACAAAACTCAAACGCTGCCTGCTACAGTGACATGCTACTGTAAAGAGGCCAAAGTTCTGCCGTCTTGAACAGGAAGTCAATAGACCAGTTTCAATTACTGAGCTATTTATATCAATACGGTGGTTTAAAATGAACAGAATGATGATGGTACTTAATACCATAAGTATGATGATACTTTTGATATTGTTTAAAGCAAATCTATTTTGGAAAAAAAAAATGACCATGTTGTAGTTGTTTCCCATTCCAATTTACCTGCCCAGAGTTGTATTTGGATCAGTGCATGTCTGAGCGACGCCATATTGTCGATCAACCCCCGTTTTCACCACAACCATTTTCACTTCATTCTCCAGTTTTATTTTCTTAATCTGTGATACGTTTAGGATTCAGCAGCATTGTGTACTCATTTTGCTACAAATGAAAAAAAATCTGCTGCTCACTAGTGTGATCTGCAGCTGTCCATGCGTGGCGTTTTGCAAAAGAAACACAAAAGTCAGCAGACCTGTTTCTTTTATTAAGTTATTTTAGATCAATATTACAATTTAAAATGCCCAAATTATAATTTAATGATCAACATATGTCATAGATTATAACCATATAACTATAACTAATATAATATAATACCAGAAATATTAATGTTTGTTTTCTGACAGGCCGCAGTCACTGGGACGAGGACAGTGTTGTGAGCTCACCTGACGGGGGCGGCTCCACTAGCGATTCGGGAGAGCGCTACCATGGCGACCACTTCCGCACCAGCCCCCGCGAGCCCAGCAAGATGGAGACGCTTATCCGCGCCACGCAGCAGATGATCAAAGAAGAAGAGACGCGCCTCCAACAGCAACACCACAAAGCGCCCCCGGTGGATGTTCCCGGCATCACCTCCAAATCCCACAGCCCCTGCTACAGCACCTCTAGCCTGACCCACCACGGAGTGCTCAACATGCCCAGCGTGGTGTGCCGAGGCCCGGGCGCTCCCAGCATGGACCTCCCCCCCTCCGACAGACTCCACCACCTCCAGGAGCGCCTCAAACTCCCCGACGCAGATGAGAGCACCCCGAGCCCAGCCTCTCTTTCCCGCCTCAGCAGCCCCAGCTCGGACGGAATACCCCGATCGGGTCTGCCGCTGACCACCAAAGACTACATCCACAGCACGGAGCTCTCCCCACACTCGGCACCACCAGCGCAGGGCAGCCCAACCCTGTACCCGGCCCAGGAGAGGCAGCCCATGGACAGGCAGGCGGCGTATGCGCTGACTGGGTACTCGCTGGAGCATTTCTACGACCCGGAGAACCTCAGGAGTTACCCCGGACTGGCGGCCTGCGGGGCAGTGCCCTACGACATGGCCACCCACGTACGGATGCAGGCGGAGCAGATGCAAGCACACAAAGCGACCTCAGTCATTATAACCAACGGGAGCTGACCGAAAATGTTACAGTTTCCATAAAGGACGAATTGTTACGTTTGGGCAGTTCCAAAGCTTTCGTGCCATTGGACCATTCGTAAGTGGCCAAATAAGTGGATACAATATTACATTTGGGAATAAAGACTGCTTCTCTGCAAAAAATTGAAATGTCTACAAAAAGAAAAACAAAATGGCTTGAATTAAGAATGACAGTTGTGATCTGGATAGTTCTTGACCAGATTTATTTACAAGGCATTGACAAATTGTAAGAAATTAGCACTTACAAATCTGGCAGAGATGCATTATGCATTATGAGACTTTTGTGGTGGAGGGTCAGCCACTTGCTCGTCTTCATAGAAATGTCATTGCTTTGCCTGGTATGTTCCACAGTAAGGCATTAAGCTTGTCTGTCTCCATGGAGATAAGCAGATTACGCCACCACACAAAGTTAAAGGTCAGATCTGTGGAGAGGTGACACCACTCATGGTAAGAACACATACATTTCGAGGGAGCTGTAGTTTAATAAATAAGTCTAATGCCAAACTGTGGAATATTCGAGGCAATGCAATAACTCCTTGGAGACAAATTACATATTGCTTTAATATAGAAACTGAGTCAGAAATACCTTCAATTAAAAATAATATCAATCAAGTAGACTCAAAAAATCTGAAAAAGTCAAAACTATCCAAATCATGAAATATTCAGATTCAAGATTTTTGAGCAGATTTTAGTTTTTTGCAGAAGAAAAATTGTGTTATTTTACCTACTTGGACTCTTTCCCCTCTCGACTTGAAATCGGGTTAATATTCAAGCCAGAATTTGTGTCTCAATCGCGTCGCGCACCATTGGTGAGTTAATCTATGCCGGACAGGATTCCCAAAACACGGTGAGAAAGGCGCCGCTCCACTGCCCCTCACCCAAAAGGCCCCTCACCCTAAAGGCCCCAGTCTAATGTGTGACATATTTAAGCAGGGGAAAGTGTCACTGTGCTCATGGTCAGTGTTTTTGTATTTATTTGTCAGTGCGCTTGTTTCGTGTCAAAATGGTGGGTTTAAGTTATTTTTTTGGAATGAGACAATTTTGACAAAAATGTTGTTTTTTTTGGTGGTAAAAACAGGAAACATTCTGAGAAACAAGGACTGTTAAATATATTTACGAAATTATGTAATTTTGTTGGGCTCTGATAATTGCATTAATTAATAAATTAATGCAATTATTAATTAATTTAATTAATTTCTATCAGACTTAACGGGAGACAATACAGGCTATACCTTTTTTTCAGTTTCTTGTTTTTTTTTTTTTTTTTGGTCTCTTACCATTGATACTTTTATGTGGAAAAAACTAAATTCTCTAATCTGCAGCAAAAGATGCAAGTAAAGTACACACATACTTTTTTATTCATCTGCAGTGTCTCGCCTTAAGCAAATTCTGAGGAAGGGCAAAAATCATACATTTAAAAAAAAAAAAATATATATATATATATATATATATAATCTATGATCTTTCATTGTTAATGAGCAACATTCCATCTATTGGTTTTAGAATTATAACAAAATAGGACCATTGCCACAGCAATTAACAATTTAAAATGCACAGTTGAATGATCTGCAGAAAAGTTTTCAGAAAATGTTGTATAAAACAGGAACCTTAAACCAATGAATAGTGCTTATATGGTCCAAAAGTTCTTATGTTTCATCACAGATGATTATTGCATTATATACATTCAGTTCATTGGCCACTCACCAACAAATTTTAAATCTAATATTTACTTAAGGCTATCATAATCAGGTACAAAGTAAAACTGTTTTGATCATGCAATTGTGCGTATGTCCTCATCAGAATATGTTCCTGTTTTTCCCCACACATGATTTGGCCTCGTCTTTTTGTATGTGTTGCTCTGGCCCTCACATCTGTTCCAACAGTCGAAAAAGATATGTTAATGTCTATTTGTTTTATTTAATTTATAATGTAAATATTCTGACACAATGAACTTTTGAACCAAAAGTGACACGCTTATTTATTAATTGGTTAAAAAGTTTCAGAAATCTGAATACAGTCTAAAATTCAACTCTTGTGGTGTGTTTTGTTTGATTGGAATTTATACTAACAACACGGCAGGTCAAAGAAACGAATGGGTGCAAACGGGGGAATACGAGATGTTCACAAGCGCCTAGTAATTTAGCATTGGCACCAAAACATTGCAGTTGTAATTCCTACTAAAAACAACTGACATACACATGAGTGACAAGCAATGATTCATTTACAGTGAGCCGCACCAATAAACAGCCCTGGTATTTTTCATTTCACTTTTACATAGCGGATCAAAATGTGCTTAGTAGTGATGCCATAGTTCTTCATCGAGCTCATCTTAAATGAGTGAGTACACGTAAAAAACATTTTACACACCGTGCAGTTGAATGCCTCCCCCTTGTCTGCGCTAATGTAAATCGGACTAGTAGTTCCTGGGTTTACATGCAACTTAAAACGGACCGGGTCAGTTATCCGAGGTGTACATGTAAACTCTTAATATTATCACTGCATGGTGGCATTAGGAAAAAAAGCATATAAATATATATATATATATATATATATATATATATATATATATATATATATAAACAAAGCAAATCTGTCTTATTTATGAGTTGTATATTTTACTTTGATAAACAAAGTACTGGGTTTGTCTATATTTTACAGGGGTTGTCTAATAAGGCGATAAGGTGTACGCCTCTTCACAAGTCTTTCGCCAAATGTGCAGAGACCGTTCAGAGGAAGTGGTAACATACAACAAAAGAATGACACAAGTGTCATGAAGTAAAGAATTGTACCAAAGTATAATAATAAATTATATATACATACATACATACATATATACATATATATATATATATATATATATATATATATATATATATATATATATATATATATATATATATATATATATATATATATATATATATATATATACATACATACACACACACATTTTATAAAGTAGAATACATAAGATATGTGAGGAATAACTTTGAACCACCACAAAACATTTAAAATGAAATATTTCGTTTTTTCGCATTTTGAAAGTCGGGTACGGTGCCTTTTTTAAATAAATGAATGAAAAATGAATGGAAAATGCAGTTTACATAACGTTGAGGTGGGTAGTCACTTTTGAGCTCCATTTGACAAATTCTTGATGAAATAATTGTAAAATTGTCAAAATTGGTTTCAAATTTATTTTTTTTTGCATTTTTTTTTTTAATAATTGTTAAATTACCATCCATTGACTAAAATATCCATGTCATCATACTTTCTTTTTTTTGCTTTAAAAAAAGCAAAGCAAAACATATAATAATTACATTGACAAAGCTTAGAATGAAATCATAATTCTTTGCCAAAATGAACAGAACAAAATACCCAGACATTTGGTCATAGCTTTAGTCAAACCCTACATTATTAGCAGACATAATGAACCCTGCTCCACAGCCACAGTGAGTCCAGACCTGTTGTCCTTTGTACACACTCCCACAGCCACACGCTCCAGCCGATTGAAGCATTTGAACTACGGCCCTGAGCCCCCCTCCCAACCTGCTCCTCTGACCCTCCCTCCCAACCCGTTCCTGTGACCGGTCCAGTCTCCTGCGTCTAATGTATGTAAGTTATTCACACACAGGCTTACGCAGCTCCTTCCTGCCATCACTCACTCTGACACCCCCCAGTGATGCTCTGCCAAAGCCCTCTCCGCTGTCAGCCCGGGAGGTAAGACCCATCCAGCTAAGCCAAATCTGCGAAAAACCTGGCCCTGTTTACGCTCCACGCTACGGTAATGACTTAGTAGTGAGTTTTTTTTTTAATCTTCACTCCTTTTTAAATGTTGGCGTTCTCCAGAAGTGGCCTGGAGGCATGCACGTGTCCAAGTATAAACCCAGGAACTGCTGCCCAGAATTTACAGACAGCACACGCCCCCGATATACAGTAACTACACAAGCTACAAAAGAATCTATTGAGAAGTAGTGAAAAGTGAGAAAACAACTATAGACAACTTCATTTCTGTGTTATATAAAAATAGGTTTCTTTTAAAATAAACATGTAAAAGCATAAAACACATCAGGATTATTGATCTCTGTTAATGTTGTTCTTAATTGGAGCTATACACAGAAACCATGAGAGTTGGAAGGTGGATTCTCCAGAATTTAGAGATATATCTGCCTTTTTCTCAACCGGGTGTAACAAAAGTTTGATTTTTCAGCTTGTTTCGCTGTTGTGACACTTTGACTATTCAGATTCAAATAATCATCATGACATTCCACATTTTTTTATGAGAGCCATCGCAGATTGAATTCAGTTCAGAGTTACACATATGAGTCTGGTCTGAATCAGGTTTATTTACAGTAAAACTTTATAATTACAGTTTTTTAATAAAATATAAGCAAAAACTTAATAATACAATGAGCAAATATATTTTTTTTAAAGAATGATTCAGGCTTAGTAACTACATTCAGTAGTTTAGTTGTAATGGAAAGGGCATCTGACATAATAAGTAGCTGTGACTAGACTATAAAAACGGAGCTGTACAAAAAAACAAAACATGTATAAAATGTATAAAGGTCGCAAGCAACCGGCAATCTGAAAAATCACTACGATCTACAAAATCCAGTAACATCATGGGTGAAATTATCCATTTCTTTGGTTTTTGCATTGTAGTGTTTTCCCGCCTTGTAATGGTTTGATTTCTACTTTCTGTAAAACATGATGAAGAAAGAGCTGTCATATTTTTGGAGACTATTCAAGACGTGGGCATGCAGCAGATGTTGAACAGAAGAAAACCCAGCCACAACAGAATCCTCCATGTGAAGAGCCTCAGAAACACATGTGCTTTCCTTCCATTTTAACCATCATATCCGTCTCTGTATTTAAGCATTTGCAATTCATTAACCCACAGTACTACTACAGATTAAAAACAGAAGAAAAATATTTGATGGTATTAAAGTCTGTGGGAAAAATTAATCCTCAGACTAGAACATTTTACTTTACAAAAAATCAATTATACAATTTTCTCTTAGATAGGTACTTGGCAAGGATGTTCTCTATGCCCTTAACTATTTGCCCTGTACCTATGGACTACAGGCCCCGTACCTGTTTTTTAACATGTATTTCAGAGTGCATTTTCTGTCAGAGCATCCCAGAAGTGGAACACAGTCCAGGAAACTCACATCAGTGAGCTGGCCTCTTATAATCTTATCAAAGCACATCTCAAAACATACAGTAGTTCATAGCAAATCAGACGAGACAACATTAACTCACAACATCTGTCTAGTCTTCACCTTCACCTTACTGCTACCCTGCCTTTGTCTCATCAAATTGTCTGTTTGAATGTTAAAATATAGTTATTTTTAAATTGCATTTATTTATTTATTTGATTGGGACAACGCTTGTTAATGAACCAACCTGTGGGTCAGTGGATCTGAGTGTTATACCAGTGACATTTATGTTGAGAGCAAGATTCAAACTGCCAACTTTTGGATCAGTGGACAAACGACTGTTTTCTTAATGCACACTGTCCCTGTCAAACAAACAAATACATATATTAATAAAAATATAAATATAAAAACTATTTAGTAAGGAATAGGACTGGGGTTCATGGGGTTGTAACATTGTACTTAATGAGGTATGTATATGGTATAAAGCAGGGGTGTCAAACGCATTTTCACCAAGTGCCACATCAGCAAAATGGCTGCTCTCAAAGGGCCATATGTAAAATAAATCTAACATTTTTTGTTTTTTTTTAACTTGTTAATTAACTGTTTCTGTATTTATTACTTATTCAAAATACAAATATTGCATCTGCATTTGCCCAGATATAAAAATATGTCTGTGTAACTGCGTATCTCCTGATAAATTGAGATTCTGAGACCATCATACCTTTTAAATTACCCTGTCGAGGGCCACATAAAATGATATGGAGGGCTACATTTGGCCCACGGGCCTTGAGTTTGACACATGTGGTATGAAGTGTACAATGCATGAAGACAAACATGAGACCCTATCAAGTTACAGGTCAGATCTATGGAGAGAGGGGATCGTGCTCAAGGCAACGATGCATGTTTTTCAATTTTTTTTAAGCAATAAAAACACCTGTAATTGAATGAACGTATGAAAGCTCTGTTTAGTTCCATACATCAAACATGAGATCGTGTCATCCTCTTTGAGTACTTTCACTTCTACTTGATTACTACCATCGTGGGGTAACACTACATATCCTCCATAGGTAATCCGTGTCTTCCATAGATTTTGCGTGCGTACAGAGCGATCATGAGTGTGCGCAGGTGGAAAAGGCTAAGCGTCGTCGTGATGGATTCGGGGCTGAGATCAGGGCTCTGGTGCATATTCATACATCAGTTAAAGTGTTCCCATAATTTAACAGGGCACCCGGTCAGAAGGCTGCATGTGCTCGTGGAAAACTGTTCAGCATGTGGTTGTCTGAGGCGCAAAAGAAGGAGAGAGCTCGACATTAGCATAACGCAGATGAATTATTATTTACTGTAGTGTGTATTTCTGTATAGGCGAATACAAGCAAATGGTAATTTTAGAAAGAAACATTTAGGTCAATCAGTCAATGAAAGTTTATTTATAGAGCATTTTACACCAAAACAGAGAAGACCATAGTGTGAAACAGAGTGCAGGCTTATCAAAAAAATATTAAACTGTTAAACTTTTGTCTAGCAAATCCAGACTGATATCTTTCTTTTTACAGTTTTTAAACTTTTTTATGAATGAATGTATCTTGTGTTCTGCGTCCTGATTGGCTAAGGGACCATTGTCCAGTCTTTTATGTGCCGTGTGTCCTGTACAGTACAGAATGTGTAAATTTACATAAACGACGTTCGATCGCAGTGTGACTCTGAAGTGCTGTTTGTTTGAAAGTTTTCTCCCCGACAAAACCCACAATGTCGATGAAACGTTCTGCACCGACAAAGGCACCGACGAAGGTTTGAACTTTGAAAGAGTTTAAACAAGACAGAAATGTGAGAAAATGTTAACGCTTGTTTGAGAAAAGTGTATAAAGTGTGTGGTGAGGGGTTTTACAGCCAAGAAACATATATAATAATTGAAAAAAATAAAGCTGATACTTCGTGGATTTCATTTATTATGGGCTATTTTTAGAGCGTAACGTTGTTTACATTACTGTGACACAAAAACTCCACTCAGGTCTGTAAAAATGGTGAATAACTTACAGCACTTTTAAAATTATTTGAAACAAGAAAAAAAAAAACTAATTATTTTGAAATTTTCAAATAAATATTAGACTTATAAAAATATATTTTTAAAAAAAATGCAAATGTACACTATTCTGAAATAATTTCTTACTAGGTGTTCTGGCTCACTTCTTGTTCCTTCTTTCTATGCACAGTGGTGATCTCCTGGGGCCATAGCTTTAACATGTGTCAGGCCTGCACTGCGAGTGCTGTAACCTGCTGCAGGAGGTTTGACCTGGAAACGAGACATTCAAGGACAAATGAGCCTGTGGAAAAGCACTAGAGCGGTGCGTTTACTGACACCTGGGAAACTCGCCTCACTGCCCCACACACACATTTAGATGTTCTGATCGGCTGCAGCAGGATATTGAGGTTGTGTGGGCAGTGGATAGTGTAATGTGGGATAAGTGAGAAGGAAGTCGGTTTTGGAAAGTTGGAAAGTGGTGAAATAAATACATAAAAAGTAGGTATCGTGGATATTGTAAATGAATGTCATTATGTTAAACATGGTAACACTGAGCATTAAAGCAGTTTAAAGAAACACCATGGAACTTGCTGGAGTAGGCACATCGTCTGCATGATTCCATGTTACTTTGGAACATGGAGATAGATACATCTTCTGTCGTACTGGAGACATGCAGCAGGAGGCCTCCTCCAGGACAAACCAGAGTCAGATCCAATGAAGATGTGTTTTTTTTCTCCAAAAATGAAAAAAATAGATAAATAAAAAAAATAAAAATAAATAATTTTTATTTTTTATTTTGTAATTTTTAATTCTTTGTCTAAAAAAATCCACAGTAGGGCTTTAAAACTAGCATCAGTGAGTTTATTTGATTCTGTTTTGCCTGTCGATGGCAGATGTGAAACCTGTTCCCTGTCTTCCTTTCCTCATCTCAGTTTGGCTCTGGTTTTAAGAACTATTTAATCTTGCTGTGAACTTGGTTTGGCTCGTCTCTAGTCTTGGTCTAGTCTAGGTTTAGTTCTGAGTTGAGTCCCAGGCTTAACTAAAATGGGGTGGGGGACACAATTTACTCATTTATGAGAAAAAAAGTTGTGTAGTTCAGCTTTAATGATGTGAAGAAACCCTTATAACATGTTTAAAACCTCTTAAAAGTGATATTACCATAATATGTCTCCTTTAACTTTATATGCTAATCCCCCTTGTCCTACACCATGTACTTGTGGTCCATGTGTCTTCTTGTTTCTCCTCTGGCTCAGACTCTCACTTGGAGGGCCATGCCAGTCCCTTTGTTCCAGATTTCACGGCTGCTTTGTCCCCGGCTGTGGCCAGGATCGGGTCTCCTCTCTGGGCTTTCACTCTCTGCCAAAGCCCCTCCACGCTCCAGCCCAAATGCTTCCTCCTCGCACGCCAAGAACCAGGCTTTATTTGTGTGTTTGGAAGTGTCACATCAAACAGCAAGTAGAGGAAAAAAGTTGCTAGTAATTGTAGCCCTAGGAAAGAGAAGTGGTATCAGTTGTATTTAGTAGTTGTAGTGGCGGCAGTAGCACTAATAGTAGCAGTGTTTGTATAGTCGTAGTAGTTGTATGGAAATAATAATGGTAGTTATAGTAGTATGGATAGAAAACAGCAAGTTACTTCAAACTAATATAATTCTTGTTGAAGTACAAAGTAGAAGTCCGAGGTTTGAATAATGCCTTTTTGCTTTATTCGTTCACTCCACACTCGGTGGTGATAAGCTTCTATTGTAGCCACAGCTGCCCTGGGGTAGACTGATGGAAAGAGTTAGATATGTGGCCATAACACATACCTAAATATACAGCAAATAAAAGTAGGAGGCAATGGAAGTTATTTTTATATCACAAAAAGGTAACATTGTCAGTAGATAAATAGAAAATTAATTATCCTGAAGGAAATGTCCTGGTGGGAGTAGTAGCTTTAACAGTAATTGTAGTAGCAGTACTGACAGTAGTATAATTAGTCAAAGTAATGTAAAACTATAAATATAGACGATATTTATATAGTGCGGGGAAAAAAAAAAAGAAAAGTTGCAAAAGTAGTAAAAGTAATAGTAGCACAGGTAATACAATTAGAAGTTTTAGTAGTAGTAACAGTGTCCTCCTGGCCATCTTGTCTGGACTGCATTCTCTGCCAAAGTCCCAGCATGCTCCGGGCTCCAGGCTCGCTCCGAGTGTCCTCCCGCTAGTCCAAATCTCTCCCCTGAACATGCCAAGAATCCTGGCTTATTTGTTTGTTTGGAAGAAGTGTGACAGCAAACAACTCCTGAGTCTGCCAAGAGCCGGAGAACCCAAGAGCCGGGCGCAGTCTGCAGAAATGTGTGAGGGACATATGGAGATGTTTGAGCAGGGGCTGGTGGAAGTCCAACGGGGATATGAAAAAGCATATTTAATGACTTTTCTCTAGAGGTAAATATAACAATTGTATTTATTCAAGTAAAAACAAAATGAACTGTAATCAGGGGTGGGTAGTGCTGTTAGAACGGCTCTTCTTGCTGTTGTTCTGCTTTTTGTCGACTCCATTTTTTTTTTTTTTAAAGAAGACATATTGTGCTTATGTCTGCTATATACATAATTATAATCTATGACACAAATGGATCATTACGTTACAATTTGCACATTCTGAATTGCAATATTCATCTAAAACGACTTAATGAAAGAAACAAATTAGCTTAGATTTACATCACAATCACTCCAAATACAACTTGAGAGAGTAAATGAGAAGGAAACAACTGTAACATGGTTAAAAGCTCTGAAAAGATGCTTTTTGGAGAATAGGTTTGATTTAAGTAATATACTGTACAGTGTAACAGTACTTTCTCTCTTTCTTGAGTAAAAGTCGTGGTTCCTCTTCCCTCTGTGAGTGACTTCAGCTTCATGAAATGATTTGAACATTTGTGTTTCTTCCAAATATGATTTTGTTTGTCTTATCTGTGTCTTCTACCTTTTGAAAATATGAGAGTTTGCATAATTTTAATGTTTTTTGTTCTCTTTTCAGTTATAAATCATATTTTACTACCACTACTTTGTACTTCTACTTGAACATTTTTATGAAGTACTTGTACAATTTTTGTCAACTCCATCAGTCATTGTCAGTAATATTTTTTGGTATTTCTTTGGCAGCTGAAGATCTGAGTGAGTGATTTTTGATGACGGTCCCTTAGCATGACTTTTTAAAGTATATATATTTTAATGCTGTTCCACATATTTTTATGAGCCAATGTCACTTTTAATTTACATGACAACAACAACAGCACCCATACTTTTACTTTTAAGTGTGTATTTTTATTTTTTTTTTTTTTTAATGGCAACACTCTCACTCTACCTTAAAAACGTGAAAAACATATTGATTTCATTTTAAACGGTTTGTAGTCGTCTAAAATGATCCCTCACTTGCATTATACATTCTGACTATCCTAATTGCTCACAGTGATGAGTTTATAAGCTCTTTCCACAACTTCCAGAGCCCAGAGCAGAGTTGCGCAGTGACGGTAAAGCTCACAACAACTAGCCTGCTAACATGCACTTCCTGATTAGATGCATACAGCACGCAGCAGACTTATTTTGACTTCAAGAGCTGCTTGTGAGACAGGCCTCGACTTTGACAACGTTTAAATCCAGGCTCAAAACGGTTCTGTTTAACTGTGTATATGCCTGAAAGATTTTATTCTGCCTGCTTCTGTTTTAATGGTGATTTTATGATGATTATTTGTGATTATATATGTTTTGATTTGTGTGATTTTAATGTCTTTCTTATTCTGTAAAGGACTTTGAATTACTGTGTGTACAATTTGTGCTATACAAATAAACTTTGCCTGTAGGACACGTCTGTACTGGGACAAGACAAATGTGCTCAAACACATGGCAAAAAATCAGGTCCAGCGCAATAATCACTGTTGCAATTCTATTAGTTACAAACAGCTACATTTTAAGTGTTTTGTGATACTGTTGTCTCTTCAGAGCCTCCAGACTTGCACTAACGTTCCCCTCTTTACGGATCAATCCCTCGTTGCCAGACAAATCAAAGCGTATTTCTCCAGAAGGATGGAGGAGTGTGTGTTTTTTGCTATCTCCCCCCAGCTCTCTCCGTCTCTCTCTTACGGCTCTCGCAAAGCCCAGATCGGTGACAGCTGCCGAGACGGAGGGGGGCGCGGGGGGGCCTGTGGGGGGTGGGTGGGCGGTGGGGGGACGCGGCCCGCAACCTCCCCGGGGAGAGGTGCCGCCGCTCTGCATGCCAATGAGGAGATTCCCCTGCAGAGGACGGAGGACAGCGGGAGGGGCCCAGCGCGCGACCCAACTGTACCCGGGCGACGGCGCTCCTCCGCCGGCACAAAGAAGAGAGGGATGGGAGACGAGGAAGGGACGGTGACACTGTCATTGTACTCGTGAGGTAAAATATAATAAATGAGACAGTAAATACAATACAACAAGTGTTTACTCCACAGGTAAGTTTGAACACATCATTTCACACTAATCTGGAAGTCTAGATTGTGTAATTGTAATTGTTAGACTTCTAATTTGACTAAAATACGTGTAAACTCATCATTATTATACAGTATTTTTTAAAATTACTAAAATATTGCTGAAGATTAGGCAAATAATGTCACTTCCTGGTTGGATGTGACATACATAGAGGTAATTCCATGACTGTTACCTAGCAACCAAGGGCCAAAATGTTGTCTAAATTGCACAATAGTTACGATTAGACAAAATAAATTGCAATAACGATATAATTAACAGTTGCTGGGTTTCAGATGACATCACGACGTTCTATAGGCTGATCATTTTTAATACAGATGAGGGCAGATAAAACAGACGCTAACTGGAGGCACTATTCTGTCTGAAGCCTATTTAGACTTGAATCTGATCTTCATTTTAACACGATCTGACGTGAAAGAGCGGACAAACGCCTCGCTCAGACTGCACCGGGTCCAGCTGCGACTCCAGCGTCGGGGAGGTGGTGCTGCAGTGTGACGCTCTCATGAGGCTCCGCGGTGCTGTTGGGTCGCTCGAAGCTGCACGTGTGAGATCACATGTTCACGCTATTTATGAAGGGGAAAGGCTGCGGTCAGCTCAGATCGGAATGAATCCACCGATCTGAGCTCCTCGCGCTTCTTTTAATTATGTGGAATATCTCCGGCCACTGGACCAGAGCCGCTCCACATGCTCTCTGACCCCGGGGTTAACTGGAACTACAACAGGTGAGCTGGTTTGTGCTGTTGAACAAGTCTCTCACACCTACAGTTACGGTCACAAGATAGTCAGTATTAGCCAACAGTTTTTCAGTTAGTCGATGTCGCCTTTTTGTTGAAAATGACACACTTAAACACGACCAAGAACGCTCGGACTGATCACAGGAAACTGAAAATGTGCTCTTTAAATCACTTTTGTATTTTGAGTTTTCAGACTATCTTGGCCTTTATGGTAACTGATGAACATTCCACCATAGACATACATGTAGAACACCCCCAGAGTGACATCACTACTAAGTACCAATACAATACAACAAGTGTTTATTCCACAGGTTCAGAAACTATTGCAATTGACATTTTTTTCTGGGTTTTGATCAGTAGGGCAGGGCTATATGACCTACATTTTTATTACAAAATTTGCGATAATGATTCACAATCCCTGTGTTTCAAACATTCAACATCCTACAGCCCAATAATATATAATTTCTGTTTTAATATATGATCAGGTTTCACTTTTGTGGATTAACATTTTGGATATTTCAACAGTTATATAGTAAAATAATAAAACAATGTTACAGTGTAAATCAGCGGTGTCCAAACTTTTCTCATTCAGGGCCACATATAAAAACACAGACAAAGCTGAGGAGCGACTGAGGGCCACAGACTGGTCAGCAATACAGTGAATACTTCAAATCTGCCTTATTATTACAAGTTAGACTGAACCACTCGACCTTTATTCATGCTACATCCTCAGTGGGACACATTAAATATTTGATATGGGCTTGTTAAAGTAGATTTTCAGAAATGTACAGTAAAAAGTGCTGTTTAAGGTAATATTGGCCAATTAATCTGGAAGCTTGAGGGCCAAGAAAAGTTGGTCTGAGGGCCACATTTAGCCCCCGGGCCACAGTTTGAGCATGCCTGGTGTAAGCTGTGTATTGTCCCCCGTCAGGCAGAATGATGTCATCATACACTTGCATTGAAATAAAGCTACAAAAGAGTTTCAGACAGAGCAGTGTCTACAGTTAGCATCACACCCCCAGGGAACATTGACGAACATGCAACATATGAACTTTCATCATTCATTTTTTTCATTATTAGAGTTGTTAGCCTCTGCAGAGCCTCCACAGCCTCAGTGTTTACTTCGCTCTAGCCTTTAGCATTAGCATTAGCATCAGTGCATGCTCAGTTATGTCACAAAACTCTACCTTTCATTTCAACCCCATGTATATCACAAAGCAGCTGGAGCTGGACAAACTAGACAAGGAGAACATTTAAACTCCTCACAGAAAAGAAAGACCCAGTCCAGGATTTGACATTTATACGAACCAAAAGTCGGTTCAACGTCTGTCAGCTTTGTATTTGCTGTTGTGTCCTTGGGCAAGGCAGTTCACCTATGGACAGTGATGGAAGATTTTTACAAAGTGCTGAATATTTGCATTTAAAAGTATTGTGTAAAAAGTCTGTTCAATCAGAGGACTGTACTCTGAACACTTATAAGTTGCATATTCTTATAGTATAGACTGTTATAATAAAAACAGAGCATTAAACAGCGTCATTTTTATTTTCTAAATGTGTATGCATTTTTAAATGACTAATTAGAGATTTTTTAGCCTAATTTGCATGATCTATCTGTCTATCTCTCTATCTCTCTGTATTTCTCTCTCTATCTCTCTCTCTGTCTTCTCTCTCTCTCTGTCTTTCTTTCTTTCTTTCTCTCTCTGTCTGTCTGTCTTGATCCTGAGTTTTTGGTTTCATCGATGTCGTTTTGATAGTTAACTCAGTCCTCACTGATTCTGTTGAGTTGCACGTGTTGTTTTCTGGAGACTCAAACCGGTTACCACGTAAAGCCGGGCTCATCAGGCTAATCTCATTTGCTCCTGTGGCATTGCATGTTATTGTTGTGAATGAAGTCAATGGTGTGAGTAAGCGCTGCTGAGGATTAGCCGTGTCCAGGGCCCTCGTGTTAAGTGTGTGACTCACATCTGCACTGGAGACACAAGTAGCATTAGCATTAGCATTAGCATTAGCCCCCTCCTCTCCTCCTGAAGGAGAATTAATAAGTCATTATGTGAGCGCACTGGTCCAGATGGGGCCTTCACGTGTGCGCCGTGTCCACACCTCACCTCACACGCTGACCTTTGACCCCAGCAACATGGAGTCTGTGGCTTGTACATTGTATTTCACTTTTTATTATTATTATTATTTATTTATTTTATCACATTTTAAATAAGTGGTAAATGCAAATCTGTGTCTATGTACATTTTATCAGTACATTTAAAGCATGTCACTTTTTGCCAAAAATAAAAGCATGTTTTGGTCTCATTTTGCTCTGATAAAACACACAGACCTCAGACCTGCCTCTCGTTTGGTCTGGAGGAAGTGCCTCCTGCTTGTTTCCATGGAAATGTTGTTCCTTCCACAGTCTGGTATAAAATGTATCTACCTCCATAGAGAATGTTTTTAATTTTCTATTTCCATGTTATCATGAAGAAAGTAGTCACCTCCAGAAGGTTACACACTGTACCTTTTATATACATATATATATATATATATATATGTATATATATATATATATATATATATATATATATATATATATATATATATATATATATATATATATATATATATATATATATATATATATATATATATATATATATATATATATGGTCTTTACCCCCTCTTTTTTTTTTTTTCCACGCTCGGGACCTGGGAGCTTGAGGGTTCTGCGCAGTATCTTTGCTGTTCCTAGTACTGCACTTTTCTGGACTGAGATGTCTGATGTTTTTCCTGGGATCTGCTGTAGCCTCTCCTCCAGTTTGGGGGTCACTGCCCCTAGTGCTCCGATGACCACGGGCACCACTGAGGCCTTCACCTTCCAGGCCTTCTCCAGCTCTTCTTTGAGCCCCTGGTATTTCTCTAGTTTCTCATGCTCCTTTTTTCCTGATGTTCCCATCGCTTGGTACTGCGATGTCCACCACAACGGCTTTGCTCTGTTGTTTATCCACCACCACTATGTCCGGCTGGTTTGCCATCACCATTATGTCAGTCTGTATCTGGAAGTCCCACAGGATATATATATATATATATATATATATATATATATATATATATATATATATATATATATATATATATATATATCTATATATATATATATATATATATATATATATATATAGTAGTAGTAGTAGTAGTAGTGGTAGTAGTGGTAGTGGTTGTAGTTGTAGTAGTAGTAGTAATAGTGGCACTGGTGGTAGTAGTAGTATACGTATTAGTAATAGTAGTATTATTATTGTATTAACATATTTTGTGTGTTATATTTTCAATTGAAAAATAATGTGATTTATAAAACATAGAAACATTAAGGTTAGAAAAAAATGAAGTGTCTTAATGAAGTAAATGAATAAAAATAAATAAATGGAGGTGAAGCGTGTTTCCTGTCTGACCTCACACCTGTCCCACCTTCACCTTTGTGTGAAATAAAACATAGGCTCCAACATGATCATTTGTTTTCAGTCTTTTCTTGGGATGCCTGTATATTCTCCCCCTCCAGGGACCCCCAGGGGCCCCCAGCTCGCCTTGCATTAAAGCAGGCGGATTCTTTTCTCTGTTTTTTTTCGATTTTTGGGGATTACAAATTGGGCGTAACCGATCGGCTTTGGATGACTGTGAATCCCCATGAATACAAGGCTGCCCGCTGTCCCCCGGAGTCTCCGCTCCTGTTCTCTTATTCCGGCCGCTCTTTGGGCAGATGGCACTTTCTTTCACGTGCCTGAGCGCATCTCCAGCCCGCCCACCCCGACACTGCCCCTTTCTTGTCTCATTAGGAGCCTGTCGAAACATAAGCACATAATAGGGTTGAATTAAGTGTCAAAGGCAAGCAGAGCCGGTGGGAGGGGCCCTAACAAGCGTGCAGGGAGCCAACGGTGCTAGCTAGCTTTGTGCGGTGATTAGCGACATGGACGAGGGGGCTGATGGGTAAAAGACAAGCCCCGCTGGGAGGCAGACACACGGCAGATTTTAAATGGACACTTAAACAGCAAGGGACCGACAGCAGCGATCAGTCAGGGAGCGGAAAGAACCGGCCAGACGTCACCTGTGGAACATCGAGCCCGGAACATCAGGCTGGATCCTGACGGTTTTACAAGTGGAAAAGGAGTAAAATCAGACAATATAAAAATCAGGAATAATCAGAGGTGGAAGAAGTACTTTTGTTACTGATACCCAAGTAAAAGTATCACATGAAAATACCGACTTGAGTAAAAGTATTAAAGTACCCATTTAAAAATTTACTTAAAGAGTAAAAAGTAGAAGTATGTTGTGCAGATTTTGAATCTTATAAAAACACAATCTTTGATCTTTTTGAATCTTATAAAGATTCAAATGCAGGGATTTGATTTTGATAAAGATTGTGTTTTTCTTCCAGCTGTTTCTGTTTGTATATTTTCAGCAGGTCTCAGACAATAATACAAAATACTTTTACTTTTCAGTCCAGTTCAAAAATGTAATGGAGTAAAAAAGTACAGATACTACTTTCGAATGTAGTGAAGTAAAAGTAAAAAGTATCCACTGTAAAACTGACTTACGTAAAGTACAGATATCTAAAAGTACAGTACTTTACTACTTTTATTTTATTACATTCCACCACTGGAAATAATTAGTGCAACTGAAATACCTTTAAACAATACCATTAGATTTTATTATTTATTTATTTATTTTTAATTTATTGATAAACTTTTTTTTTTTTTAATGTCTGTAACCATTGTGTATTATAATTCTTATAATACACAATGGTGTATAATTAAAAAGACCATTTTGGAACCAGAATACTGTACATGGCAAAGAACTGTCTACACCAGACATGGGCAACCTACGGCCCGGGGGCCACACACGGCCCTTTGGGTTTATTAATCCGGCCCCACCGAACATGACCAAATTATTAAAATAGTTAAGGGTAAACATTGTTCAAAGTTTTTTATGCTGTGTGAAATTCATTTAATTCATTATTAATTAAATTAATGCATTTGGAAAACAATTTTCAATGAGCCTTGCATATTCACGCTTTGTAATTACTTATATATATATATATATATATATATATATATATATATATATATATATATATATATATATATATATATATATATATATATATATATATATATATATATATATATATATATATATATATATATATATATATGCTTGTCTGTTTCTGTTTCACTGTTGATTTTCTAATTCTGTTGGTTAATCAACTCTCATGTTCAGCCCTAAGAGGCGACTGCTGTCGTGATTTTGGCTCTACAAAAATAAATTGAATTGAATTGAATATATATGTGTGTGTGTGTGTGTGTGTATATGTTTATGTGTATATGTATATATATATATATCCTGGCGCTGTCTCCTGGTCTGTCAGATTACAGAACCCATTGTCGCCTGAGTGTCAAAAAGTTTGCCCACCCCTGGTCTACAGTTTACACAAAAACACATCAGCGAGTTTGCTCCTGGTTTGGTCTTGAATTCTTTGATGTTAACAACATTTGATGATATTTCCATATAAGGTTATTAAAAAATATAAAACATAATCACTCCAAAACCTCCTCCACTTCAGGCACATCTCCAGAGTAATGTCTCTGTTTTGTAGTGCTCCTTAAAACCAGGAGTGTCTTCTGAGATGCAGCTTCGTTTTCCAATTCAAGCTCACACATTTTGGATAAAAGTGACAGATTTTCCTTAAAGACGGGGTATTTACCTCACACATAACACATGTAGATCACCATGTTACACTTTATCGCTTTGAAAATGTACATAGTTGTTTCACTTTCTCTTTTGACCTCTTGCTAAGTCACTCCCCCCTCAGAGCACTATTACAACACAACCAGCTGCATCCCACTAATGATGCTGCACATCACGCCAGGTTTGTGAAGTTGTACTTTATTGTTTTGTATGATGTTTTTTTTTTTTTATATTTATGAATAATTGTCACTTGGTAGAAAGCTTTTAAAATTTGATTTTGCACAGCACCTTTTTAAACGTAACTAAATAGTTCTAACATAGTACAACAAGGTTTAAATCTGTTATAGCAGAGGCCTAGAATCAGACACATCAGTTTATACTGTCATTGAGTACTTGGGCAAGACACTTCCCCCACCAAAGACATGCCAATATTTCTGTTTATTACCAGGTCCAAAATCAAACTAAGTCTAAAATCAACTAGGAAATGATTTTTTATTCTACTGCTGTACTATTTGTTGTTCCAATGTGGGACAACTTTAAAAAATATATAATTATTGATTGGTTTATATTACACTTTAGCCAAAGCACATTTCCAGGTTGTGTATTTTTGTTCACCAACAGTATCAATAAAGTTGTTTTTTTCTGATTTTAAAATCTTAAAGGGGCTGTACCCATATTTCTTCATATGATAAAATAACGTTTGTTTGACCTAGTGCAGATATACCATGGTCCCTCGTTTATCGCGGGAGTCATGTTCTAAAAATAACCCGCAATAGGTGAAATCCGTGAAGTAGTCAGCTTTATTTTTTCCAATTATTATATATGTTTTAAGGCTATAAAACACCTCACCACACACTTTATACACTTTTCACAGACAGGCATAGCATTTTCTCACATTTCTCTCTTGTTTAAACTCTCAAAGTTCAAACCTTTGTATATAATATCCCTCTTCCTTGGTGATCTGCTGTACAGAAACACGTTTAAGTCAAAAGCGTTTTTGAAATTCGTCGATGCTGGACGTTTCATCGATATTGTGGGTTTTGTCGGGGAGAAAACTTCATACAGCACTTCAGAGTCACACTGTGATCCAACATTTATGCAAATTTGGCTGAACTCATTCTGTACTGTACAGGAGACACGGAGGAGACTGATGGACAATGATCTACAGTCCCTTAGCCAATCAGGACGCAGAACACAATGGTCTACAGTCCCTTAGCCAATCAGGACGCAGAACACAATGCACGTTCATACAGTGTAAAAAAATAAAAAATAAAAAAAAGCATGCAAAATTGCTCAAAAAATATAAAAAAAAAATCTATGAAACAGCTAGGCCACAAAAGGTGA
Source organism: Periophthalmus modestus (assembly GCA_019594935.1). Lineage (NCBI taxonomy): Eukaryota > Metazoa > Chordata > Actinopteri > Gobiiformes > Gobiidae > Periophthalmus > Periophthalmus modestus. The sequence goes on along the minus strand of JAIEZT010001328.1, from coordinate 25,050,193 downwards.
ACCGAGATATATTGAGGGACCACTGTATTATGAAAACAGCTCTGTGTGCTGTCTGCATCTGTCTACAGGAAGAGAGGTTGATGCGCTGTTAGCATGCTAATTGTTGTTAGCGATGACGTGACGGCAAAACTCTGCTGTGGTCTCTGAAAATTGCGAAACGTGCTTATAAAATCAACATGGTGAATAATTAGGATGCTCTTAATGTGAGGAGTAACTTTGGACAGGGTTGCCAGGTGCAGTGTTTTCCCGCAGAATTGGCCGTTTTTTTAAGAGCTGCCAGGGGGGGAAATATTACGCTATTTTCCATATAAAACATATTTAGAATAATCCTATTGAAAGTACTGAATTTTGTGTTATGGGTCATCGAAGGATCGCTACTTTCATAAATAAGTGGAAAATCCAGCCGTGCCATATGTTTCGTGGGTTTTGGGTGTTTTTTCTTGTTCCTAAAACCTGGCAACCCTGACTTTGGACCTGTTGTGGAAATAAGACTCCTTTTGCAGGCTCTGATGTATGATGAAGCAAAGACGAATAGTTGATTTCTTGAAAGAGATAGGTCCGACAGCATCTCCCCCCATGTGAAAACCCTGAACGATGCAAATCACCAGGTTTATACAGTTTGAGATGAACCACAGGACAGACATTTCAAAGTACAGATGTGACACTTCTCCTGAGGGGTCGTCAGACAAGCTCCTGGAGGCGTTCATGAGCTGGATCACCTCAGGATGTAACATGTGGAGTCAAAACAAGCAGAATGTGTCTCTGGGCCCCTGACAGTGGATATACCTGGGCTCAGCTATTGGTGACTCATATTTAACAACATTATGATCTGCTCTCATCACAGTGTCCAGTTGTCTTTCTATTTATATGACTAAAAGACTGAAATGTTTTAATCTAACTTGTAAAACAGCCATTCAAAAGTACCTCAGGGGCCTCAGCGCACCTCAGGGGTGTAAACATGTAGATAAAACAAATGTAGGCACCAGATATTTTGCTACTATTTATAAAAAAACAAATGCAATCTCTAGGGGATATTTAGGCTGCTGTTTGTGCACTGTTTCTAGTATAACTTTACCTATTATATTATTTTCAATGCAAATGGATGGATTGTCAGGGGCCCTCTGGTGGCTTTGGGGCCCTAAGCAGCTGCTTAGTCTGCTTATAGGCTGGACCGGCCCTGCATGAAAGCCACTGTTGGGTCTGATTGCATCTATCAGCACACACATTACATTATTATAACACTGTCTTTACCTACCAAACCAAATGAGTTTCACTTACAAGACTAAATGATTTCTAAAAGGTAAAATAGTCACACAATATTTTAATTTACTTTACAGACCACAACTAGTTCTGTTCTTCAACACATCGTGGAGGAGACCTTCAAGCTTTCCACCAGCAGCTTTTGCCCCCAAATTTTGACTAGCACAGTTAGATTAGCCAGTGTTAGCCTCATATTGGATTAGCCGCTAGCTAATTCCCTGCTCATTCACACTATAATTACAGCTACATTACTGACGCAGGCCTCATTATTTAGCCGTGTATCCGCTGACCCGGCGCAGTGTGGATCTCATTTACCCCCATGGAACATCCACGTCGCATTCACACTGGACTTTCTCCAAATCTGGTTTAGCCTCAGCTCCTCATTATGTCCGTCTAAAGGCGCTTTTACTCTCTCCTTTGCACATAAAAAGCCCCTAAACTCTAATGCAAACAGAAACAGCTCCCCCGGTGGCCGTCTGCCGCGCCAGATGAGGACCGGGTAATGTTTGACCAGGGACAAAGGAGCCAAAGAAGAGACCAAACAAAAGACGAGTTGAATAGGACCAGCTCTGCTCAAGCACAACTCACTCACACGAACACTACAAGTAAAAGTACGAGTACAAGTACAGGGACGAGCGGGGGGAGTCATTAGCTCTACTAATTAACGACGTGACAGCATGGCCCTATTAAAGTGAAAGTGGCATTATTGAAATAGCAGTAGTAATAACAACAGTAGTAGTAGTGGTAATTTTAAGGTATAACAGCAGTAATATTTTACATTTACCAGAAGTTTAAATCTAACCATTACAGTAGTAATCGCAGTAGTGGTAACAGTAGTATTAGTAGTTATTGTAGTGGTATTCGTAAGAGCTTTAGTAGTAGCAATAGTAGTAGTAGTAGTAGTAGTAGTAGTAGTAGTGGTAGCTGCAGTTTTAGTTTTAGTTGTAGCAGTAGTAGTAGTAGTAGTAGTAGTAGTAGTAGTAGTAGTAGTACTAGTAGTGGTAGCTGCAGTTTTAGTTTTAGTTGTAGTAGTAGTAGTAGTTATGGTAGTTTAGCAGTAGTATTAGTAGTAGTAGTTTTAGTAGTAGTGGGGATGGTATTTGTAGTAGATTAGTAGTAGTAGTAGTAGTAGTGGTATTAGTAGTAGTTTTAGTAGTAGTAGTAGTAGTAGTAGTAGTAATGGTATTAGTAGTAGTAGTAGTAGTAGTAGCAGTAGTAGTAGTAGTAGTAGTGGTATTAGTAGTAGTTTTAGTAGTAGTAGTAGTAGTTGAAGTAGTATTAGTAGTAGTTTTAGTAGTAGTAGAAGTTATTGTAGTTTAGCAGTAGTATTAGTAGTAATAGTTTTAGTAGTAGTGGTGGTATTCGTAGTAGTTTAGTAGTAGTGGTATTAATAGTAGTAGTAGTAGTAGTAGTAGTAGTAGTAGTAGTAGTAGTAGTAGTAGTAGTAGTAGTAGTAGTCATTTTAATGGTACAAGCTGTAAGTATACATTTACTGTAAGTTGTTTTGATCAGTGTAATTCTAACCATGTTTTTGAAGTAATAGTAACAGTAGCAGCAGAAAGTATTTGTTTTATGAAGTTATGACGTGGTAGAATGGTAGTGGGAGTATGGATTTAATATTACCAGTACTTCTATTCAACTGTTTAATAATATTAGATTTTTATTTCATTACGGCACGCGGGTATGAAAGGCTTTTGGTTTTTCTTACAGCACAAATTTTAAAGATTGTGATTTTTGTATGAAATCTGATCATGAATCTATAATCAATAAGAATCAAACACAGGTATATTTTGAAAGAAGTAAAAACACAAAAACAAAACTACAGTCTTCATAAATACTGAAGTAATATTATCTACAATCAGTCGCAGTATTCTTGAGTTTAGGACTAATGTTGTTTCCTCATCACAAACAGACCTGGAGTTGTGTTTTGTTTCATTCTCACAAGTTTGACTAACTCTTTGTTATTAGTCCAAAGCTTAAAATGCTCTGTTCCACCTTGTGATGTCATGCAGTGGTAGTTTTCAAGTTAACAGCTCCTTTTACCTTTAGTTCGGTGGAGATGACCAATTCCAGATCTGAAATCATCCAAATGATTCTAGTGAAGATGTATGGAGTTTAAAAACACACTGGAGCACTTCCTGTTTTGCTACATGATGACATCACAAGGTGGAACAGAGCATTTTCTGTTTGAGAACTCCTAAATATAATATATATTAGCCTATAATAGCCTAAATGTGCAGGATTTGTGTGTTAAACATGTGTGAATGAAACAAAACACAACTCCAGGTCTGTTTGTGATGAGGAAACAACATTAGAACAGATCAGAAAACAGTGTGATATGGGCCCTTTAAATGTTAGTAGCAGCTGTACTTAGTGTCAGTCGTACTGGTGAAAATACTAAAAGGTTCAACACATGTGCTTCTTCTATTCAATATCAAGTGTACTAAATATGTTGTCTTCCCTCAAAATCTGTGTATAACAGGGGTCTCAAACTCAAATTATCTGGGGGCTGCAGGAGGCGGAGTCTGGGTGAGACTGGGCCGCATCAGCTATTCCACAAAAAAAGCTTTGTTAAAATCTTCTCAAAAGTTGTTATTTTCAGCATACATAAGGAAATATGACAACTCTTGTGGATTTTAAGGATATACATTGTTATTTAATGAAACTTTTGTGACGGAAGTACACAACGGGAGTGACACGTGTTTGGGACCTTCTACTCACAACACTGTAATGCCACGCTAACATTAAACTTTATTGTCCTGCAGGCCACAAAATGTCGTCTCGCGGGCCGCAATTGGCTCCTGGGCCGTGAGTTTGACACTCCTGATGTATAATATTTTTGTTAACATTATTCAGGCATTTTTATTATTGTACTGTATTTTAATTGTATTTATTTTTTGCGTGTGCTGTGTTTGTGCAGATGAGCGTCCCCAGTCTGCAGGGCCCACACTTGGCCTCAGACATATGTGAGGAGGGGGGTGTGAACAGTCCTGGGACGCCCGCCTGTTACATTAACCCTCTGATCACCACAAGAGGTGAGGAGCACGCTCAGAGGGAACAAATCCATGGATCCTATTATTTTATTCATTCATTTGTTTGTCTTTATTTCATTTTATTTTACAATTTTCCCCCCAAATTTTCACTTAGCGTGGCCTTTGTATTCATTTTCATTTACTTTGCTCAATCTTCAAGAGTTTAAACTGTCAAAATGTAGACCTTTATATATATATTTTTAAAAAAAAAACATACACAACATATATTTCCAAACCTATATATGAATGAATGTACATAAAATGACATAAAATTTATAAAGCAGACAACAACAATAACTGAAGACATACAAAAAAGTAAATGATCAAAAAAAAACATTAAAAAGGGGGGTATTTTTTTTTTCTATTTTATTTGACTTATTTGTTTATTTATATTATTTTTGTAATTGTCATGTACTCATATTTATGGGTTTAATAATTTCTATATTATTATTATTATTATTATTATTATTATTATTATTATTATTATTATTATTATTATTATTATTATTATTATTATTATCATCATTATTTTATTATTTTTTTTATTTTTCATTTATTTAGTTTGTTTTAATGGTTTCGGTTTCCATGTGCATACCCACCTGGACCTGGCCTTGGTGTGGATGCATTGTGGAGTTCAGTTAGTTTAGTGCTCCACTGATGCTGAAATGGTGCGGAAAACAGATACTTAGGGCCTGAGAGCGAGACGGGAGGGAATGAGGAAGGAGGGAGTGAGGATGGAGGGGGGGAGAGAGAGGAAGGCAGCATCTGGTATTTATGTTAGCAAAGGAAACAAGCTGATCACTATCAGTGGACTTGAGACTGTGGGCTGCTCTGGCTGCTCTAATGTCCTTGTTGTTTAAATAGACAAAGATAATGATAAACCTTATGATAATTCTCTTCAAAGAGACACATGAGAAAGTGTCAAATGTTTAGGAGTTCCCCCGTGTGTGAAGAATGTTTAGACTTCAGTCTATGTGACACCAAACATCAGATGAACAGTTTATCTTTGCATCTCTCTCACTGTGTGGTGTGTTTTCAAAGGCCAAGCCCCAGATATAACAGGCTGATATTAATGACACAACACTCTTTTTTATTGGCTTCATGCTTATTCTGTGTAGAGTGTCTTGCCCAAGTACACAACAAGAGTATTCACATGTCTAAGCAGGGATCAAACCGCCAACCCTTCAGCCTCTTTTCCACTGGCATGGTTCACTTGAGGCCACTCTGGAGTCACTGACGTCACCCAAACATTACGAATGCTTTCTTCATTACTAAAATGAAAACTGTATTTGAATTATACTCCTGATCATAAGGTCAGTTTCAGCAGTTCACAAAAAGACATTTAGTCTGTGATGCTGTGAGACGTGGCTAAAGCTAAAGCGAGCGTAAACACTACATTACCTCTAGTTTATCGTCAGCTCGTTGTGCATTTCCTTCACTTCTCTGCTCCTCTCGTGTTTGAACCTCTCTTTATATAACACACTGGCTTTGGCTCAGGTTAGATGCATCGTGCACTGGAAATATATTTTCGATCGTTGGTGAGAGATTATTTTCTGTTTATATGTGCTTTTTGCAGATGATTGTCCAATCATCTTATTTCTTGTGTCACCACGCCTTAACTAAAGCAATCTGTTCTGTGCTGCCCCCCTCTGGGAGCTAGTACCCTCCAGGGTCCGCTTCAGACCCCTCAGACGGGTTGGTCCACTCACCTTAGACACTGGAGACACTTGAAACTGCCTTAACACAAAACTACAATATATTACCATTATATATTCACTCATTAGACAATCAAACACACACAAGAGCACGCATTTATCTAAGGTGATCAAACCACCAACCCAGCCCCCTGTTACTTCTCTGCCTCTTTGTGCTGGTTTAACATAGAACTCTAATAGAAGACAGTAAGTCAGCAACATGGAGCGAGTGTCTTGCCCCAGGACGCAACAACAGCACACACGTCTAACCTGGGATCAAACCACCAACCCATTTTCCCTGTTACTTGCTTACTCTTTGTATCTGCTTAAAGAGAGGGTATTTCACTTCTATGGGGTATTAAAGAGGGGGTATTTGCTTCTATGGGGTATTAAAGAGGAGTATTTCACTTCTATAGGGTATTAAAGAGGAGTATTTTACTTCTATGGGGTATTAAAGAGGGGGTATTTGCTTCTATGGGATATTAAAGAGGAGTATTTTACTTCTGTGGGGTATTAAAGAGGAGTATTTTACTTCTATAGGGTATTAAAGAGGGGATATTTCACTTATATGGGGTATTAAAGAAGGGCTATTTTACTTCTCTGGGGTATTAACTGTAACACATCACATATGTAGATCACCATGTTCCCTTTTGTTGTTTTAAAAATGCTGTATTTGTCAATTTTGCCCCTCGCCACTTTGCTCTCTGTGCTATGTCACTCCCCCTTCAGAGCGCAGAGGTTTGAGAAGTTGTTGAGTAGTTTTGTATCATGTCTTTGTATATTTATGGAGGATTGTTGTGTGGGAGCGTGGGTGATGTAGACCACGAGGAGGGTTTGAATACGCCCTAGGAAAATACAATACATTACTTTGTTTAACTCCACCATTACAAGACAATCCCGTATTTTTACCGCCCTTTAGCGCCAACTGTAAATTAGCGCTAATTTCTTTCTCTAGCTCTCCATGGCTTCCTATTAGCAGGTACTGTGTGAGTCCGATGCATTGATTTGTCCATAATCCGATCAGGCGGGTCTTATTGATCTCGTATGGAGCGCCCTGAGACAATAGAGCGACGGGAGCCCGCGTGGGTCAATACTCACAGAGGAGGGGAGGGGCTCTGGCACCTAATTGGCTTATGAAATAATACAAACATTTAGCTTTCTCTCCACACCAGCGGAAATCAATGCAGAGCTGATCCACTGCATTCAAATGGACCTGTGTGTGGATGCTATGTCTGGACCCTCGCACTACGGCCTAACGCCTTTTCAGCTGGGTCATAATAGTATTTTATTGCTAAAGTAAACACTTAGTAAACCCATAGACATAAAGAAGTGAACTAAGTGAGTGTGACAAGTGAAGCTCATCGAGGCTAGCGGTCACAGGGGCCAATTTGGAGCCAACTTCCATATTTGGGATTCTGATTGCGAGTATCATAGCAACCAGAGAGCCAATCAGGAGTGAGAGTGTTAAAGGTGACGCCCCTTCCCGCCCGTACCGCTGGTTTGGCAGGGAGTGGGCGTTTAGCAATGCTGTCAATCAAACCTGTTGCTAACGATAGTGGGAACGAGCTTGGGGAAAGAATTTGGCTGTTTTCATGTCTTGATTTAGGGTCAAAAAAGTGAAACAACATCAGCGGGATCATGTAGAGAGGGTTAATATGAACATTTTAAGACCAAAATTATGAACTTGACAATAGCAGTTACAGGAAGAGGGGTCACAGTTTTTCAAAAGAAAGTGAATTGGAGCCAGAGTCAGTGGAGCCAGATGTGCACCCATGCTCACTTCCTGTCTGGAACGCAGCGGCTAGCAGGTTAGCAATGTGCATTTATTTACTATTACTTATTTATTTACTGTCTGAGAAATAGTGAGAAAAAGGGGCGGCAGAGTTGAGAAAGTGTATTACTGTGATTATGTAAAGTGTCAGCTGCAATGGGAAAATGAGCAATACCAAGTGACAACTGTATTTTACCTGTACTGCTATGCATCATGGGAATTTTTGATTTGAAAAAGAGCGGGAAAATCAGACTGAAATATGTGAAAGCAGCAGGACTTTTATCCATAGCTGAATCTGTTTGACTTTCTGGAGACATTTTATTTTGACACTCTGCCTTTCACTCCACACAGCAGTACATGTGTGAGATGTTGGCTGTTTTTCTGTTGAAGTTTGAACGTTTTGGACCTGGCTCCCCTCCACCTCTGGACCACCCAGATATGGGGAAGTGACTTCAAATGTTCAACTCTGAAGTTTTACAGTTACAGCCGTACATCCATGTATTTTGTTAAAACAGACTAGTGACATTTTGTTGCTTGGGCCTTTTATATTTAATTCCTGTTCAGATGCTGTATCCAAAGTACTGTAAGATACTATCTGCTGTACTTTATATTACTGCAGTGAAGAAACACACATGTAGTAGGCCTTTTGACTGAAGTAGACTGTGTGGTTTGTAGGGCTGTATTTTAACGAATATATATGCACCCGTCCTCTCCTCTGCTCCCAGAGTCGGGGGAGCGGCTCCTACACGGGGCAGACACACGAGGGACAGCAGGGACAGGAGCAGATACACTGCACTGAGGTATCACCGAGATGGACTTGACCTGGTAAGAACATGTTTATGATGCTTAAATAGTCTCTGTGAACAGTAACAGTTTACTGGTGTTCATTAATGTGCTTTGTCCCTTTTCAAATAAACAAATAAATAAATAAAAATAAATAAATAAATAATAACACTGTTACTGCAGCACTCTTTCATTTTGTTTGTCTTCAATATTGAGTTTTCTTGTAAATCTAATCTGTATTGTCCTTTTCAGGATGAGCGAGCACATCAGGGGCGGGTGAGCTCAGTTTGAATGAAGCACAGTGTGTTTCAGCTTCAGCCTGTGTGGCTCACTGCTCCAGGGGAGGAGCTTCACACACTTTAAAGAGGCTCAGATTTGGATGTCAGCAAATATACTGCACACATGTTCCTTTGTTTGGAACTATTAAATGACTATTACTATTTCAATCATTTGACTAATTCCTTTGTCTTGTTGTTTTAGATCAGCTGCAAAATGATAAACTGATAAATGATAAACTGCATCTGGGCATAAATGTAGATAAAACTGTAATCTGCCGAGCACAGTCTTAGGCTCTGAACCTGTCGTCTCTAAACCACTGTGTAAAAACTATTCACCTGTAGCTCACCGACACCTGCAGCTGCAACAGCGTCAGAAACAAGGGAAACTTCTCAAAACAATAAAAGGGAACATGGCCATGTAAATATGTCATGTGTTTTAGATCAACACTGCATTTTAGAATGAACCAAATTTTACATTTTTATCTACTTAAGATGTAGTTTATTGTTTGAATACAATGAAGTGTGTTGTTAGAATGCTAGTTGTTGTCAGCACTACAGAAAAACTGGCCTGTGAGGAGCATTTATAAACATTTATAAATATTTATAAACTTTTATAAACATTTATAAACATTTATAAATATCTATAAACATTTATAAACATTTATAAATATTTATAAACATTTATAAACATTTATAAACATTTATAAAGGTTTTGCAGTGAATAATTAGGAGATCTTTCAGGACTCTCCTCTCCACAGATCTGACCTGGAATCACCTGCTTGTCTCCATGGTGATAGATAAGTTTAATGCCATACTGTAGAACGTTTTAGGCAAGAACATATCCATGGAAACAGACCCTCCTCCAGAAAATGTGCACAGGGCACCTTTAAATCATGTACTATTAAAGCAGCACTTTGTACGTTTGAGCGATAAAAGATAAAAGCAGAAACCTGCCTCTCCACAAACCTCCTCCTCCTGTTTCCATGGAAATGTTCTTCCTTTGGCTGTAATATTCCACAGTATGACATATCTGTCTCCATGGAGAATGATTTTATTGTTCTATATTCTGTGGAATCATGCAGAAAGTGACACAGTGTTGCTTTTAATGTATTTATGAGTTGAAATAATAAAAAAACATGTTTGGTGAAAGATATAAAGCAAACAACAAACGTGAAACATGACGAACATAATGAAGCCCCCTGTCTCTCTGTTTCTGTCTCTCATCTTCCTTAGATTTTCTCTCTTTCCCTCTCCAACTCTCCCTTCCCCTTTTCCCTTCATTCTCTCTCTCTCTCACCTTCCTTGTCTCTCATCTTCTTCACTTTTTCTCCCTTTTCCTCCCCCACTCTCCCTTCCCTTTTTTCCTTCATTCCCTCTTTCCCTCTTCTCTCTTTCTCTCTCTCCCTCCCTTCTCTCTCCTTGTTTTTTCTCTCTTTCCCGTCTTCCTTCCATTTTCCCTTCATTCCCTCTTCTCCCCCACCTCTCTCTCACCCTCTCTGTCTCTCTCCTTTCCTTTTTGTCCTTCATTACTTCTCTCTGTCCAGCACCGCCCCTCTCTCTTTCTCTCTCTCCCACATCTCTTTCTTTGCTTCTCTTTCTTTCTCTAACCCTTCCGTCTCTCACCTCTCGCTGTCTCTCTTCCCCCCTCTCTTTTCCTCCCCAACTCTCCCTCTCTCTGTTTCTCTCCTGTATCTATCTTTCCTCCTCTTTCTTTTCCCCACCCTTTCTTCTCTCTCTTCTTTCTCTCTCTCCCTTCATCCCTCCTCCTCTCGCTCCCTCGCTCTCTGTATCTTTACAGGCTGAAGTTGCCAGATTGGTTTTCGCTTACACTCCGAGCACATCTGACTCCCAGCTGTTTGGAGGTCAGGCTCTGCTCGGGCATCTGCTGCTCATAAATCACCGCGCGCTGGCAACGCTTCAGACGCCCCCCGAAACAAAGACGTCCAGGCAGCGGGGGGTCAGGGGCGGCCAACCTGGCAACCGCGCCACACCTGGCAACCCACCGCGCACCATTACAATCCCAGCACTAAACAGGTTCTATTACAGGAGCAGATTTGAGCCTCGTGCAGCACAGGATATGCAGAGGTGTAAAACGGCATGTAAGCAATTATGGAAAAGAGCCAGAACAGGAGAGGAGAGAGGGAGGAGGAGAGAAGAGAGAGGAAGAGAGAAGAAGAGAGGAGAGAGGAGAGGAGGAGGGGAGGGAGGAGGAGAGGGAGAGAGAGAGGGGAGGAGAGAGAGGAGAGCGAGAGAGAGGGAGGAGAGAGGGAGAGGAGAGGAGAGAGGAGGAGGAGAGGAGAGAGAGGAGGGAGGGGGGGGAGGGAGGGAGGGAGGGAGGGAAGGAGGGAGGAGGAGAGAGGAGAGGGGGAGGAGAGAGGGAGAGGAGAGGAGAGAGAGAGGAGAGAGAGGAGGAAGGAGGGAGAGCGAGGAGAGAGAGAGGAGGAGAGAGGAAGGAGAGAGAGAGAGGAGAAAGAGAGGAGAGAAGGAGGAGGAGAGAGAGCAAGGGAGAGGAGAGAGGGAGGGAGAGAAGAGAGGAGGGAGAAGAAAGGAGAGAAGAGACGAGAGAGGGGAGGAGAGAACAAGGGAGAAGAGAAGAAGAGAGGGAGAGGTAGGGAGGAGAGAAGGAGAGAGAGGGAGGAGAGCGGGGCGAGGGGGGGGGAGAGGGAGATGGAGAGGACTAAGGGAGGGAGGGAGGGAGGAGAGAGAGAGAGGAGAGAGGGAGGGAGAAGACAGAAGGAGAGGGAGGGAGGAGAGAGGGAAGAGAGAGGGAGGGAGGGGGGGAGGGAGAGGGGAGAAGGAGGAGAGAAGGGGAGAGGGAGGAGAGGGATGAGAGAGAGAGGAGAGAGGGATAAGAGAGGGAGGGAGAGGAGAGAGGGAGAGATAGGGAGGGAGGAGATAAGGAGGGAGAGGACAGAGGGAGAGGGAGGGAGGACAGACGGAGGAGAGAGGGAGAGAGGGAAAGGGAGGGGGGAGAGAAGAAGGGAAAGGGGGTAAAAAAGCTACACTCACAAAATGAAATTACATCATCTGTTTCCATTGAAATATTAACAGGGTTCCCACGGGTCCTGGAAATTCTGGAAAATCTGGAAAATAATTGGCCGGTTTCCCAGACAAATTTACCCAATGACTGAACATTAAATGAACAGAGCTTGTTTCTGCAGCCATCACAGTGAAAACGATGCTGAAAAACCTCATTTAAATCAGACCTATTCTGCAAAATCCATTTTTTAGAGCTTTGAACCTTACTATAGTTTTATTTGGAGTGATTCCTGCACATTTGAACAATCTTTAATCGCTTATTTTCAACTGCTGCTGTCAGACTCTTAATTTTGGTCTTAAAATGTTCGTATTAACCCTCTCTACATGATCCTGGTGGTTTTATTTCGCTTTTGTGTCCGTAAATCAAGATATGAACATAAAATACAAACAAAACAGGGGCCTTCTTTCCCTAAGGTCACTCTCACTAGCGTTAGCAACAGGTTTGATTGATAGCGTTGCTAAGCGCCTGCTCCCGCTCCGTCTGTGGTTGTAGCCGTAGATGGAAGGAATTAGCAAACCTCTCCAACTTTTCTCTTTGTGTGTTTTTCCCACTAAAACATGATCTTTTTTTCAGTTTCTTGTCTGCACCCTTTTGCGCAGTCGTGTCACCAGCGAAAGGTGGAGGTGAAAGAGAGAGGGAGAGAAAGAGAGAGCACATAACAAACGAGTGACAGAGGAGGGACGAGCGGGAGGCCGTGTCTGTGGCCTTTGGTGAGCCGTGAGCAGGCGATCAATAGGTCTGTAATGAGTCCGGTGTTAGGCCTGAGCAGAGGGAGAGAAAGAGAGAGCGCGAAAGAGAAAGAGAGAGGACAGAAAGAGAGAGAGAGAGAGAGAGAGAGGGCACAGAGAGAGAGGGCAGAGACAGCGAGAGAAAGAGAAAGAGAGAAAGAAAGGGCAGAGAGAGAGAAAGAGAGAGAGAAAGAGGGGCAGAGAGAGAGAGAGGGCAGAGAGAGCGAGAGAAAGAGGGGCAGACAGAGTGAGGGGGGAACAGAGAGGAGATGGTGAGAAAGAGGGAAGGAGAGAAGAGCATGGGGGAGAGAGCGAGTGATCAGGCATGTGCGGAGAGAGAAAGGGAGGGGCAAAGGAGAAGAGGGTGAAAAAGAGAGTGCAGAGGTGAGGGAGAAAGAGAGCGGGCAGAGGGGAGAGACAGAGTGCGGGGGAGAAAGAGGGTGGTGAGAAAGAGGGAGGGAGAGAGGGAAAGATCATGCATGTGCAGGGAGAGAGGGGCAAAGGAGAAAAGAGCGAGAGAGAGTGCAGAGGGGAGGGAGGAGATGGAAAAAGAGAAAGGGCAGAGGGGAGGGAGGGAGGAGGAGAGAAAGGTGAAGGAAAGAGAAAATTGGAAGACAGAAGAGAAGAAAGGTATTAAGAGAAGCAGCAGAAAGAGGAAAGAGCGGAGAAAGAGATAGGGTGGGGCAGAGGGAGAGAGAGAGAGTGAGAGCAGCTCACAGGGAGGGATGGAGAGGAGGAGGAGGGGCCAGAGGGAGAAAAAGTAATGAAAAAATGAATGGAAAGATAATGGAGGCAAGGTATTAATTAGGTTTGTGCAAAGAGAAAGTGTAAATAGGAGAAGGGAAAAAAGAGAGGGAGAAAGAGAGAGAGGGCATGGCAGTCGAGAGGTGAAGAAGGGAGAGGGTAGAGAGGGAAAGAGGGGAGGAGAAGGGAAAGAGTTGGATACGGAGAGAGAGGAGGAGAAGGGAAAGGGAGGGAAACAGAGAGAGAGTGAGAGAGAGGGTTGAAGGGAAAGGGAGGAATACAGAGACAGAAAGAGAAGGAGGAGAAGGAAAAGGGGAGAGAGAGCGGGTAGAGAGAGCAAGAAAGAGGAGGAGAAAGGAAAGAGAGGGATACAGAGGGAGAGGAAAAGGAAAAAGGGGATAGAGAGAAGGTGTAGAAAGAGAAAGAGAGAGAGAGAGAGAAAGAGAGATAGATAGAGAGAGAGAGAGATAGAGAGAGAGAGAAAGTGAGAGAGAATCCTAACAGTAAACACCAGCACATCCACACATCATAAGCTGCACCTGAGAATTGGTAAAGCAGCGGCAGGGACTGATAATCCCAAAGTTAACCTTTTAGCCTGCTGCTAAGATCCAGGGGAGCGAGGGCCTTCAAGGAGGACGCCTCACACTCCCCACGGTGCTAAAGTCCAGAGGAACCAGAGCCTTCAGGGAGGACGCCTCACACTCTCCACGGTGCTAAAGTCCAGAGGAACCAGGGCCTTCAGGGAGGACGCCTCACACTCTCCACGGTGCTAAAGTCCAGAGGAACCAGGGCCTTCAAGGAGGACGCCTCACACTCTCCACGGTGCTAAAGTCCAGAGGAACCAGGGCCTTCAAGAAGGACGCCTCACACTCTCCACGGTACCAAAGTCCAGAGGAACCAGGGCCTTCAAGAAGGACGCCTCACACTCTCCATGGTGCTAGAGTCCAGAGGAGCCAGGGCCTTCAGGGAGGACGCCTCACACTCTCCACGGTGCTAAAGTCCAGAGGAACCAGGGCCTTCAGGGAGGACGCCTCACACTCTCCACAGTGCTAAAGTCCAGAAGAACCAGGGCCTTCAGGGAGGACGCCTCACACTCTCCACAGTGCTAAAGTCCAGAAGAACCAGGGCCTTCAGGGAGGACTCCTCACACTCTCCACGCTGCTAAAGTCCAGAGGAACCAGGGCCTTCAGGGAGGACTCCTCACACTCTCCATGGTGCTAAAGTCCAGAGGAACCAGGGCCTTCAGGGAGGACTCCTCACACTCTCCATGGTGCTAAAGTCCAGAGGAACCAGGGCCTTCAAGGAGGACGCCTCACACTCTCCATGGTGCTAAAGTCCAGAGGAACCAGGGCCTTCAGGGAGGACACCTCACACTGTCCATGTGTTTGGGCTGCTTTGGAAAAGGATATATTTACATGGCTTGTAAAATAAACTGCCAAAATGAGAACTGATTTTTGTGATGTTTACATGAACAAAAGTAGACCAAAAGATCCAAAACTGGTGACAGTGCACATCATCACAAACAGACCTGGAGTTGTGTTTTGTTTCATTCACACATGTTTGAGTAACTCTTTATTATTAGTCTGTCTATATCTCCAAAGCTCAAAACGCTCAGTTCCCCCTTGTGATGTCATGAAGTGGTAGTTTTCATGTTACATGATGACATCACAAGGTGGAACAGAATGTTTTCAGTTTGAGAGAAAAACTCAGCCTAAATCTGCAGGGTTTGTGTGTTAAACATGTGAGAATGAAACAAAACACACCTCCAGGTCTGTTTGTGATGAGGAAACAACATTAAAACACAGATCAGAAAACTGGGCCCTTTAAATGTTCCCAATCTCACATTTGGTTTCAGAAGAACGACTCTCTGTGTCTCAATTCTCTCCCCGGCCTCTCTCCTGCACTCGACAACCACAAAGCTCCACAAGTCCCCCCTCTCTCCCCTCTCTCACACCCGCTCTGGGCTGCTCCGGAGTGGGCTAACCGACCGCCGCCCGGCCCCTAATCCTGGAGCCCAAATAGCCCACTTAACATCACCTCCGCTTTATACGGCCCAGATTAGCCCACAATAGCTGCCGCCACTCGGCCCGATCCACTATGAGCAAAGCAATTTGTATTAGACAGAAGGAGAGAGGGGGATTGTCTGCGGAGCGGAGAGAAAGAGGAGGAGGGAGAGAAAGAGGGATCAGAATCAGGTACCCTTCAAAGCAATCTGTCGCATCAATATATGTTCAGGAGAGGAGGGGTGAAAAGAGGAGGGAGAAAGAGTGACAGGGAGAGAGAGAACAGGGGAAAGAGTAATGTGTGAGAGAGAAGTGTCAGGGGAACGAGATGGAGAGAGAGAGAGCAAGAAATGTGATTTGGGAAAAGAGGAAAGAGAGAGAAGTGATATGGGAAAGAGAGAAAGGGAGAGAACGAGAGAGAGAGAGAGAGAGGGAGGGAAGGAGAGAGAGAGCAAGAAATGTGATTTGGGAAAAGGGGAAAGAGAGAGAGAAGTGATAGGGGAAAGAGAGAGAGAGAAAGGGAGGAAGAAGTGTTATTTGGGAAAAGGGGGGAGAAGTGATAGGGGAAAGAGAGAAAGAGAGGGAAAGAGAAAGAGGGGGGGGGGGGGGGCAAGAAAATGTGATTTGGGAAAAAAAGGAAAGAGAGAAGTGATGTGAGAAAGACAAACATAGAGGGAGGGAGAGAGAGAGAGAGAGAAAGGGAGCAAGAAGTGTTATTTGGGAAAAAGGGGAAGAGAGAGAGTGATAGGGGAAAGAGAGAAAGAGAGGGAAAGAGAGAAAAACGAGAGGGGGGGGCAAGAAATGTGATTTGGGAAAAGAGGAAATAGAGAGAGAGAAGTGATGGGAAAAGAGAGAAAGAGGGAGGAGAGATAGAGAGAGAGTGAGCAAGAAATGTGATTTGGGAAAAGGGGAAAGGGAGAGAGAAGTGATAGGGGAATGGAAGAAAGAGAGGGAAATAAGGAGAGAGAGTAAGGAATGAGGAATGGAAGAAAATGAGAGAGAGAGAAAGGGAGAGAGGGAGAGATGTGATGAGAAAGAGGAAAGAGAGAGGGATAGAGATATAAACGATAGTGGAAAAGAAAAGAGAAAGAAGTGATAGAGGAATGAAAGAAAGAATGAGAGGGGAAGACAAGGAGGGAGAGATGTGATTAGGGAAAAGAGGAAAGAGAGTGAGGGATAGAGATATAAGCATTAGGGAAAAAAGAGATAGAGTGGGGAAGAGGGAGAGATGTGATGGGAAAAGAGGAAAGAGAGAGGGAATAGGGAAAAGAGAGCAAAAACTAGAGATATAAGCGATAGGGGAATAGGGGAGCTAGAGAGAGAGAGATAAGTGGGAGAGGAATGGAAGAAAGAGAGAGAGGGGGGTGGGATTGGGGAAAAGAGGAAAGAGAGAGAAGGACAGAGATATAAGCGAAGAAAAGACAAGGTAGGAGAGAGAGGGGCATGGAAGAAAGAGAGAGAAAATAGGGAGAAGAGCGAAATAGAGGAGAGGGAGGAAATTGATTAAAAAAGAGAAGAAAGAGAGCAAAGAAACATGGGGAATTGTGTGAGGAGCGGAGAAAGGGAAAGAGGGATCAGAATGAGGTACCCTTCAACGCAATCTGTCACATCAATACATGTTCAGGAGAGGGGGGTGAAAAGAGGAGGGAGAAAGAGTGACAGGGAGAAGTGTTGAGATGAAAAAGAGAGAGAAGGAGCAGAGAGGAGAGAAAAAGACAAGAAAAGAGGAGAGAAAAAGAGAGTGAGGAGTGATGAGGAAATATAGACAAAGTGCAAGAGAGAGAGAGAAAATTAGAGGAGAAGAGAAAAAGAGAGGAGGGTGGTTAGAGGGAGGATGAGTGGAAAGAGGGCAAAGAAAGATGGGGAACAGGGGGATTGTCTGTGGAGCGGAGAGAGAGAGGAGGAGGAGGAGGAGAGAGAGGACCCTTCAAAGCAATCTGTCGCATCAATATATGTTCAGGAGAGGAGAGGTGAGAGAGAAGAGAGGGAGAGGGGGAGAGAGGAGAAAGAAAGGTAGAGAAAAAGAGAGAAAGAGAGAAAGCGAGGGGGTGAGTAATATAGAACAAATGGATAAATCTGTCTTTCCTCTCTTATGGGAAACCAAAGAACAGAGAGGAAAGGAGAGAGAAAAACATAGATAAGAAGAGTGAACAGTGGACATTGATAAAAGGCATTATTTTATATCTCCATGGAGACAAACAGGTGGCCAAGTTACAGGTCAGATCTGTGGAGAGGAGACAGTAAGAATGCATGTCTTTCAATATATTTTTCAGCAATAGAGACACCTGTTATGAAATGATTCCAGTATGCATATAAAACATGTCCCACTGTGGAATATAGTAGCTTGAAATGTTCCGCAGTCTGAAGTCATGTTGTTGTACTGTTACCTCCTCAAAAACATACCTGGAGGAGTTGTGTTTTGTTTCATTCATCTCCAAAGCTCAAAATGCTCTGTTCCACCTTGTGATGTCATGAAGTGGTTGGAGTTTTGAAGTTTACACCATAGACTGTAAAAAGATGTGGACTAGCAGCGGGCAGCAGTTATAGACTTGAATTTGGAGCTGAGTTAAGTATTTGGAAGTATCCTAGCAACCAAGAGCCAATCCTGACTGAGGATGATGAAGGTAACGCCCCTTCCTGCCTGCAACGCTGGTTTAGCAACACTGTTAATCAAGCTAGTCGCTAACGCTAGCAGGAGAGACCGTGGGAAAAGAAGGCACCTGATTTGTCTATGATTAATGTTCATATCTTGATTTATGGATACAATACCGAAATGAAAACGGCAGGATTATGTAGAGCTGGTTAATATGAACATTTTAAGACCAAAATAACGAGGTTCACTGCAGCAGTTACAAAGAGAGGGGTCACAGTTTTTCAATAGAAAGTGAAGTGTACACCTAAGATGGCGGAGCGTGCACACGCAGCGGCTCCTCTCTCCCCTAAGTCACCGGCGTTTTTATGTTTTTTGTGTTGTTCGTCTACGTGTATTTGTCCTTCCTTGTCGTGTCCACCGACCACAAGACGAACGTACCCCCGTGAGCTTCTGCTCTCTATCGGCAGCACTACTTTTGTAGATATTAGCCCAGCAGACGTGGAGGTACTACTCGACTGTGATCTACTCCGGGGGCCTGCCCAATTACCGACCCCCACTCCTGAATCCATCCCACGGTGGAGGCGCCACAAGCGGATAATGCGGAGGCAGAAGAGGGGGAAGCATGGAGGTATCCGGGCTAGGCTAGCGGCTAGCCCACACCTGCCAGCCATCCCACCCATTACACTGGCCAACGTACGCTCACTGGACAATAAACTGGATTACATCTGACTACTCCGCGCTACTTCCAAGACTGTGAGTGAGTGCTGTGTCTTTGTGTTTGTGGAAACGTGGCTAAATAACACCGTCCCAGACCATGCCATTGAGCTAGCCCGGCTAACATGTTACCGGGCAGACAGAGCTCTTGTCGAGGGAGGGAAGACTCGCGGTGGGGGACTCTGTGTTTACATCAGTGAAGCATGGTGCCGTGACGCCGCTGTGGTCTGCAAACACTGCTCACCACTTTTGGAGCTGTTCACCATCAGATGCCGGCCATTCTACCTGCCGAGGGAGTTTAGTGCCATTCTGCTGGTGACAGTTTACATCCCTCCCAGCTCCTCCACCAACAACAAGAGTGAGGCACTGCACGAACTCCACCAGCTCATCAGTGACCAGCAGACAGCCCATCCTGATGCCTTCCTCATTCTGGCCGGGGACTTCAATCATGCAAACCCCAAAAGCGTTTTCCCACAACTCCATGGACACATAAACTTTGCTACAAGAGGAAATAACATTCTGGACAATGTTTTTACTGCATGGAAAGGAGTCTACAAAGCTCTTCCCCTCCCCCACCTTGGTTCCTCAGATCACTCCGCTGTCATGCTAATGCCAGCATATAGACCACTGGTTAAAGTCACCAAACCAGTTCTTAAGCAGGTACGTGTGTGGCCAGAGGGATCCACAGAGGCACTCCAGGACTGTTTTTCCACCACTGATTGGAGTATATTCAGACAAGCAGCCACATATAATAACTCTGTTAACCTACAGGAATATACAGAGACAGTCACGTGGCAGCCGTAGCAGACAGGAGAAGTCCACAGGCTCTGGAGGGCTCGGAATGTGGCCTTTAAAGCTGGAGACATGGCCGGCCTGAGGACAGCCAGGGCCAATCTGGCAAGTAGCATCAGGGTGGCAAAGAGGCAGTACTCTAAGAGGATCGCTGACCACTTCAGGGACACCAGAGACACCAGGAACCTGTGGAGAGGAATTCAGTCCATCACCGACTACAAGCCCCCTCCGCAGACCTGTGACAGCTCCACTCCACTGCTGCTGAACCAGCTCCATGATTTCTTTGCCTGCTTTGAGATGAACAACAGCACCACGGCTCAGAAAACTCAATCCGCTCTCGGCGACCAGACGCTGACACTATCCCATGATAGTGTGAGACGTTCCCTCAAAGGGATAAACATAAGGAAAGTCCCCGGCCCCAACAACATCCCTGGCTGTGTCCTGAGAGACTGTGCTGTGGAGCTCACTGATGTCTTCACTGACATCTTCAACATTTCACTGAGCCAAGCTGCTGTCCCCACGTGCCTCAAGTCCACCACCATCATTGCAATCCCAAAGAAGCCGACTCCCACCTGCCACAATGACTACTGCCCGGTTGCACTCACTCCCATCCTCATGAAGTGCTTCGAGCAGCTCGTCATGCAACACATTAGATCCTCTCTCTCTCATCCACAACAACGATGAGACGAGTTACAGGAGTGAAGTAAACAGGCTGACCACGTGGTGCAAGGACAACAATCTCCACCTGAATGTGGAGAAGGAGATTGTTGTGGACTAGGAGAGCGCACACCCAGCATGCTCCACTTATCATCAACAGTGCTGCAGTGGAGCGAGTGAGCAGCACCAAGTTCCTGGGTGTGCACATCTCTGAGGACCTCTCCTGGAGCAGCAACTGTGCATCACTGCCCCCCCCCCCCTCTACTGGAAATTTATCACTCCCGCCTCACCCGCAAAGCCACCAGGATTGCAGGTGACCCCACCCATCCATCTCACAGCCTCTTCAGCCTGCTGCCATCAAGGAGGAGACTGCAGAGCCTTCAGGCCAGAACCAGCAGACTCAGGGACAGTTTCTTCCACCAGGCTGTCAGGAGACTCAACTCTCTCCATGCCCTACCCCCACTTTTCCCCTCTGCCCCCCCTCAGCCCCCTGTCACTCACTGAGAACACTGGACTATGAAGCAATACCTCACTTCTATCTGCAATCTTTGGCTATCTTTACTTGAATGTGTCTGTTTTGTTTATATTTTTAATGTTACTTGGTTTGCACATTTCCTTTTTCGTTGTTTGCAATTTTTTTATTTATTTTGTATTTATTTATTTTTAATCATTATCTCTTATTAATATGTTTGCACTGAGGTGGGAGAGGACAGGAATTTCACATGTGCTATATATCTTGTATGTATATGCACATGTGACAATAAAGAGAAATTGAATTGAATTGAATTGGAGCCAATCGATGAGCGCTCACGATCATTTCCTGTTTGGACCGCAGCAGTTAGTAGGTTAGCTATGTCTATTTATATAAACAGTCTATGGTTAACACTTATCTATAGCTTTAGTTCAGTAGAGATCGGCAATTCCAGGAGTGAATTTATCCAAATGATTCTAGTGAAAGTGTGTGGAGTTTAAAAACACAGTGGAGCACTTCCTGTACCAGAGTGTTTCCTGTTTGAGAGAAGAACCTAAATGTGCAGGGTTTGTGTGTTCAACATGTGTGAATGAAACAAAACACAACTCCAGAGGAAACAACATTATAACATAGATCACAATTTTTCTGTTTGGTTTTTCTTTTATTACAGAACATTTTTCATAATAAAACTGTATTAGCATTTTTTTTTCATGATTTATGAAAGAGCAAAGTGCTAACGAGGGTTTGGTGTGGTTAAATGAGTTCATTTGTCCAATCGCATCAGGGTGGTAACACACAAACCAGTCTGAAATATTGTGAAGGACGTCAAACACAGAGGCCAGTACGTGAATATCTACTGAAAACTTCAAATTTCAGACAGTCGGTTTTGCCACTGAAAATGTTAGATACTCGAAAAACACAGTTAAACATGAACACAGTGATGTACTTGTACTTGTCATATACACAAACTCCTGGCTTCTTTCTAAATAATATACATCCTCCTTATATGACAATGGAAAGAAGTACTCAGTTGTGTTACTTAAAGAGGAGGTATTTACTTCTATGGGGTATTAAAGAGAGGGTATTCACTTCTATCGGGTATTAAATAGAGGGTATTTACTCCTATGGGGTATTAAAGAGGAGGTATTTTACTTCTATGGGGTATCAAAGAGGAGTATTTTACTTCTATGTGGTATTAAAGAGGAGTATTTTACTTCTATGGGGTATTAAAGAGGAGTATTTTACTTCTATGTGGTATTAAAGAGGAGTATTTTACTTCTATGTGGTATTAAAGAGGAGTATTTTACTTCTATGTGGTATTAAAGAGGAGTATTTTACTTCTATGTGGTATTAAAGAGGAGTATTTTACTTCTATGGGGTATTAAAGAGGAGTATTTTACTTCTATGGGGTATTAAAGAGGAGTATTTTACTTCTATGGGGTATTAGAGAGGAGTATTTTACTTCTTTGGGGTATTAAAGAGGAGTATTTTACTTCTATGGGGTATTAAAGAGGAGTATTTTAATTCTTTGGGGTATTAAAGAGGAGTATTTTAATTCTATGGGGTATTACATAGGAGTATTTTACTTCTTTGGGGTATTAAAGAGGGGGTATTAACTGTAACACGTAACATATTTAAATCACCATGTTTCCTTTGATTGTTTTGAAAATGCTCTATTCACTGAAAACGTGTTAACATGTTTAATAAATTAGTTTTTGCTCCCCGCGCTAAGTCACTCCCCCTTCAGAGCACGATCATAACACAATCAGTGAGCCTCCAGCCAATGAAACTACTGCACATCACGTCAGGTTTGTGAAGTTGCTGTGTACAGTCATATTTATGGAGAATTGTCTCATGGGTGATGTAGGCGTGTGGGCGGAGCTTTGGACCAGATCTTACAGCTAACTGTAAGGAGGGTTTGAATAGGGCCCAGAGAGATCGCTAAATAGCATGGATGACGTTGACAACCTCTTCAGGCAAAGCTCCAAAAATAATGCCCCTCTTTAAGTAAAAGTACAGAAACAGAGCAAAAAATACTGTATTAGAAGTATCACATGTGGTAATCTGGATATAAACATCAATAGAAACAAATGCAATCACTTCATTTAAAAATATAAAAGTGTTAAAATACAGAACATTTCAACTGATCTCAAACTATGAGAAGAGAGAGACGGAGAGACCACAACAGAAAGAGAGAGAGAGAGAGTGAGAAAGAAAAACATGAACAAGAGAGAGAGACACACAGAGAAACATAAAAAAGAAAGAGCAGGAAAGACATGAACAAGAGAGAGAAAGAGATGAACAAGAGAGAGATGAAAAAGAGAGAGGGGAAGAGAAGACATGAACAAGAGAGGGAGAAAGAGATGAATGAGAGAGAAAGAGATGCATGAGAGAGAAAGAGATGAACAAGAGAGAGATGAAAAAGAGAGAGGGAAAGAGAAGACATGAACAAGAGAGAGAGACATGAAAAAGAGATGAACAAGAGAGAGAGAAAGAGATGAATGAGAGAGAGAGAGAGAGAGAGAGATGAAAGAGAAAAAGAGATGAACAAGAGAGAAATGAGCAAGATAGACAAAAAGATGAGCAAGAGGGAGAAAAAGAGATGAACAAGAGAGAGAGATGAAAAAGAGAGAGGGGAAGACATGAACAAGAGAGAGAGAGGGGGAGAGATGAACAAGTGAAACTGAGAGAGAAAGAGATGAACAAGAGAGAAAGATGAAAAACAGATAGGGAACGACATGAACAAGAGAGAGAGATGAAAAAGAAAGAGGGGAATGACATGAACAAGAGGGAGAGCAAAATGAACAAGAAAGAGAGATAAACAAAAAGAGAGAGAGAGACAAAGACAGAAACAAGAGAAAGAGGGATGAACAAGGGAGGGGGACGGCATGAACAAGAGAGAGAGAGAGAAAGAGATGAACAAGAGAGAGAGAGAGATGAACAAGAGAGAGGGGGAGAAAGACATGAACAAGAGAGAAAGATTAAAAAGAGAAAGAGAGATCAACAAGAGAGATAGAGAGAAAGAGATGAACAAGAGAGAGAGAGATGAATAAAAGGGAGAGAGATGAACTAGAGAGAGAGAAAGAGATGAACGAGAGAGAGAGAGGGGGGGGAAAGAGAAAGAGAGAGAGAAAAGAGATGAACGAGAGAGAGAAGGGGGGGGGAAAGACATGAACAAGAGAGAGAGAAATGAATAAGAGGGAGAGGGATGAACAAGAGATAGAGAGAGAAAGACATGAACAGAGAGAGAGAGAGAGAGAGAGAGAGAAAGACATGAACAAGAGAGATAAAAAAAAAAGAGGGAGGGAAGATGTTAGGGATTAGAGAAGTCCGACAGAAGGATGGCCCCCAAAACAAACGAGAGTCCCATCAGTGAGGCCTGCAGGAGGTAAAGGTCCAGGAGACAGGGGGACAAACAGGACAGGGGCAGCACGGGGCAGGACGGGGCAGAGGGGACGTGGGACGGGCGAGGGGGGACGGGGGGGCGGACATAGAGGGACAGATGGCGGACAGAAGACACTCACAGACACAGATTAAGAGAATCAAAGCGGACATCCTTTCCATAAACACACAGGATTTGAGCTGGTCTTAAATCAGTGCTTCTCAATCTGGGGTGCAGGGACGTGTGGTGGGACGCTGGCCTGTACTTACTTTCATATTTGTGTAAGGTTTTATTATGATTTAGTCCCGTCTAGACCAATTAAATTTTGTTTACAGTGTTGTTGTGTATTCGGGGATTACTTAAAGGGCCCTATTCTGCTGAACAGACTTTGTAAAGTTGTTAAAGGGCTGATATTACTCTGTTTTCTGATATATGTTATAATGTTTCCTCTTCACAATCATATCTGTTCCACCTTGTGATGTCATATGCTCCTCTGTGTTTTTAAACTCAATACAACATCATCTGGAATCATTTGGATGATTTCAGCTCTGGAATTTCCTACCTCAACAGAAGTAAAAGTAAAATAGCTGTTACCTTGGAAATTACCACTTCATGACATCACAAGTTGGAACAGAGGATTTTGAGCTTTGGAGATATAGACAGAATAATAATAAAGTGTTAATCAAACATGTGTGAATGAAACAAAACACAACTCCAGGTCTGTTTTTGATGAGGTAAGAACATTATAACATGGTTTAAAACTCAAGAGAGTCAATTTTGTGTAATTTCTTCACTTGGAGTTTGGTCTGTTGGTCTGTTGTTTAAAGTATTTAGGTTGTTTGTATTGCACCGAAAAACATAGAAAAACATGCATCCTTACTATGAGCGGGTTTGCTTCTCCACAGACCAGTTTCTTATTTATCTGGAGACATGAGAAGGACAGTTGTTGTTCCTTTAGCTCTAATATTCCACAATATGGTATAAAACGTATCTATGTCTATAGAAAATGTAAGTATGATTTTAACTTATTTACATGGAATGATGGTGGTGCCGTGCCTCCACAAAGTTACAAACTGTACTTTAATTATTTGTGCATGTTCAGGTAAGGTGTAGATAGAGTGTGTCCTGACCATAGTTGAAATGATGTAATGTAGGCAAGTAAGTGTCAGCGCCCCTAATGAGCTTGTCATTACCCTAACGAACTAGCATGATTGACGCAAACTCTGTAAATAGCTCACAATAGCTATTTACATTTAGAGTTTGTGTCAATCATGCTAGTTCGTTAGCCGACCAACACGATTTGACCGCAGAATGAGTCCAATGATGGTTTATGGGCTTAAAAACTGCATAAAAGAACTCAGAATTTTTACCTGTGACAACAATCATCATGGAAAATGTGGTAAAAAACTCCACAAAGTTAAACTGTACTTTAATTATTGGTGAAAAATCTAAACTAAGGAGTGAATGAAGCTAAATACCACTCCAGGTATGTTTCAGATGAAAACAATATAACATTAAAAAAGTCCATTTTGAAACATGAATTATTTTCAACTTTCCCCTATACAGCCCA
The DNA here is from genome assembly GCA_019594935.1 of Periophthalmus modestus. Taxonomy (NCBI): domain Eukaryota; kingdom Metazoa; phylum Chordata; class Actinopteri; order Gobiiformes; family Gobiidae; genus Periophthalmus; species Periophthalmus modestus. The sequence continues at coordinate 25,024,680 of JAIEZT010001328.1, read as the reverse complement.
TGTCAACAACTATCCCCGCACTAACCATCCAATCTCTTTTCATCCTTGTTTCAAAATGGCTGCCCGCTAATTAGCTTTTGTTTAGAGGCAAAACAAATCAGAAACTGTTCATTTCACATTATTAACGTTATTTCCTGCTGCGCTGGAGAGTCACAGCCTCATCGCCGCGAGTGGAGAGATTTCCTACAACGCCCCATCAAGAAAAAAAAAAAAAAGAAGAACGAATAGATGATAGAACGGTATCATGCTATGCTAATCACATGCTAATGACAGTTAACACCGACGCGGGGTCCTATACTCTAGATGAATGCATCCGCCGCATATTCACGTTCTCATTAGCATAAATCAGATTCACCCGGCCTTTGTAATTAGTGTTTTGGTGTGAATGATAATAGGATATGGTGATTAGGTCAGGATACTAGAATGAAGATGACTTGTAAGCTAAGTCTTGGCAGCTCCAGTAGCGTACTACCAATATGCACTGGCCCCCGAAACAATTAATGAGGATGGGGGATAATTGAAGTTTGATAGCAGGAGATGGGAGCCAGAGGAAGGCTGCTTAATAACACATCAAAGCTGGACCACTCCATGCAGAGCTAGTGGAAGGCGTGGACGGACACACGCATGGGCCTATTCGATATATACACACGCACACAGGCCCATACAGTAGTGCTGAATCTAAATCAGATCGGGAAATAGACTGTTTACTAAGAGGACTTTATTAACTGACAGAAGGTATTAGCTATATTACACAAAACTGACTTTTTTGAGCTTTGAGTCGTGTTATAATGTTGTTACCTCTTCAAAAACAGACCTGGAGTTGTGTTTAGTTTCATTCACACTTTATCATTAGTCTGTGTACATCTCCAAAGCTCAAAATGCTCTATTCCACCTTGTGATGTCATTAGGGGGTAGTTTTCATGTTAACAGCTACTTTTTTGCCTTTTGTTCAGTAGAGATTGGCAATTCCTGGGATTAAATCATCCAAATGATTCTAGGGAAGGTGTATGAAGTTTAAAAACACAGTGAAGCACTTCCTGTATTACCACATGACATCACAAAGTGGAACAGTGTTTGAGAGAAGAACTCAGCCTAAATCTGCAGGTTTGGGTGTTAAACATGTGTGAACGAAACAAAACATAACTCCAGGTGTTTGTGATGAGGAAACAACATTAGAACAGATCAGAAAATAGAGTAATATGGACCTTTAAGAGCGAACAAAGACTTCACTCATAATGAACAAAGAGTTTATTAAGAATAAGTCTGGTTTAGTAGTTACTAACGAGTAACTAATAACCTAACCCTAACTCCTGACCTCTTAAAGCCACAGTATGTGACTTTTTAGCCAAAAAAAAACTAACATAACATTACCTTGTACAGAAAAAAATGTGAAAAACATTCAAAAATGGACCTATGATGTTATTACGTTCCTAATGTTTTCAGTGTATTCTTATAATTTACAGATTTTCCTTTGACCATAGAGTCATATGGAGCTCAACTCGACAGTCTGTTCAGGTATCAGGTATACCCAGGTATTTTTCCATTAGACATTTTGAATAATTCTGACATTAAGAGTTCAAAGACATGGTGTAGGGCAAGCACGCCTCCTGCTAAACCAGCCCAATTGATCATAAGCAGAACTTTTAACAGCAAATTAACCTATTTCTACCACTATATCCTCAAACATCACACTGCAGTGTGATACAGACCTAAAATGAATGTGCTTCAAGCCTCATTAATACACGTCGGCGCTGTCAAAGCTGTGTTTTGATCACCGGTCTGTGGCCCTCCGCTTCGAATATGTTTTAAGATGTGACCCTCAATAAATAAAAGTTTGGGCACCACTGGTGTAGGGTAACCAGCTCTGTGATAACTAATGTCCATAATGAGGCTGTTTTAAGTCCAAAAACTCCATTTAAAAGGCAAGTGCTAAATGTTTTAATAATTTTGTGGTTTATACAGTTTCAGAAACAGATTTTAAATACAATTATAAGCCTTGTGGTTATTAGCTTTTAAACTTTTAATACATTTTTTTTTTTTGGACAGTCTATGAGAAAAATGAGTGGGAAATTTTGTTCCAGATTCGGGGAAGGACTGGTCACTAAATTGGCCCTGCTGTCTGAGATCTCTATCTGAGGTTAAGACATCCTCTTCTACAATCTCACACACTTTGAAGTCTTTTTTTGAAATGTAGTAAAGCTGAGTATTCCAAATATTCATTCTTTTAATCCCATCAGCTCGACTGTCATGGAGTTTTTAAGTATGTGATCTGTCCGGTGTCCATCCGTGGCGGGGTTGTGCATTCCTGCTGGGGACATGTCTCCTGGGACGTGGACACTGACAGCTTCGGAGACGGATGGTTGTCATGACGAACGGCCTCCTCCACGCTTCTTATGTGGGATCACCAAGATGGCGGCCGGAGAGCGAAAGTCAAACGCTGTGATCAGGAATGTGTTAAACCAACAGAGAAAGGTGATGGCTGTGCCCAGAATCAAACCAGACAAAACAGAAGCGGTGATTTAAGGGGACGGCCTTGTCACGACAGAGAAACAGACTGTGAATGAGTTTTGCGTGCGCAGGTTAAGTGTCTTGCTCAAAGAAACAACAACAGTATGCAAGAGGTCAACTGCTAACCTCCTGGATCGGACGCTCCTCTAGTGGTAAAGTTAAAATAAACTGGGAAAATAATACTGCCATTGTGTCCTGGAGTCACTCACAGAAATCACAGAAGCTGCACAGGTCCCAAGATGGCCGCCGCCTCAAAGACTTTATTTTCTTTATTTGGTCATTTTATTCATATAAACAACAAAGCAGGAAAAAAGGATAAAGTTCAGTACATTAATTTACTGCTTCAAATGTGTCTAAGCTAGCAGTTAAAAGCCATTTAGACTACAAAATAAACAGTGAGGCTGCAGCGGTAATAAGGCTTTGAATATAACAAAACAGAAGTAGCAGAAAATATTGTTACCATTGATTTCAGTCAATGGAGTCAGTCAGTGGAAGTCATCAGAAAATGTCGAACGTCGTAATTATTTGAATTAGATTTTTTGGTGGAATAAGCTGAAAAATCAAGCTTTAGTTACATCCAGCTGAGAGAAAAGCCTACATATGTTCCCAGTCACAAATGCACAAAGCTCTGACCTTCTGCACGTTTTTCTTTTTTACAAACTAAAGACTCGCTGACTTTCACTGAAATACGTCTGTCTTCGTCGCCATGTTTGTTTTGGTTTGTTGCTTTTGGGTTACGCGTCGGTTGACCTGCCAGATTAATCTTATAGCAGGAGCTTCTCAAGATGGATTCTTATGACTCTGTGAACTCACAAATATCGTCAGAATGTATCTTGCTGTACAGGGTTAGGTTAATACAAAATCAAATTGTGTCTTTTGGTGGACCTCTAGTGGCGTGTCCTGTCCCAACGTGGCACCTGTTCCGCTCCCGAGGCTTAGAACACATGATTTCTCTGCAAAACACTCACCTTGTGTAAATGTGTTACTGTCGGAGGATGGAGGCCTCACATCTCAAATGAGAATGAATGCAACATTATGTAACTTTTCTGGTGGAGGGTTTGACACCTGCTTGTCTCCATGGTGATGTTATTGCTTTGCCTGGATTGTTCCACGGTCTGACATTGAAGTATCTCACATCTATCTGACTTGTAACATAATCTGATGGCGTGACCTGCTTGTCTCCAGTCTCCATGGAGATGTAAGTTTAAAGCCATACTGTGGAACATTCGGAGCATGTTGTGATCCCCCTCTCTCTCTCTGTAAGAGGCCTACAGGGAGGAATCACACCAAATTAGCCGCATTGATCCGCACACACAGGTGAATACCAAATAGCTCTCGCCTCAGTGGTTTTCATCATCTAGCACAGATCAAGACACACTTTGAGAGAAGGGTACCAGGCTTTAGTTTGACATAGAAATACGATAAAGTAGCCTTGCTTTGCCTCAAATGAAAACGCTAAGATGGAAGCGATGGAAGTAGAAAATAAAAAAGAAAAAAGGTTGCAAGAGTTTAATGTAGTACTATCCAATTGGTCAGTTAGTCTCAACTATATCCCTGTGTGTCAGATTCTACAAAGATATATTGCATTGCCTGGAATGTTCCACAGTATAGCATTAAGCTGGTACACTTTGCATTTTCTCTCCCTCTGGCTGCTCTCTGGTACATTTCCGTACTGAAGAACAAACATGAAATATGAATGAATAGGGTTTTAAATGCTTCAGGAATACCTCGAAAAACATTCCGACTGTCAGCGGAGTCGGCTCTCCACAGATCTGACTTATAACTTGACTCAGTGGCATTTCCTGCTTGTCTCCAGGGTGATGTTATTCCTTTGCCTAGGTGACAAACACTCCAACAGACAAGTTACACATTGCACATTTGAATGAAGCAGCAGTGAGCAGAAGAATTTGACTTGCTGGCACACTGTGGAGACATGAAATTGGAACTAAGCTCACAATGAGGGCTGCTAGCGCTGGTTGATGATTGATTAGCTTCCTATAGAGGAGGCAATTTGAGAGCTGAAATAGTCAGCTGAAGTGGTTTGAGCTAAAAACATGATGAGCACTTACAAATAGGTGTGTCACGATTTGAACGATTTCGAATCCAAGTCACATTCAAGTTCTTATTCTTTGAGTCTAAGTCGAGTCATGTGGTCAAACCTCTCTGTCAAAGCTTGACCTCATCAAAACTCAGAAGAGAAGCAGGTTTGGACCAGGTTTGGACGTGTACTTGGACGGGAGACGGCTGGGAAAGTGCCACAGCGGGAAACCAATGGCAAAACTGTTGGTCGCGGGGGCTGATGGCGTAGATTGGCAGCCTCGCTTCCATCAGTCTGCCTTAGGACAGCTGCAGCTATAACAGCTTACAACCGCCAAGTATGAACTGAATGAATAATGTGTGAAGTTGTAAAGCGACTTTGAGCGCCTGGAAAGTCGCTATATAAGACTATTGCATTATTATTATGAATCACTAAGGACTTGTTCAAATCAAGGTCTCAGAGCGCAAGGGTGAATTCAAGTTTGAGTAATAAAAATAAGGTTTAAGTCAAGTAATTATCAACCTAAGCTATCTAAACGGGGGCCATTTAAGAAGCTTCCTCCTCACTTTCTCTGTGAATCGTTAGAGTTTTTTGTTCTAGTCCCCCCCTGAGGCCTGAAACTCACCAGACATTATGAAGCCACAAGTCCAAGTTCACCGATTTGGGATTCTTAGAACTCCATGTAGGCCTACTCCAACTAGGCTTGACAGAAATGAACCTTTCCTGAATATCTTTAGAATGATCTTGAGCTTTATCAGACACATAGACTAGTATACACCCATGGACCACTATGAACCTACTGATATAAGGACACATGGGAATATAAAAGAAAATATGACCATTTAATGTTGAAAATCACATTCTATTGTCTGAAGAAAGAATGTTTTTAGTTATTATCGTGATATAGGAATCGGCATTGAGTATCGAGTATATTCCTTAGTATCAAAATCTAGTTCGAACTCCAACTGTTGCCAGCCCTTGAGTCCATGCTCTACACAAACCTGCAGTGTCTTCTCAAATGTTTCTAATCTAACTTCAAAAAGCACAACCTTGATAATTTTCCTCTCTGCAGCTTCAAATTACCCCCAAAAAACCAAAACATCTAACACTTTAGGGTAATAAATCCAATCTCAAACCAAAGGAAGCCATGTTGGTTTTGCACAGTCCACTGAGCAACTCCGCTATCTGACAACACTTTACTATATCAACCATTTAGCATCCAGCTTTCTGTAATCACCTGCTCCTTTTGGTTGTTTGTTGGCTAGTTTAGCATTAGCTGTTTCCCCCGCCTGCGTTAGCCCCTGGCATACAAATCACTGGCGCCGCGCAAAAGATACTCCATTAGGTCCGACACCGAGTTAAATCAATGCGTGACTTATCAAATGAAATAGGGGATTATGAGGTAATCACCTGCAAACGTCGCTGAAATTGTAATTATCTCCCGGGCGCGCACACGGCTAACGACGATAACGTGAGGAGACGGGGCTAACAGGCTGAGGTAACAAGGTGAGGAAAACAACAACACTATACAAAGCTCTTAATATGGCGTGACAGTAAAGGTAATAGCAGTACGCTTGTATGTTTAGCAGTAACAGATAGTAGTAGTACTAGGTGTAAGAGTGGAAGTACAGGGTTCCTTCACTTATCTTGAAATCATGAAATCAGGACTTTTCCAGGATGTCAAACGTTTGGACACACTTTTCATTTATGGCTGTTCTTTATTTCTATTTACATTATAGATTCTCACTGAAGCAGCAAACGTATGAATGGACAGATATGGAATGTAGTAAAGAAAAAAAAAATTACCGGTATGTCAAAATAACTCCAAAAATAGCCACATTTTGCTTTGATCACTGATTTGCACCTTCGGCATGCGTTGGAGTGAAAACCATTTCAGGAGACTTCACCATGAAGCTCATTGAGAGAAGGACAAAGGTAAAAGTATTTTGTTATTTTACTTTTTTCTTTGCTACACAGTTCCATGTATCTGGCTTCATGTATTTGATGTCTTCTGTATGTATATAGAATGTAGAACGAGTAAACATTAAACAAAATAACAATGAAAAAGAAGGTCTGTCCAAACTTTTGACCGGTAGTGTGTGTAATTATGTCTGTGTCACCACCTTTTTTCTACTAAAGATGCAGTCTAACTATAACCAGTGATTAAATGAGGCAAACACACATATATATAGCCTATATACTGACCCTATACCACCCGCCCAAATTTGCCCTAAATGCGACTAAACTGCACGTTCTTTGTGATTCCAGTTACACCAGGGATCCCATTTATTTCATGGAGATTTTGAGAAAGGTTTTGCAGTTAAAATCTGATATAAAGTAGGTTGATTTGTGTGAAACGTTCTATGATCATGTGACCAACAAGTCAACACTGCACTGATTCTTTGGAGGCTTTAAAACGCCCCAAGCAAAATAATACAACCCGAATGACGATGGCGGTGTCCACGGCAACTCCCGGAATAAGGGGAATATTCACTTTGTATTGTGGGATTGAATAGACATAGATCACCAAAAATGTTCTCGATGAACCTCACGTAGCACTTTTAATACAGACAATGGTGTGTTACAGGTATAAAGGTACTTGGGGGTCCTCCATAATACATTTTGTGTAAGAGACTGTTCTTTAGTGGGTTTTAGAGGTTTTTCAAAATCCAAACTTCTCGTTTTACTGTGATGCCAGCAGCAGTGTCTATTAATTATCCAATGATACAGAAAAGCAAAGGAGGGAGACATTTTTAAGGACAAATATATATATATATATTTTTCCAGGACATATACCGTTTCCAATATGTTTTATGTATTTGTCTATAATGTGATTAATGAAATGTCAAACAAAACAAGTTTACCCACAAATACCTAACCTATGTCTGGAAAACAGCCCAAATATTTTCCAGGTTTTCCAGGATTTCCAAGACATGTGAGAACCTTAGTCTAATAAGAAAGATTAGATTAATAGTTTGGGAGAAGTGATGATCTATAGGCTTACAAGTGGGAGCTCATGTAGGTTATTAGTAGTTAACTAAAATTAAAAAAATGTTGTGTTTTGTTTCATTCACACATGTTTAACACACAAACCCTGCATATTTAGACTGAGTTCTTCTCTCAAACTAGTACAGGAAGTGCAGCACTCCACACACCTTCACCAGAATCATTTGGATGTTCTCAACCCTGGAACTGCCCATCTCTACTGAACAAGAGCTAAGAGGTAACTGTTAACTTTAAAACTACCACTACCTGACATTGCAAGGTGGAACAGAGCATTTTGATCTTCGGAGATGTAGACAGTGTATATTTTTGAGGAGATAAACACACTCTAAACATGGCTTAAAGCTTAAGAAATGCTCTACAGTACGGCACTGACCTTATCTATCACTAAGAAAACGTTAAATGTCACATCTGTGGACAGGTGCCCCTTATCACACTAAGAATGCATAAGGATTTTTGTTTGATTTTGAGCAATAAAATAGCCTATAGTTATAGAAATGCAAGATAAATATGTTTAATGCCATGATGTGGAACATTCCAGGCAAAGCACAAAGTTACATAGCACTTCTTTAATAGTTATGTTTTGTGCATCAGTATCTGTAGAAGTAGTACGAAGGATGGGAGGAGTGTTAGGGCCATGATTACAAACTGCTCTACACTTTAAAATCAAGTATTAGAATGTTTATAAAGTTTTTTATTGTAAATTGTAAAGGGCCCATATTACGCTATTTTCTGATTCATGTTATAATGTTCCTCATTAAAAGCATACCACACAGAAAACACTCTGGTCCACCTTGTGTCATGTGATAATACAATGCTCCACCGTGTTTTTAAACTCCATACACCTTCACTAGAATAATCTGGATGATTCCAGCCCTGGAATTGCCAATCCCTATAGAACTAAAGGTAAAAAGTAGCTGTTAACTTGAAAATTACCACTTCATGACATCACAAGGTGGAACGGAGCATTTTGAGCTTTGGAGATGAGGACAGACTAATAATAAAGTGTTACTCAAACATGTGTGAATGAAACAAACACAACTCCAGGTCTGTTTTTGATGAGGTAACAACATTATAACATGGTTTAAAGCTCACAAGAATCCACTTTGTGTAATATAGGTCCTTTAATAATCAAGTTGGAGTAATTGTCATACTATTCTTTTGATTCAACTCCACAAATAAATGGGCAGAATTAAAAAAATCTCATCAAACCTAAATCATCTTCATGTTTCAATCTCCAAAGGGCATTTTTAGACCAGGTTTTGTCATCTCGGCATCTTCAGGACAACACTGCCCCCTGGTGAAGCATTGTCAAACTTACACCTCACAAAAAAAAAAAAAAAAAAAAAAAAAAAACACTGAAGAGAAAATTATCCTTTAGCACCACCTGCTGGTTAAAGATTCCCAATACACTTTTTTTTTAAAAGCAGATATTTCCAAATGTCTATCTATTGACAGTAACCTCAGATTATGTAAAAACAGTGTTCTCCCACCATAAGCTTACACTGAGTTCAATTTTCATTCAACTTTTTGTTTCATTCACACATGTTTAACACACAAACCCTGCATATTTAAGCTGAGTTCTTCTCTCAAGCAGAAAACACTCTGCTCCACCTTGTGATGTCATCATGTGGTAACACAGGAAGTTGTATTCTTAAACTCCATAACGTGGAGCTATTAAAAAAATAAAATAAAATCAATAACTGGACAGGGTATTGCTGCTTAGAGCTGTCTCCACTTGGATTGGTGGTCACTCATTGGTACTACTCGTTAGTTTCGGCTACACTCTATGTCCGCTGGAGCTAAGGTCAAGTGCTCATTGGTTAGAGTGGTCACGTGGTACGACGTGAACGAGCCAAACTGTCAGCTTTAGAACATGGTTTAGAAGCTCCTGAAAGCAAACATTTACATATTATTTATTTATTTGTTATTCCATTGCCTCCTTGGTGGCTGCTCCACTCACTCTCATAACACAAAGTCTCATGGGGGGTGGCTCAACTGCACATGGTCCATGGGCAGGACTGGATGTAAATTAGCGACACATGCCATTGAGTACGGCTCTTTGGCCATGTTTAGGCTCCGGGGCTTGATCCATACACCTTCACCAGGCCCTGGCCCAGCCCTGGAATTGAAAATCTCAACAGAACTAAAGGTAGAGCAGTTAAAAGTAGCAGTTAGATTGAAAACTACCACTTCATGACATCACAAGGTGGAACAGAACATTTTGAGCTTTGGAGATCCAGACAGACCAATAAACCAAACATGTGTGAATGAAACAAAACACACTCTAGGTATGTATGTATAAAAAAGTGAATTTCAGTTTCATTTTTCTGCTGCTCCCTGTTAGAGGAGGTCTGAGCAGGCAGGGGCCGCGTGGTGGGAGTATGGGGAGTGCTACAGGCAGCTTCCAGGTTTATATGTCCAAAAATATTATCTGGTATGTATTTACAATTCAATAAAGAGAGGATGGATAGTAGTAACCACACAAGCTGGAACCTCCATTTTATTAATGCAAAACATGATGTGATTGACAGACACACAACTTGAGCAGGACTAAATCCAATGAATATTTGGAAAAACCCTTTGCCTTTGCTTAGTAATATACTCTGACAATACACTCCTGACACATCCAAGTTTTACAATCTCAACATGATTAGATCTGAAGTTTTATTGGGAACACACACAACCAGACAAAAGTTTGGACACATCTTCTTTTTTCAGTCTATTTTTTTTCATGCTACTTTCTGCATTTTAGATACACAAAAAAAAAAAAAAACCATCAAATATATGATGCAAGATGTACGGAAATATGTAGCACAGAAAAAGAAGTTTAATCAAGTCAACTAAATATTTTATATATTTCTTAATTAAAACAGCCACCCTTTGCATTGTTCACAGAGCTGCAGACCCTTGATGATCTTCTTGATGAAATATCCTGAAATGGTTTTTCACTTCACAGTTGTGCCAGGCCAGGGTCAAGAAATGGCAAAATTGCAAAGCTGTGATCAAAGCAAAGGGTAAAGGCTACTTAAAAAATAAATAAATAAATAACATAATTGAAGAAGTGTTTCCAAACTTTTGACAGGTCGTATAGATTCATTAGCTGTAGGAGGATACTTCAAATAGCCTTGGATTGTTGTCAAAATATATTTAATATTGCCAAAACGTGGCAAGACGAAGTTCAAATCTGTCAACTGGACAAATCGTTGTAGGAGTGAAGACGTTTCGCTGCTCATCCAAGCCGCTTCTTCAGTTCTGATCAGATTGCTGGTGAACACTGCTTTATATCTATCTCAAGGGGGCTAACTCTTTCTGTAGGGAGGGGCTAACTGCACTGAAACTGTAAACACCTATTGTCTCCAGTTTCAGCTGAAACTACCCTATTCAGCCCTTAACGACCCTGCTATTGTTCCCATTGTTCTGGGTCTAAGAATGGAGTTGTAGATGGGGGAGAGATTATGTCTCAAGCCTCCATTCCTGTTTAAAGAAGGATTCTCTTTCCTAACAAAAATAGCTTCTTTAACTCCCCTCTCAAACCATTTCTTTTCTCTGGCTAAGATCTGAACTTCACTATCTTCAAAGGAGTGGTTAGTGGCTTTCAGATGTAGATGCACGGCGGACTGGGGTCCAGAGGAACTCTCACGCCGATGTTGGTACATCCTCTTGTGGAGTAGCTGTTTAGTTTCTCCAATGTAACGCTCACTGCACTCTTCACTACACTGAATAGAATAGACTACATTACTTTGTTTGTGGCTCGGGATCTTGTCCTTAGGGTGAACCAGTTTTTGTCTTAATGTGTTTTTGAATCGAACAGCAGGTATTGGTCTGTGTGAGTGGGCTTCCTGAAAACTTCTACCTGGAGACGTCGGTCCTCTCCTATTGTTACTGCACAGTCTAAGAAGGCCAATTTGTTCTCTTTGGCTTCTTCCCGTGTGAACTTGATGTTTGGATCCACAGCATTAATATGTGCAGTAAAGGGCTCCAGATCTTGAATTTGATTTTAGTCCAGTTATCATCCACATATCGAAACCAATGTGTGGGTGGAGTACCTGGAAATGAGGCTAATGCCTCCTGTTCAAAACGCTCCATGTATAGATTAGCCATAATAGGAGAGACCGGTGAGCCCATGGCACAGCCATGGATTTGCCTGTAGAAGTTTCCTCTAAACTGGAAATATGTGGTATTTAAGCAAATTTCCAGCAGTTTGCAGATTTGGTCCGGTGTCAGGTTAGTTCTCTCTTTTAGCTTGGTATCCTGCAGTAGTCTCTTCTTTTTGCAGCCTCCACTGCTACTGACGTGGGGATACAAGTGAAAAGAGAGGTAACATCAAATGAAACCATCGTCTCATCCGAATCAAATTGGAGATGTTTGATTTTGCTCACAAATTCTGCTGTGTTCTCAATATGGTGCTCCGTGTTGCCCACCAGAGGAGCCAGGATGGTCTTCAGATATTTGGCCACATTGTAAGTAATGGAATCAACACTACATACAATGGGTCTGAGGGGTACTCCTTCTTTGTGGATCTTTGGGAGTCCATAGATACAGGGGATGGAGTCACCAGGATAGAGTCTGTAATACAGCTGTCTATCAATGACTTCCTCCTTCTCCAGCTTCTGTAAGCAGTCTATGATTTTCTTCTTGTAACCACTTGTAGGGTCTCGTTTCAGCAACTCGTAGGTGGCAGTGTCACTGAGGAGGCTGTTCACTTTGGCCTCATAATCAGCTGAGTTCAAGATCACGGTGCATCTCCCTTTGTCAGCTGGCAAAATGTTGATGCTGTGGTCCTTCTCTAATGCAATGAGAGCCTTCCTTTCCTCTGATGTTATGTTGGAGGGAGGAGGTTTTGGCACTGCTCAATGCCGCTGTAACTTTCAATCTCAGGTCACCAGCTTCTGCCTCTGAGAGCTTATTGTTCCTAATGGCCGTTTCTGCTGCTGTAATGTAGTCACTGTGGGGATCTGGTTGGATGTTACAGAGAAGTTCAGTCCTTTCGAAAGTACCTCTCTCTCTGATTGGGTAAGCTCACGGTCTGACAAGTTCTTCACCCATAGTTTCCTGTTCCCAGGATGGCCGAGCCCATCCCCCTTTCTCCTGTCTCTCTGATTCCTTTGTTCCTGTAGTTGCAAAAACTTCCTAATGTGACGTTCTTTGGTGTCCTTGTGACGTTTCAACTGCCCTATGGCTATAAAATTGTGGATTCTCTGGGCTATTTCTTCTGGGACTAACGTGGCTACCCTGCTTCTTAAGCTATCCATTTTAAACTTCAAGTTATCAATAAGAAAATGCAGACGGCTGATTCTAAGCCCAAGCATCTTCCTGAGGTAGCGCTGAGTTAAGCTTGCTGCTCTCTGCCCTGGTTCTGGTGCTTTCTTCTGAAGTACCTTCGGTATTAATTGGTTCTGCCTGCATCTAAGGTTAAACCGTAGGTGATTCTTATTCTCTGCTAATTTCTTGGCAATATTTTCCAGCTCTCTTGTCAGCTTGACGGTGGTAGGCCCGTAGTTCTTGAGAAGAAATCTGTGTAAACCCTCAGTCGTCCAGGTCTGATCCATGGCAAGACGAAGTTCAAATCTGTCACTGGACAAATCGTTGTAGGAGTGAAGACGTTTCGCTGCTCATCCAAGCCGCTTCTTCAGTTCTGATCAGATTGCTGGTGAACACTGCTTTATATCTATCTCAAGGGGGCTAACTCTTTCTGTAGGGAGGGGCTAACTGCACTGAAACTGTAAACACCTATTGTCTCCAGTTTCAGCTGAAACTACCCTATTCAGCCCTTAACGACCCTGCTATTGTTCCCATTGTTCTGGGTCTAAGAATGGAGTTGTAGATGGGGGAGAGATTATGTCTCAAGCCTCCATTCCTGTTTAAAGAAGGATTCTCTTTCCTAACAAAAATAGCTTCTTTAACTCCCCTCTCAAACCATTTCTTTTCTCTGGCTAAGATCTGAACTTCACTATCTTCAAAGGAGTGGTTAGTGGCTTTCAGATGTAGATGCACGGCGGACTGGGGTCCAGAGGAACTCTCACGCCGATGTTGGTACATCCTCTTGTGGAGTAGCTGTTTAGTTTCTCCAATGTAACGCTCACTGCACTCTTCACTACACTGAATAGAATAGACTACATTACTTTGTTTGTGGCTCGGGATCTTGTCCTTAGGGTGAACCAGTTTTTGTCTTAATGTGTTTGTAGCTTTGAAAAAGACAGGAATCTCATGTTGTCTGAAGATCCTCTGAAGTTTTTCAGACACACCTGATGTGTAAGGAATGGTAACCCCTCTCCTTCTAGGTTCAGATTCCCTGTTGTCTTGTTTTTTTAGCTCTCTTAGATCTATTGAAGGCCCATTTTGGATATCCACAAGCAGAGAGGGCTTTCTCCACGTGTTGCTCCTCCTTCACTTTTCCCTCTGAGTTTGTGGGCACAACTTGGGCTCTGTGCTGTAAAGTACGGATAACTCCAAGTTTGTGCTGCAGTGGTGAGTTAGCCCCCTTGAGATAGATATAAAGCAGTGTTCACCAGCAATCTGATCAGAACTGAAGAAGCGGCTTGGATGAGCAGCGAAACGTCTTCACTCCTACAACGATTTGTCCAGTTGACAGATTTGAACTTCGTCTTGCCATGGATCAGACCTGGACGACTGAGGGTTTACACAAATATTGCCAAAAGCGTCTATAAACCTATCCCCTATCTCGACTCTCTCATGTGAATTAAAAAGGTCACTGCCAAACAGAGGCTCCCGTCAGAGATGGTTCATTTAACATGTCGCACCAGTCTGCAGCTCCACATGCAACAAGCAGCTGATGCTCATTCAGTCTGACTGGACATCCTTCTGACGCCAAGAATCAGGAAGTCCTCTTCCTAAAAAGTGAATGCAAAATGAGATGGGGTTTAATCAAACAAGACATGTCCAGCTGTCAAGTTAATTTAATCATGTGTCTATGTGCTCCCAGGTAGGGGAGGGTTATACCCAGTGATGGAAAGTGTATTGTAAATATCTTTCCGTTCAAGTAAAAGTAAAAATTACTAGACAGTCCCATCTTCCAGGCTGGTTGTCTCTTGTGAGTTCCATGAGGCATGCCTTTATATGAGAATGAACAAACTGCTCCAGAGGCAAATGGAGGCAGAGAGAAACAGCCAGAGTCTATGCTGAGGCGGCCCAAAAAGCTTCTATGGATTTAATAACAGATGTTAATAAAATAAAGCTGCAAAAGGCCACTGAAAGACAGGAGATTGTGACCCAGCTCACATCTGAAATTTCTGAGCTGAAGGAAGGGTTTAAAAAATTCATCAAGCGCTTGAGGCATTGGAAGAGGTCCGTATCTACACCGAAGAAAAGAGGAAGCAAGAGAAGTGTAGCCATTGCCACAGCAGCTGTGGTGCCCTGAAAGAGTCTAATAAGTACGGAGAGAAGATTAAAACATACAAAGGGACAAAAAAGCACCAACTTGTGAACATGCAGACTCACATTGGCAACCCTGAAGGAGAGGATGTGGACCAGCCGACCACCAGTGAAGCAATGAACCTCAAAGATTTGAAAGTGATGTCTTGTATTGAAATTTGAAGACTTCCACAGCTCCTCAATGAATCTAACAAGGACTTTTGGCCAAAAAAACTACAACAGATCAAGAAACGTCAGTTGGAGAACCAAAGGCTTAAAGAGACCAACAAGAACAGTGGTCAGGAGCAAAAAAAGCACTTATCCACAGGGTCAGCCAAGAAGGATGGACAAAAATATGATAATCTCCTGGAAAAAAAATCAAGAAGGAAGGGATTAAATGTTTGCAAAGGGCAAATAACATTCTCATCTGCACTAACCAAGACTTGAAGAAGCAGGTTGAGATTTTGGAGGCCAATACTGCCAACCCCAAAGGAATCCCACTGATTAAGAAGGAGAATGTGCCAGTGTGAGATGGATAAAATGAATTTGGATTTAGTAACAGCGATATTCAGGAACTGCAAAACTTACTATAAATGACTCCACTATGGAAAACAACAAGCTTAAAGATTATATCCACAAAGCAGAAGCTAAAACAGAGAAGAAGCTCCAGGATTAAATCAACTCTTCAGCTCTGGGGTGAGCTGAAGAAGGAGCAAGAAAAATTCATGGGATTCATTGTGATGAGTGCCAGGAAAGAAAGATAACTAGGATAAAAGCTGGGAAAAAAAGCATTAAAACAGTATATGAACTGTTGCACTACACCACCACGGTGATCTTGTTTCAGGTGTATGTGGAATGGCTTCCATGTGAGACTTTGTAATTTTATATTTTTGGTAATTCAGTCAACCAATCTGTATTATAAAGATTTATTTATGACACGAGTACTTTACAAAAACAGAACCTTGGGAGCCTCAGGCATCCATCTTGAACATGGTGGGTCAAATTTGTAATTTTCAATCCAGTTCAAACAGTTCAAAGTTTACTTATTATAACAATTGTTGGACATTAACAAACGTTATCTGTTTATCCATGTGCCATAGTTTGTTATTTAGCTGGTGTGTTAATTGAGTATCCTAATGTAGTATATATAATTACAGTTTGCAATTACTACAACAATAATCACAGTCATGATGAAGGAAAACCCTGGAGAGGATGGCAGAGGGATTGGAAAAACTTGAGGAGGAAACCTGAGCTGTATAAACTGGAAAATAAACTGGTGCATAAACTCCAACGGGGCGGCTGAGCGCTGTGTCGTCTGGCTCACAGGTGTGAGACCAAAGAAGCCATTTCCTCACATCACTGCAGTGCCACCTGCTGTATTTAAAGAAGACATAGTGTGATTTAGTTTATTATATAGTTATAATCTATGACACCTGTGGATCATTATGTTTTCACATCAAAATTGCTATATTGATCTAAAGCATAAAAGAAACAAATCTGCTGACTTCCACGTTAGAAAACTGCAGTGCCCAATGGGAGCTGACGTCACCATAAATGTGAATAGTATTCATGCTGTCGGCCCCGGCTGTGAAGACGTGCAGATCACAGAGAAAAGTCTGACGTTAAAAACAATGATGATGTAACTGTGACTGTGTCACCTCCAGAGTGAGTCCTCACACCAGGGACAGGTCAGTGAGGGCACATGCCGTTCAGCGTAGTACAAAATGCAAAATTCATTTTCAGAGGGAAATAATCTTTTTTATTTTGTACACCATTTGATAAAAGGGAACTGTGAATCATCAAGGGAATGATGTAACCCACTTATTTTCAGTCAAATCAACCATTCTGAGAAGAATCTGGACCAGTTTATACTACGAACCCACAAAAAATACATAATTAAAATAAAATATGATTTAATGGGACTTTAAGAGGAATTCCACCTTTTTAACAAATTCCAAGTCCCTAAGTCTCGGTTTTAGTGGGATGAGCTTCAGTTATGACATGGGGAACCTTCAAGCTCCAACAAATGCTCCGTCTACTGCCTCTCAGAGGATCCCTCCAGACTCCAGCTGTACCTCTCCTATCTGATTCTCCGTGTCTGATTTTCCTTTGTGAATAGCTTCACAAAGAGCCCAGTTTTTGTTTGTGCTCCAAAGGCTCCACAAAGTTTGAACGGAGCTCAACAGTGAGCACCCACCCTCCGGATCCAAAAGGAAATTTCTTCTACATCTTTCCTGTAGACTTTACTAAGATATATAATTAAAGCAAACTTATTGTGCTGGTGTCTGCTATAAAGTTATAATCTATGACACAATATTGACTCATTGACGTCGCTGTAAACGTCGTCTCATGTGATAAACGTATTTCCAGTGATGACAGTTTATCTGTTGAGGCAATGAGGCGATGCTTAGCAAAAACAAAGCTGGCATGTTAGCAACAACCCTTTGTGTTAAATGTATGTATATATATATATATATATATATATATATATATATATATATATATATATATATATATATATATATATATATATATATATATATATATATATATATATATATATATATAATCTTAATGTGATGGGATATTTCGAGGAAATATTCAAGTGAAATAAATGCAGAAAAAAAGTGATAGTGAAACAGAAGTTGTGTTTTGTTAGCTTTAGCTTTTGCCACATATCACACTGTCACTTGGATTTATGTTTTTCTGTTAAAGGCTCATTGGCTGCACCATCTACACCTGGGGCAGTAGTAATATATCATCTAAGTAAACATTTACTCGTGGGAAAAATGTTGTTGCCTTATAATGACTTTTGGCTTTAGCTGCCTTTTGCACTTAAATCAGCCAGTAACGAGAAAAAAAAAAAAAAATTATTATTAAAACCACTGTATTTGTAACCACGCTGAACTTGGCCGTGTGTGACGTCCCATCTTGGTTGCAGGAACTACTCGATTGTCGTACAGTTTATCTGCGTTGTGTTGTGAACAAATGGCCAGGACACGGTGCGGTTCTTCGTAGCTTAATCTGTGCAACCAACATATATACAGGACAGGAAGCCACGGCTCAACATGGAGAGCTGCTCTACAGGGTCACATTAGCATCTAAAAGTTAGATTCTGTCACAACATGTGCAACACAATCCACTACTGTGTAATAACTCATATGTCGTACAAAATATCAGCTCATAAATGTCCCAAATGACATAAAAAACGAGTACGCTTAGGCAGTCACAATATAATAAATAATTAAATAGAAATATACAATTTATTACGACAGAGATAAAGTTGGATCACTGACTAACTGTCGTTAAAAATAATGACAAGTGGAATCAAATACCATTTAATCTCTCTTACATATTTCCAGTGATGACAACTTATATGTAGAGCCGACATGTTATCAAACCAAAGCCAGCATCCTGTTTTATATCGACGCACAGCACTCAGGTGACCATTTTATACTCCCAGCGCATAATGCATCTAACATCATCTAAACCCACTGCATTACATGAAGAGACGTAAAACATGGTTAAAATTGCTCAAGTTAAGTTTTGACACCAGTACTTATACTTGCATAAGCCATGTAAACTCAGTACTCTCCATCAGTGCTGAAAACCCTGAAAGGTCCCCAGCTCTCTGTCCCTGTGCACTGTCCCTGACCTTAGGGAGGTGTGAGGAGCAGCACCTGGAGGAGCAGTGAGGAGCATTCTCCCACTCTCACACCCTATGGTCTGTGTGGACACTGGGGCAGGAGTTTAGAAGAACACTGCACTGACAGATCCCAACAAGCACTGTCACATTAACCTGACCAGACAGATGAATTCTGGTTATTTTTGTGAGGTCACAAACTTCATCTTGTTAGGCTGATCAATGACAGGGCAGGATTGTGATTTAGGCAGAAGCCAGCGCCAAACGAACCAAAACAAACATGGAAAGGCCGACAAATTCAACTTACAGACCCTTTTCAGAGAGCCACCCGGCTAGTTTCGGCTTTCTCAAAAAGTGCAGAGCCGCTCTTCCTGCTCCATTCATTCTCTAAGAGGATTCAGGGTCTTGCTTAAATAAAATAAATCAATATAAATATCAGACAATGGATGATGACAGACAAGACAACTTAGTGTAAAAAACACAGATCATGTAGATAAAGAAGAAAAAAAAACACATCTTGGGTTCTGAGCAAAAGATTAACAGTGATATAAAATAAAAATAATTAATAAAAAAAAAAAATAATCGTCAGAATAATTGAGATAATGGCATTTTATCAATACCAAAGTCTCATGTGTATGTAAATCCTTGTCTATGAATGATTCTGTGCATAACTGCATATTTCTATTGAATTGCATCAATCCCATGGTAAAAGGCCTGTCTTGTGTTTCCCGCAGTAGAACAGGTCACTGAACGCTCCATGTTCTTCCGTCTGACCTCGTCACCTCTGGCGTTGCTCCTCACACCACACAGAGGTCAGCACTGATCAGGGCACAACGTCAGGTCAAGACAGGCCTGCAGAGTTCAACATGAAATAATATGTGAGAGCATTTTATACTTTGAGGTTGCTGAATGCTAGAAATATTTCCAATATATACAAGAGTTTTCTGTGGTCACTCACTGGCGTTATCTCAAGAAAATTTTTATATTGATCCTAATTAAACACAGTAGATTATGTGACCTTTTTTCCATTTTAATATGTAAAATTGATATATTTAAGTTCATCTTGAAATCTATATTGGTAGATTCAAATGAACATAAAATGTTCTTTAGCGCATTAGCTCATGTGGGTCACACTTGTATCACCTCCATGTGCTGCTCTTCACACCAGGCCGAGATCACCCCGCTCACCTCCACAGCACTGTTCCCTCTAAGCTGCGCGCGTGCGCAATAGCGCACTGCTTCCACCGTCTCCGCGCACAGAAAATCTGCGCTGCGCACAAAAAAACGCTGCGCACAAAAAATAAAACCAATAAAACCTTAATAAAATAAACGCATCATTTATTTTGTACCATTTTCCATATTGACAGAGAGTGACGTGTTACTGGTGGTCAGACAATGATGATTCACGTACGTGTCACGTGTTCACGTAGCTCACTCACATCATTGATACTGTTGGCCACCTGTGTTTATGTTGCAAAATGACTCAGGTGAAGGACTGAGCTCACTATAGACCAATACAACTCACCTAGACTTTTATTATTTTGTATCCATAAAAATCATGTTAAAGTATCAGAATATACTGCATTTTTTCCCATAACTACCTCTATTTTACAAATCCATCCGTATTTTTTCTTTGACGCATTGAATAAGAGAGTGGGAAAATCCCCGCGGCTCCTTCGCTCTTATTCGTCATCTTCGAGGGACAGAGGCAGATTATTGTTATGACAGTAAACTATCTAAAGAGCCCCATGCCTCTGCTTTGAGACGCCGTTTGAATTTACACGAAGCGCAGTTGGTTGCGGAGTTACGATAATGGAAAGTCCACAACCGCGAGTCTATCGGCGACGACAGGACGAATACACAGCACGAATGAGGCAAGGCGCTGCTCGCTGACCCTTCAGAATAATGTCGAAGCGAACGGGCAGTGGCACTGACCAAGCCAGAATAAAAAAGAAATGCGGTTCATCAACTTGGATAAGGCGAACAACTACTGCAGAAGTGAGAAGGACAGAGGGGAAAAATAAGGTGACATTTAAATTATCAGTTTGTGATTATTCTAGTGTTGATCTATTATTAATTTTAATTTCTTAAGGATAATAACCATTAAATGCTTTTACTTTGAGTAGAAGAAATTCAAATTAAAACTATAATCATATATTTTACAAAGTAATTTTCAGTGTATCACGTGCTGCAGCACATGCCATTGTGCAGAATGTGAAGATTATATAATGTGAACATAACTGTCTCTTTTAAAGATGTGCATGTCTCAATTCCTCCAGAGCAATTAAATATTGGTCATTAAATATTGTTTCTTGTTTGAGCAGTACAAATGCTAATAAAAACTGTCAAATTGTATATTTTACAGACAGAGTTACAGGAGCAGGACTCTTTCAGACCACAGCAGCAGGATTTCTCTCATTTAAACCACAGTAGGATTCTCCCAGAAGAACAGTAGGATTCTCCCAGAAGAACAGTAGGATTCTCCCAGAAGAACCGTAGGATTCTCCCAGAAGGACAGTAGGATTCTCCCAGACCACAGTTGGACTCTCCTAGACTATAGTGAGACTCTCTTACCCAGTGCATAGCAGGATCTTTATATAAAAAAAAATCTAAGCATGTTTTAAAAATAGTTTCATTTGAGTTTATTTTTTGACTTGGTTCAGTTGGCTGTTCATATTTTGTCACAGTTAAACTAAATATGTTTTCTAATAGTGTACTAGTACTAGTAGTAATACTAGTTATGGACAAGATCGTTGTCTATTTCATTGTAATTATACAAATCTCGTATTAAAAGTAATTTGACAGTAATTACTGTTGTAATTTGATTCTTTTAATAGATCTTGTAAGTTGTTTGGATGTAATGCTCGCGTGTTCACAATGTGCACGTCTGATGGTGCTCACAGTGGTCAAGAGAGCGCTCAGGGAGTTTGTGTGTTTGCTCAGATACATGAAAAATTAGAGGGAACATTGCTCCACAGGCCTCTGCTCTGTGGGCACAGACACACAAAGGCCCCTCGGCTTCACTCACGCTGTCAATGGGACACATACGGGATTAGGATTGTTAAAAAGTCATAAACACAAAGATAAAAGTTAGACAAATTTGGTGTTGAATGTTGAAAAAAAATAATACATTTTGTGCTGTGACTCATGCTTGGCACAAGCCTAGGTGTGACTGTGGGACTGTGGGTTGTCAGGATTCAGAGGCCCAACCTGTACAGGAGCGTATGAAAACGCACGTGCAGCTCTTTTTTCCACTGTTTAAGTCGTGGTGACATAGACCCACGCCCTCCCCTCTCTCTCGCACAAACAGAAGCTCTAGAGCAGGGGTGCCCAATACGTCGATCACGATCTACCGGTCGATCTCAAAGGTAGTACGAGTAGATCGCAAGACATTCCCCAAAAAGTAGACGCCAGGCATTTGTACACGCATGCGTCTACAAATGTGCCAAATGTGGCCAAACAAAATCAAGCTATCGCATTATCTAGTTAGCTCCAATTTATTTTTTCTACCTAAAATTAATAAATGATATAAAATGAGTGCGGGAGCTGGACCAAGTAAGAAGCAAAAATCTACCACTTTCATACGGAATGGGAGGAGGACTATTTTTTCACAATGTCATATTCGAAGTGCGTTTGCCTCATTTGCCAGTGTACTGTTGCTATTTTATTTATTTGAAAAGGGACAATGCACATTAATAAACACCAGTAAAAACTACATGTGTAAATGTGCAGAAGCTGCAGACGAAACACAGGATATGAGACAATAAACTCTTTATTCAACCAGCAGTGTCGGGTTTTAGCCAGGACAGTACAGTATGGTTGCCTGCAAAAAAAAGAAAAAATCTTTGAGTCATTTGTTCAGTCAGATCTTCCAAATTTACTTATCATATTATTACTAATCATATTAACTATTACTAGACACAAGCCTGTCTTTATTCCTTACTGATCTGGAGGTGCCTTTAACTAAAGCGGTCAAGCCCTGTTTTGTCATTCTTTTTATATATATTTATTTATTTATTTATTTTAACTACACAACATGCATAAAATAGGGTCATTATTGTATATAAGTAGACCTAAACCCCCCACTATACTGAATAGTATGCCAATGGCATGTCTAATGGAAAAAAGCTGAGTTTGTAATGGAGAAGCTAGGATGTTAAGTCAGGTGTCATTGTGTGTGGAGCAGTTTTGACCCAGCTAGAATGAATCCATGATGGTGTCCCTTTGACCTTTACCACGGTTCTCAGAACCAGCAACACCTCAATAGGCTCCTCACAGTTAACAGTATATGACCTTGTACGGACAGTATGTAAAATTATTTTAAGTCCTTATAGAACCAGTCTTCTATAAATAGTACCTTTCTCAGGGTGTACATACTGGAAAGCTCCTTTGTAATGTGCATGTGTCTGGTTCACTCTTCTGATATCAGATAAAACTTCTTTCAACTCTACTTGGTCTGCAGTCGCTTCTTTCACACTGACACATTTCCTGTAGGAGACCGGGTCACTAAATACATTTGTGGTTGTGCTGTGCTCCTGCCCGGCACAAGTCTAGGTGTGAATGTGGGAGTGGGCTGTGTTAGCTTTAGCATTAGCCTCACAGTGTTCACTCAGACACCTCCATGTGTGGGTCCTCACACTACAGAGGGCTCAGCAGAAAGGGGCTGACCGGGACATGCCCTGCTGACCTCCACCAAGTCCTGGGAAACACCGCAACACCCGACACTACATGAACCAGAGCAAAGTTCATCTGAGATCAAAATGTTACTTATTATCATGTTTCCTGAACAACTTTTAGAGTGAAATTTAAGAATTGTTTTGACTTTTTAAGACCTTCCCCATCAGAATTTAAGACAATGTACACTTTCAAACATTTTTTTATGAGAACTACATTAAATTGTACATATTATAGTACTATTTTCACTATTGGTATTGTTTGTGCATATCTCAAGGTCAATGGGCCATACTCAACTGCACATGTCTCTAATTTAGTCTTTAGCAGCTAGAAACATCCTGACCATGGACCATGAGGCGAGAGCGAGCGACGTGGAGCCTGAACAGGAGAGAGTCTGGGTGCTTTAGGCTACTTTTGAGTTTTTTTATATCACTAATTTTATTTGAGCTTTACAGAAAAGATTATTTTAAATGCCATATTGTAAAGTTTCCATGTCTCTATTGACTATTGATCATTGAATTAATGAGGATATGACCATTTTGTATTTGGCATTATTGGGATAAATAATAAAAAACACAGCTGACATGGTAAGTGGGAATAAATTCAGAACAGATCCTGGACTAAACCAGGACTATATAATAATATTAAAAGTAATCATCATCATCATGATCATCACAGTAACCATAATATTAGCTCGTATGCTCAGTGCTCAGATGGCAAGTACATTATTATTTATTTTCTCATGGTATGTTTTGATTATAATAAATGTTATTTTTAGTTTTTGTTTATTTTGTTACATGTCATGCAGGTATATTGTGAAGCTCAGAACCTCCAGAATTCACTGAGCTGCAGAGGCTGCACTAGCACTGATTAATGAGGGACCCCAAAACTCTCCAGGGAAGCACTGTACACACCCCAGCTACGTAGGGACACGTCTGGCCACTACACCAGTCCACGGTGGGTCACAGGACTCAAACCTGAATACACTGTATACAGTAAAACAGTTATACACTGTATAACTGTTTTACTATCAGGCCTTTAACCTGAACACGGAGGTCAACCTTTCTTCGTGAGGGACTTTAACCCTCACCGGGGACTCTTACTTACCAGTTGGGGACTCTTGTGACACTTCTGACCCTAAAGACATTAAAAATCACACAAATCAAAACATAAATAATCATAAGTAATCATCATAATTACCATTAAAATAGAAGAGTGCAGAATAAAAAACCTTTATAAAACCTTTCAGTCATATGCACAGCTAAACATAACTGTTTTGAGCCTGGATTTAAACAGGATCTTGGCTCAATCATTCTCCACTACCTTCAGAGGTGTTTTCCCACCTTGACCTGGGGGTTTCCAGTCCGTACTCTGCACAGATGTTTCTGTACACTATGCCCACCACTTGGTTATGCCGCTCCATGTATGCTTTCAATGCCAGCATCTTACACCCTGCAGTTATGTGCTGGATTGTCTCAGGGGCTCCTTTGCACAGCCTACACCTTGGGTCTTGTCTGGTGTGGTAGATCTGGGCCTCTATCGCTCTTGTGCTCAAGGCTGCTCCTGTGCAGCCAGGATGAGTGCCTCTGTGCTGTCCTTCAGTCCAGCTTTCTCAAGCCATTGGTAGGATTTCTTGATATCAGCCACTTCAGTTATGTTCCGGTGGTACATCCCATGCAGGGGCTTGTCCTTCCATGATGGTTCCTGCAGCTCCTCTTCCTCTGCACTCCACTGTCTGAGACATTCGCTGAGCACATCATCTGTTGGGGCCTTGTCCTGGATGTACTTTGTGGATCTTGGATGTTTCATCGTGGACTCTGGTTCTCACACTCACTAGTTCTTGGCCTCCTTCCTTGCGGCTCACATACAGTCTCAGGGTGCTGGATTTTTGGGAAGGAACCCGCCATGCATATCTATATATATATATATATACATTACATTAGAAATTTGATCTGTAACATGTACTGGCTGACGAAGGTTTTTCCTCCTCCCTTTGATCTATTCTGGAGACGAGAGGACCTGTTCAAGGGAAACTGCCTACACCTGAGCAGAGGTGGAGTGAGAGTGCTGATGGAAAACCTCCTCCACGCTCTGGATTCTTCACTCTCCTTTTCCTCGACACCTTCACCCATGGTCCTTCCTACTCATCTAGAAAGCCTCATCATATCAAGAATTAAGATGGTTCCCATCACACACAATATAGCACACTCAAGAGTTCTGCTTCTATGCTGAACTCTGCCCTGTACCCACCCCCAAGCTCCCCCCTGCTCCACCACCTCAGCTTTCACCTGGTCCCTCACCCAAACTCCCCCGTTTGCCCTTCCCTGCCCTGCCCCAGAGCTGGTATCACCAAGAGCTAGGACACACCGGGCCTCCGCTGTCTCAGGACATACAGTCATGATAAAGGCTGAGGCCCTGTGATGGAGCTCTCTCTATAGTTACACCATGTAGACTGATTAACAGAAGGACAGTTAGACAGAGAAGTCCACATTCCCTGAAAGAAGATAACATCCAGTCCAACTGAAACTGATCTGAAACTTACTGTGCTCAATGTCAGATCTTTATGTAACAAGTCATTGTTAATTAATGATTTTATCTCTTTTTTTAATCTTGACTTTATGTTTTTAACCAAAACATGGCTTGACAAAAACATAGGTAATGCAATTTTAGTGAATCTAAATCTGAAACATGAGCAAACAAAAGGGTGAAGCTGTGTTTTCTTCTTTGATGTTAATCTTATGATGTTGATTTGTGATTTTTCTTTATTCTGTAAAGCACTTTGAATTACCTTCTGTAGAAATTGTGCTATACAAATAAACTTGCCTTGCCTAAACTAAAAAAAAAAAAAAAATACAATAATAATTGCAAATCCTTTTCTTTCTTTATTTCTTTCTTTCTCTTTATTTATACAGGGGGACCGAATCAGAGCACTTGGGCTCTCTTTTTCATGGGCGCCCTGTTTAAAATACAATACAAACCGAAAAACAATCAAAACAAGTAAGTCCATATAAAACATCAAAAACAAGTGCAGGTGTGTATATAAAAGTGCAATATCAGATCATCAAACTGCAACTGAGTCACCAACACAGTGTGGGAATCTTACTTCAAAAATGTAATTTAGTTATAGTTACAAGTTACTTCTCCCAAAAAGTAACTGAGTTACCATCTCAGTTACTTTTTGGGAGAAGTAACTAGTTACTAGGCAAAGTAACTATGCCGTTGCTTACTATGTTAAAACAATAAAAAACACAACAGATGTGAACCTTTAACATTTATTTCACTTTAACAGATTGTAATTCCGAAAAATGCGTCTGAGCGGCGCATTTAAGGGCACTTTGGTTAATTGAGACACGGCCTGCATCGGCCTCGCTCTCACAAGATTATCTGCGCCCGCCTCGCTCGTCTCAAACAAGCCTCTCACCCCGAGCCTCTTTCACCAAAGAAACACAACAGCTGCAGCTCCTCGTCTGAGAGAGGCTCTGATGAAGAGCAGAGTGAACTGAAGTAATAGTAATGCGCCCACATTTTTACTGTCAGTAACGGTAATGCGGTTGGGACGCTGGGAAAAGTAATTTGTTAAATTACTCCGTTAGTGAAAAAAACAAACACGTTAGTAACACCAATGTTGTTTAACGCTGTTTTTTTTTCCCAGACTGGTCACCAACGTATCCAGTTTTGATTTTCCTTGGCGTGTATTTCCATTTTCTGAAGCAAAACTGGTAAAAGCCTCTTTCCCGTCTCAGTTCTGGTGCGGCCAGTCCTTAGCCTTATACAGTCATGTGATCTGGTTTAAATGTTCCAGTATCAATGATTAACAAGCACGTGAGGTTCTGGCACTTCATACAGTGCTGTTTTCTTCAAAACTGTCTCAATCGAGCTCGGGCCCAGAGAAAAAACGGCGGCGTTTCTGGGTGTTGTTGATATATGGCTTGTGCTTTGCATGGTACAGTTTTAACTTGCACTTGGAGATGTGGTGATGAACTGTGTTAACTGACAATGGTTTCCTGATGTCTGTTTTTAATACAGTACCACCTGAGGGGTCGAAGGTCACATTCAATGTTGTTTTCGGCCTTGCCGTTTACGTACAGAGATTTCTCCAAATTCTCTGAATCTTTTGATGATATTATGAATGTGAAAGTTTTCCAATAGTCAACAAACCACAAAATATCAAAAACATAGTACCCACAAGAGAGGACAAAACAGGGGGAAAAGAAAGCAGAGCAGGCAAAGGACACATCATCAAACCTGTTATACAAAATGAATCAGGCCAAAAAACAACAGGTGCACATGTGGACACAAGTAAAGCAAACAGGTGTGCACAAAAAGAAATCACTAATTGAGAGAATTAAACAAATTCTTTAGTAGAATATTTATCTACAATGGGGTCTGGCAGGATCTGCCTGCTGATCAGGAAAGTGGGGTCCCCATGATGCCTGTTTTGTTGCTGTAAATACTCACTGTCGAAATTCCGAAGTTTCCTAATATGCAACTCCAAACTCCAAATCCCTACATTTAGACTTTATACAGTCTAAGTGAGGGATAAATCAAAGGTGTTCCTGTTGGGGGTTGTGAGTACTCGTCATACCTCACAACAGGAGGGATGTCTGGACCCAGGCAGACAGATTGTGTGGGCTGACTTCAGATATTGATAGGCAAAAAACTAGATAGATATAAATGTCTCACAATGACTTGCGGTCAGGTGAGGCAGTGCCTCACCTGTCATCACAGAGAAAAAATAAATGAAATGGTTGTATTTATCCAATGATTTGTACTATAAAGATGTTTTCTATTTAACAAAATCGCTGAATTTTTGCATTTACCGTTGAAAACCTGAGAAAAGACGCGAGGTGAGGCACAGGCCGTTCGTGCCTCATTGCGGACTGACTGTGCTGTAGCTAAGCTGCTGCTTTAACTCTTTAAGGACTGAGCACATTGTAGCGGCTGTGAAGAGGCGACGGTTGAGGCACGCAGTTTACCCTGCCTCATGTTAGAGGGCGCTCGTGAGCCCAGGGATTCTTGTAACTCCCGCAGAATAGGGGACCACAAACTACAATTTAGTGTTAGCAAGTCAACTTTAGCAATTCACTCTTTTTCTTCGTGTCTGGCCCTACTTTTTAAATGGAGGAAGATACATATTAAAGCTCAAGCAGTTTTCTAAACTGGACTTTGGGTTGAAGCAGGACGTTATAATTAAAGGACCGAGACCAACACTAAAGGAGCTAAATGGTTTGCTCCAGGCAACGAGACGAAAGACTTGCTCTTTTCAAACAGAGACGTATGAAATGG
The DNA here is from genome assembly GCA_019594935.1 of Periophthalmus modestus. NCBI lineage: Eukaryota > Metazoa > Chordata > Actinopteri > Gobiiformes > Gobiidae > Periophthalmus > Periophthalmus modestus. The sequence goes on along the minus strand of JAIEZT010001328.1, from coordinate 24,996,154 downwards.
TAAGAAATTTAATTACTTCAATCCACTGAAAATTGGGGAACCAGAATAAGGATAAAAAACAATGCAAAACCAGCTTGATTTTTATTCATACTATTAGATCAGTGGTTCTTAACCTGGGTTCGGTTGAACCCTCGGGGTTCGGTAAGTCAGTCTCAGGGGTTCGACGGAGGTCAAGACACGCACCCGACTGATATGATTCGTGATGAGACGCTTGTCCATCACTGGCTGCTGGTGATCACGCTACATTCCTTGGCCAGTCTGTGCTGCAGAGAATTTAGTGACTCAGTATCAACTTGTGACTGTCGTGATGGTTTGTCGTGTGATTTCTTTCTTAACTCTATAGTGTCAGATTCTGTCACCTCCAATAGAACAGTGCATTTGAACAGTACATCGAATGGTGTATTTGTCGAATTGACGCCGTGTCTCAATTCGCCAAATGCACCGCTCGATGTTCTGTTCTCGCGGCATGAGACACGGAACAGACTTTGCTGTGAAAATGACATGAGAGTGACACAAGGTGAAGCCGCATTTCTGAACTAGTCTCAAAGGCAACAGCAGAAGTCACTGATTTGCAGTAAATATTCATTATTATTGTACCTGATGGAAATTAGGTGATGGGTGTGTGTTAAAATGTTAAAAATAATAAATGGCATGAATACAATAAGTTCATTATTGGAATACATGAGGTTAAAAATTAAAATAATTTCAGTGTGGTAGTATTAAAAAAAGGTCATGTCTTTGTGAAAAGGTTTGTATGTAGTTTGTTGTGAGTTCATGCATTGTATTGGTTTTGTTCTTTGAACACAGTGATGTTAGTGCACAGTTCATTTGTGCACCAGTAAAACTCACCTATGTCTTGAATTTGAAAAAATCATATTTTATTTTTCAATAAAGAAGGGTTCGGTGAATGTGCAGATGAAACTGGTGGGGTTCAGTACCTCCAACAAGGTTAAAAACTACTGTATTAGAGCAATTTCATACGGACTTCGAAACTTTTTTTTTTAAATTGTTTTTTATTCTGGCCCCAAGTCACCGGGAGAGAAACTGACCCGGGGCCAAATGTACTAACACCTGGTTTATATGTTTGTAAATCTGATTGTGACGACATCAGTGCCTCACCAGCCATGAACCTCACCACACGTCACTGGTATGTTTCTAGAAAAGTACTCTGAACAGTGCAATTTCTTTAAAAAGTCTGCAGCCTGCAACCTGATACGTTCAGACTACTCTAAAAATGTGCAGTTGTTGAGTTAACAAACTGTCTATCTTTAAATAGTGCATAGTTTAAGTAGTGTGTAAATAATATTTATCATCTTTTTCGACAGAATAAAACGAGTACACAAAACTTAAAACTTTTTAGTGCCTTTGATACAAAAGTTTTAACTGTTTACTGCAGCCTTTGTTGACCAGGTCTGGCTCCTTGTTTAGTAAATCTACTCAAATTGAACCAAATACACTATATGTATTTGTATTATTAATGCATAAACATATGGAAACATGCACATTTTTGAATTTCATTACATGACACTGAGAAAAGAGAGAAAGGAGGCAAGACACTGGAAAAAGAGGAGCGCAGAGGAGGAGAAAGGAGATGGGGGTAGGGGAAAAAGAGGGAGAGGAAGGGAATGAAAAAGAAGGGGGAAGAAGGGAGAAGAAAAATAGGAGGGGATCAGTCACAATGTTGATGACACTTTCATCTCATGTGTTGAGAAAACTTGAGTCATTATCATGGAGGTAGATGGACAGACACAACAGAAACTCGTTTGGACATCGACTTATAAAATGCAAAGAATAAGTATGATGGAAAGAAAAAAAAGTGTGGCACACAGGAGCAGAGGTAGAGACAAAAAGAAGATGAGACAGACACGATACTTACCAGACGATCATAAAGGCAGAGCAGCCGACCCAAGACATCAGAAACTTTATCAGGACGAGACGCCTTTTTTCTCAGAAGACTTTGAAGACGTGCACGATGTTGGTCAAATTCAGCGTAGAACTGTTTTTTTGAGATTGACATGGGTTATTCTGTGAAACCTCTGCACAGATCTGCACAAAAGACACATTTATTAAATGTATTATACTTCAGTACTTCAGACTACTCAGAGCGAGTATGGGGGGAGGAGAGAGGGAGAGAGAGAGTATGCGGGGAGGACAGGGAGAGAAAGTATGGGGGGAGGAGAGGGAGAAAGGGGGTATGTGGGGAGGGAGAGGGGGTATGGGGGGGGAGGAGAGGAGAGGGAGAGAGGGGTATGGGGGAGGAGAGGGAGAGGAGAGAGGGGGTATGGGGGGGGAGGAGGGGAGAGAGAGTATGGGGGGGAAAGGGAGGAGAGGGGGCAACTGGGGGAGAGGAGAGGAGAGAGAGGGGGTATGGGGGGGAGGAGAGAGAGAGAGTAGGGGGGGGAGAGGGACGAGAGGGGGCAAGGGGAGAGGAGAGGGAGAGAGAGGGGGTATGGGGGGGAGGGAGGGGGGGGTGGGGGTATGGGTGGGAGGAGAGGGAGAGAGGGGGTATGGGGGGGGAGGGGAGAGGGGGTATTGGGTGGGGGGGGAGGGGGAGGGAGAGAGGGGGGTATGGGGGGAGGGATAGGGAGAGAGAGGGGGTATGGGGGTTGGGGGGAGGGAGGTAGGGGGTGGGTGGGAGGAGAGGGGAGAGAGGGGGTTATTGGGGGGGAGGAGAGGGGGTATGGGTGGGGAGGAGAGGGAGAGAGGGGGTATGGGGGGGGAGGGGGACGGGGTACGGTTGGGGGGAGAGGAGGACGGGGTATGGGTGGAGGAGAGGGGGTATGGGGGGTATAATCAACCCCTTATGAATGGCAGAGTTGTAATCAGAACATAAATGTTTTCACTCATGTGTGAAACTAAATATCTCATATCTGTAAGCGATTGTTTCATGTTTGAAAGGTATAATAATGTACTATTATGTGTCCTGTGGTTTGAACAATCGAGACAAACAATGACCAGCTTTCCTAAAACTTCAGTAGAGGAGTGTACCTGTCTTGCACAAACTTTCTTGGTATAACCCAGCAGATAAATCCAGTCTGAAATGCCAAGGTTTATGTGCATAGGCCGTGTGGTAACAAAAATTCTTTTGAAGTTTTCTTTTACTATGGATCATACTTGAACGACTGAGGGACACACAGACATAGAGTGTTTATATAAATGGACATAACTAACCTGCACTTCTGGCTCAATCCACTGTTTAAGCCGACATAAAAAACACAAATAAATGTCAAGACTTTGTGATCTGAAAAAAACATTATTGAAAGATGTTTGAAAGCATGTTCTCTTTGGCTGCTGTGGTCCCACAGCTGTGTGGAAACATCTCGTCTCATTGTCTTCACAGAACTCACTCATCTTCTCCAAAAGCCTTGGGCCTGCCACCCCTGGACACAACAGGAGAGCAAAAGCATGATGACTATCCCACACAGAGAGGCCTACTTCAATACTGTCACTTCAGGTTCAGAGGAAACACTTTGAAAACAGCTGTGCTTTAGCCGACTATACAGCCTACTGTAAATTATGCATTTTCACGCATTTTTCATGCATTTTCAACTATGACACAACCAAACCTCCACCAGTAACCAGAACGATTCTGGTAGTAGTATATATTTGAAAAAAAATAGTCATCTTATACTTTTAACAATGGAACATTGTACGCTGATACACGTTTGAATTGTGCCAAACCTGAAACACTAGAAAAAGAGGATCTTCATATTTGTAGAGCCTTGTGAGGCCAACATGCCTGTCATCACTAAATCGTGGCCTGTCTCTGTGGGGTAGTCTTTGTGTTAGGCCTCTGATCCACTCCACCCTGCAGCAGAGGGCTGGTGCAGAGATACTGTCCACTGGAGGAGCTCTCTCACGGCTGATGATAAAAGATAGGTCTCCAGTACAGTGTACAGTCAGGTGTGACTGGAGCCCACAGTCAGAGGCTTTGGAGGACTTTCTGCAGCAAAGCACAGAAGCAAGTTCTTCTTTGTGAGTTTTGTTCACTGACAATGGCAATAAATCTTTTTTTCTGATTCTGAGTTAAAATGTGGCTGGTGTTATGGGACTGAAAAAACAGGCTGTGAACCCTAAGATCTGGGGGAAAAATAACATTTATACCAGTCTCTCCATCTTTACTCTACTTTAAACCAAAAGTATTCATATTCATGGTTTCAAACTAATGCAGCGTCCTCCGTGGTCAGAGCAATTAAGAAAATCCAATTCAAATTTCTGGTAAAGGGGGACGCCACCTGCTTGTTTCTTTAGACACATTATTAGAATGCTCCAGTGTGGCAGTAAACATAACTATCTCCATAGAGTCGACATCGCCAGGCAGTTACAAGTCACATATGTCATTTTTTACACATGACAAAAAGCTGGCATTTGAACAGGGGTGTGTAGACTTTTTCTCTCATGTCGTGAGCGCCCTGTGCCATTCACTCTTTTTATCGGTGCACATTTTTATCGGTGCACTCCTCAAATGAGCTGTACTTCAACAATAAGTAGGAACCAATATTATTATGAAGAGAGTAAATAAGTGTATCCAACATAATATAAAAAAAATAATATTCATTGTTAATAAAATAAGTAAATAAAGTAAAGTAATAAACAAAATATACTAATGACCCAAATAAATGTTAATACCATCCATCCATTTTTTCCTCTTATCCGGTGCAGGGGGCTGCAGTCTAAGCAGGGACTCACAGACTTCCCTCACCCCAGACACGTCCTCCAGCTCCTCCAGTGGGACCCCAAGGCGTTCCCAGGCCAGCCCAGAGACATAGTCCATCCAGCGTGTCCTGGGTCTTTCCCGGGGCCTCCTCCCTGTGGACATGCCCGGAACACCTCCGAGGGAGGCGTCCAGGAGGCATCCTGAGCAGATGTCCAAGCCACCTCAGCTTGCTCCTCTCGACGTGAAGGAGCAGCGGCTCTACCCCGAGCTTCTCCCGTGTGACTGAGCTCCTCACCCCCATCTCTAAGGGTGTGCCCAGCCACTCTGCGGAGGAAGCCCATTTCTCCCGCTTGTATCCTCGATCTTGTCCTTTCGGTCATGACCGAGAGCTCATGACCATATAGATGGGGGTAGGAACGTAGATTGACCAGTAAATCGAGAGCTTTGCCTTTCGACTCAGCTCCTTCTTCACCACGACGTCCGATACAGCGACCGTATCACTGCAGACGCTGCACCGATCTGCCTGTCAATCTCACGCTCCATCCGCCCCTCACTCGTGAACAAGACCCAAGATACTTGAACTCCTCACCTCCACTCCTCCAAATAAAATGTTAATACATGAAATAATAAAAGTCAAATAACGCAAAAGTTATATAAATTTGTCTGAACACATTCTGTACTGTACAGGAGCCACGGCACAGAGAAGACTAATGGACAATGGTCTGCAGTGCCTTAACCAATCAGGACGCAGAATACAATGCACGTTCATACAATGTAAAAAAAAGCAGGCAAAATTGCTCACAAAAAAAATCTGCGAAGCCACGAAAGGTGAACTGTGATATAGCGAGGAACCAATGTGTACGGATCACAGCAGAAAAGTGAAAACATAGAGTGTGGTATCTGTGCTGACAGATCTATGTACTCCCTGAAACCGCTCTTGATATTGTAGCTCCCTTAAAACAGAAGAATGTTAGGCCCAGACCTCCTGCCCCATGTTATAATGAAGAACTGCGCTCACTCAAACAAAAGGTCAGAAAATTAGAGAGGTCATGGCGCTACTCCCGCTCTGAGCAATCACTAAAGGCATGGAAAGTCTGCCTATTGACTTATAAGAAGGCTCTGCAGAAGTCCCAAACCAGATATTTTTCAAATTTAATTGAAGTAAGCAAAAACAGCTCCCTTCCCATGTTAAAGAGGCCCCCACAGTCTCTACATTTAAGACCAGGCTTAAAACGTTTCTCTTTGAAATAGCTTATGGTCAGGCTAGCTAGGACCAGAAACAAACCATGTATTTTTAGTTAGGCTGCCTAGGGATAGCCATGCTGGGGGAAGTATGGTAACCTGAGCACTATCCTCTTTTTCCTCCTGTTTCCCTATCAAACAACATTTACTATTCAGTTTGTTCATTGCTATTCACATGGTTGTCCGCTGTCCCACTCCCCTCTGGGGAGTGTAACCGTTTCAGATGCCTGGCCGCTGACCGTCCGGTGATGGCTGGACCCTAGATGCCCTCCTGACCGTCCGGTGATGGCTGGACCCTAGATGCCCTCCTGACCGTCCGGTGATGGCTGGACCCTAGATGCCCTCCTGACCATCCGGTGATGGCTGGACCCTAGATGCCCTCCTGACCGTCCGGTGATGGCCGGACCCTAGATCGCCTTGCCTGAAATGGAACGCTCGTTGAGTGGGCTCTGGCTCTACAGACTTGAACTGGATGCGCCTTAGTCCTGGACACATCTAAAGCCTGTCCGTCCATGCGAGTGGACCTCTCCTTCACTGTGCTTCTCCTTGAGGTTTCTCCTTTTCCCACTGGATTTTGGAGTTTTTCCTTGCCGAGAAGGAGGGTCTAAGGCCAGGGGATGTTCTGGGACAGTTATCCATTACTTGTTTTCTGCTGATCAATTTGTCTGTTTCTGTTTCATTGTTGATTTTCTAATTCTGTTGGTTAATCAACTCTCATGTTCAGCCCTAAGAGGCGCCTGCTGTTGTGATGTTGGGCTTTACAAAAATAAAAAAGTCATTATAAAGTATTATGAATCTCTATGTATGTGACCCAAACTGTCTTAGGATCAAGCTTTAGGTTTTGACCATAGTACAATATATGTGTTTTGGTGTCTGTGTCTCATATAATTAAAGTACATATGTTCCGATTCATTTCAAACCAAGTCTTTACTTGTCTTGGTGATATGACACCTGCTGTGGTGAATATTTTTCATAGTAATTACATCTGCTAAGTTATCATAATTGTTTAAGCTCTTGTCAGTGCCCCGTCATGCCCCAATTACCCATTACACAGGTCATGTCTTTAGTGAAGCAAGACAGAGTGTGTCACAGTGTTTCCTGTTTGATAGAAGAACTTCTAAATATGCAGGATTTCTGTTTTGTATGAAGGAAACAAAACAACAGGAAACAACATTAGAAAATAGATTAAAGAAATAATGCTATATAGGCCTCTAACTCCAAAAATGTTGAAATGTTCTCCTTCTGATCGTAATATTTTGTCCTGTTTTCAGCCTGGTAAAGACAGCCGCTTGTTCCAGTTTTCTGGTTGTATCACGTGTTGCGTTTATGCCCCTGTGGATGATGTGTAACAATTAAAACTCCAAACTTTCGGTTCTTCTTCAGTCATGATGCCACCTTCAGCCTCCTGATGGCGCTGCTCTCCTTCAAAAATGGATAACTGGAGTCCCTGTGTGCAGGATATACTCCAAAGTACTGAGAAACAAACAGAGGCTTTTTATACAATCTGGCATCCTTTTATTGATTATTTTAATAATCCATAAATATTGAGACATTAGTGATGTGCGGTGAGGTTCATGGCTGGTGAGGCACTGATGTCGTCACAGTCAGATTCATAAAACATAAACCTGGTGTCGCCGAGTAAATCTGACCCCGGGACAATTTTTCTCCCAGTGACTTGGGGCCAGAATAAAAAATAATTTCAAAATAAAAGTTCCGAAGTCCGTATGAAATAGCTCTAATAGTATGAAATAAAAAGCTGACTTTTAATTGTTTTTTTTAATCCTTATTCTGTTTCCACAATTTTCAGTGGATTGAAGTAATTACATTTCTTACCATTTCATCTGTCTCTGTTTGAAAAGAGCGAGTCTGTCGTCCCGTCGTCTGGAGCAAACCATTTCGCACTTTTAGCGTTGGTCTAAGTCCTTTAATTATAACCTCCTGCTTCGACCAAAACTCCTGGAACCTGGAACAATCTTCCTGAAGATGTGAGACAGGCCTCTACTTTGACTTTATTCTGCATTTTCTTCTTTAATGTTGATCTTATGCTGATAATTTAGGATTATCTATGTTTTGATTTCTTGGATCATGCCTAAATTTAAAAAAAGTAGACAATACAATAATTTGCAAATCCTTTTCAACCTATATTGAACTGAATAAACTACAAAGATATGATATTTAATGTTCAGACTAATAAACTTTATTATTTTGAAGCAAATATTCACTCATTTTCAATTTGATGTCTGTAACACGCTCTGATAAAACTGGGACAGGGGCATGTTTACCACTGTGTTACATCACCTTTCCTTTTAACAACAATCAATAAGCATTTGGGAACTGAAGACACTAATTGTCGAAGCTTTGCAGGAGGAATCCTTTCTCATTCTTGCCGGATGTACAACTTCAGCTGCTCAGCAGTCTGGGGTCTCCATTGTTGTATTTTGCGCTTCATAATAACATTTTCAATGGGAGACAGGTCTGGACTGCAGCCGGGCCAGTCTAGTACCTGTACTCTTCTACTATGGAGCCACGCTGTTGTAACACGTGCACAATGTGGCTTGGCTTTGTCTTGCTGAAATAAGCAGGGACGTCCCTGAAAAAGATGTTGCTTGGATGGCAGCATATGTTGCTCCAAAACCTGTATGTACCTGTCAGCATTAATGGTGCCTCCACAGATGTGCAGGTTATGCCCTGGACACTAACACACCCTCATACCACCACAGACGGTGGCTTTTGAACTTTGGGCAGATAACAATCCGGATGGTCCTTTTCCTCTTTGGCCCGCAGGACACGACATCCATGATTTCAAAAATCAATTTGAAATGTGGACCCGTCAGACCACAGCACACTTTTCCACTTTGCGTCAGTCCATCTCAATCAAGCTCGGGCCCAGAAAAAACGGCTGCGTTTCTGGGTGTTGTTGATATGTCATGATCCTTTAAAGTACATGATACTTTACTAAGGAGATGTATATTACTTTACTAAGGAGATGTATATTTATATGTATATATATATGTGTGTGTGTGTGTGTGTATATTAGAGTTATTCTTGAATCTATTTCTTAAATTATTTCTATTTATCTATTATCTTGTTATTTATCTATTGTTTTATTTTATTTCCTTCTGTTCTATGTGTGCGGTGCAATGCTGGAATTTCCCCACTGTGGGACTAATAAAGGCTTATCTTATCTTATCCACGCTTCCCTGCTCCTGTTTCGCCTCCTGTGTTCTCCTCTCCCCCTCCCTCACCTGCTTGACTCCAGAGCTGGGTGGAGCCCTGGCTCCTCCCACACGCACCTGCAGCCCATCAGGGCAATCGACACAGCTGCAGGAGCTTAAAAGGAGCCAGGACCCAGCTCTCCTTGCCAGGTCGTCTGCTGATTTTCACCGTGTGTCTTCGTGCTGTTCGCCTCACTGTTGGTCCTCATGTCTCTGCTGTGCTACCTGCCAGTGTCCTGCCAGTGTCCTGCCTGTGTTCTCCGACCCTGTCTCCCGGTACTGGCTGTGTTTTCCCGTCTCGTGTTGTTCCCTGCACCTCTGGACCCTGACCTGCACCCCAGCAACCAGCTCCTTGTATGTTCTCCCATCCCTGTATTGTTCTGTCAATAAACACCCTTAAACTTGCCCCGAGTTTTGGTCCGCCTCACACCCCACTTTACGACATGATATATGGCTTGTGCTTTGCATGGTACAGTTTTAACTTGCACTTGGAGATGTGGTGATGAACTGTGTTAACTGACAATGGTTTCCTGATGTCTGTTTTAATACAGTACCACCTGAGGGGTCGAAGGTCACATTCAATGGTGGTTTTCGGCCTTGCCGTTTACGTACAGAAGTTTCTCCAAATTCTCAGAATCTTTTGATGATATTATGGACCGTAGATGATGAAATCCCTAAATTCCTTGCAATTGCACGTTGGGAAACGTTGTTCTTAGACTGTTGGACTATTTGCTCTCGCAGTTGTTCACCAAGTGGTGAACGTCGCCTTATCTTTGCTTGTGAATGACTGAGCCCTTCGGGGATGCTCCTTTTATACCCAATCATGACACTCACCTGTTTCCAATGAACCTGTTCACCTGTGGAATGTTCCAGACAGATGTATTTTAAGCATTTCTCAACTTTCCCATTCTTCTGTTGCCCTTGTCCCAGGTTTATTGGAAAGTGTTGCAGGCATCAAATTGAAACTGAGTGAATATTTGCATAAAAACAATACATTTTAGAAGTTTGAATATTAACTATCATGTCTTTTTAGTTCATTCATTTTCAAAGGTTGAAAATGATTTGCAAATCATTGTATTCTGTATTTTTTAAAGTGTTATACGCGTCCCAACTTCATTGGAATTGGGGTTGCAGAACTGTTGCTATATTATATCTTTTGAATGAGATTAAGTCCTCAAAACCCATGAATACTCCAGATTACAATTACGATGACTGATTATTTTTTAAAGCCAACTAATCACGATTAGTAAATTACAAGTTTTTTACTTATTTGTTTTTATTTATCACATTCTAGATTCCATCTATATGTTCTAATGTCGTCATGACAACAGTCACTTAGGTAACACAGAGGCTTTGTGATGTCACACAGTTCAAAGTGACGTTCCATTCAGAAATTGTACCAGTATGTACCCATCTTACAGACATCAGTATAGTTCATACTTCAACAGAGACAGAGAGACGGGCGCATTTCTTTAAATATTCTCTTGAGTATTTAAAAAAAAAAACACTATATAACAAGATGTCGTTGTCAAGGATGAAGGAAGAACTTATTTGACTGTGGACAGTATAATTTCTGGCGATTTTGGCTCTTTCCAGATAAAGGAGGTGAAAGGAAAAGGCACCTTTGGGCACGTAGCTCGATGCATAGACCTGTCAACAAACAAAGATGTGGCCGTGAAAAATCTCGACCTCAGCGGTCTAGAGAAACCAAACATGAGGCCAACCTTCTCCGGGGCCTCCGCTGTTTGAGCAAAGACAAAATGTCGTTGAGTTTATTTCATCTTTCATATACCGGGGGCCATTACTGTCTGGTCATGGAACATTTAGATCAAAGCTTGTGGGATCTCATGGAAAGAAGAGATTACCAACCTCTGCATATTTCAGACATTGGCTACATTACCAAGCAGCTGTTGGTAACGTTCAAAGAACTAGCCAAGCGCGACCTTATTCATGGAGATCTAAAACCAGACAATATCATGCTGTTAACCACAAGCTTGAACCCATTCAAAATCAAGCTAATTGATTTTGGCGTTTCCATACTGTGAGGAGCCTGCTTCCTGGTTATGTCCTCCAGCCTATTGGATACCGAGCCCCAGAAGTGACTTTGGGGAACCAAATTCAATGAGGCAATTGATATGTGGGGTCTTGGTTGTGTGCTGGCATTTTTATACCCAAGGCCAGAATCTCTTTCCTATTCACTGCGAGTATGAAATGCTGAGAATTATTACACAGATGCGAGGCATGCCTGATGTCGGGCAACACGTAGAAGGGCTTTTCACACACAACGCTTCTTCACTAAAAGATGTGGCCGATATGAGCTGTGCTCTCCACACAGGAGTACACAGCTGAAACAGGCAAGCCGGTCATACCTTGTCGGAACTGGTCTAAAAACTACACCTGTTTGGAGAACATGATGCGGGTCCACCCCAAGCCAGTCCTCGAAACCGAAAAGAAAAGGAAGAGACCAGGCAGTTTTTTGACCTTCTGAACCAACTTCTGCAAGTAAATCCAGCAAAAAGAAATCACCCCGGAAAAAGCACTGGCACACCCCTTTATCAAGCAGAAGGCCCATAAACCAAAGAAGAGAATGTCGTTCATCACATACGTCCAATCCATTACCTGGTCTAACACTCCAGACGAAGATGAAGACACATCATCTGATTTAAGTTCTGAGGAAAAAATCTGCACTGCTGAGACTAGCACCAACAAAGCGAAGACATTTAGCATAAAAAGTGGAAGGCCCAAAACTGCTAGAGAAATTAAAGACGACTTAGTCTTCGATTTCAGATCTGAAGATGAGAGCACTCCGGCAACCTCCGGCTTGGAAAAGCCTCAAAAGATTCAAAAGCGAGTGTCCCGTGTAGGACAGAAAAACAAAGAGAGCAACAAAAGCCAAGCTCAAGGGTCAACAAAAACAAAGGGGAAAAAAATTATTCAAACACCACACCCTTCAGTTGTTGGCAGAACGGATTCAAGTTGTTCTTTGTCAAGTTCTGAAGATGAGTGTGAAAGTTTTCCAATAGTCAACAAACCACAAAATATCAAAAACAATAGTACCCACAAGAGAGGACAAAACAGGGGGGAAAGAAAGCAGAGCAGGCAAAGGACACATCATCAAACCTGTTATACAAAATGAATCAGGCCAAAAAACAACAGGTGCACATGTGGACACAAGTAAAGCAACAGGTGTGCACAAAAAGAAATCACTACTTGAGAGAATTAACAAATCTTTAGTAGAATATTTATCTACAATGGGGTCTGGCAGGATCTGCCTGCTGATCAGGAAAGTGGGGTCCACATAATGCCTGTTTTGTTGCTGTAATACTCACTGTCGAAATTCCGAAGTTCCTAATATGCAACTCCAAACTCCAAATCCCTACATTTAGACTTTATACAGTCTAAGTGAGGGATAAATCAAAGGCGTTCCTGTTGGGGGGTGTGAGTACTGGTCATACCTCACAACAGGAGGGTTGTGTGGACCCAGGCAGACAGATTGTGTGGTATATAAATAAAGATATAAATGGATAAACAACCAGCGGTGGAACCAAAAACCCATGATGTGGAGCAATGTGCATTTGCATTTCTGCATATCTGATGGGTGTTGAAGCTGTGTGAATTAGTCAAAATATTTATGCACTATTAAAATAATCAATAAAAGGCTGTGTTTGTTTCTCAGTGAGAATGAATGTTTTTCTAGTTTTAAGTATTGCATTATGTCTCTCAGAAGATCTTGTTGGGTTGGGGGTTTTTGCTTTCAATAAAATTAAGCATCTGGCCAACAATGTAATTTTTGCTTATTATTAAGGCACACATTTGCAGTACGCACTTCAAAAAGTGCCATCACTGGGTCAATTGGAAGCAGCATTTTGAGGATTACAGAGGCTCATGTCCCTCATGCGTGAAGCCCATTGACTGACAATGTCAAACGATGATATGCATATCTGTTTTTGCAAATGACGACATGTTTGCAAAAACAAATATGCATGTTGCTTGGATACTGTAGTCAAGGCCAGGTCTTCGTCAAGGCAGCTTTTATTGTTGGGAAAGCAATCGGCCCTACACCCTGTAGGGAAGACATGTCTAACTCAGGCCCGTGGGCCAAATTTGGCCCTCGATATGAATATATTTGTCCCGCGAGATTATATTAAATATGTATTAGAGCTGGGCCACCTGCTGTCGTGCCAGTATAGCGTGTATGTGTTCATGAGTTGTGTAGTGTATGTGTTCATGAGTTGTGTAGTGTTTGTGTTCATGAGTTGTGTAGTGTATGTGTTCATGAGTTGTGTAGTGTATGTGTTCATGAGTTGTGTAGTGTTTCATGAGTTTGAGATTATTTGGACAGGATTATACTGCTAACTGTAAAGAGGGTTCAAATAGGGCTTGAAAGAGATTGTCAGATTACTCAAACATGCATGACATAAAATTTCTTCAGGCATGTTTTTGATTATAACTACATTATAAGTTGGTAGTTGTCCCTCCTCATCACAAAGAAACAGGGAGTTGTTTTGTTTCATTCATACAAAACAGAAATCCTGCATATTTAGAAGTTCTTCTATCAAACAGGAAACACTGTGACACTCTGTCTTGCTTCACTAAAGACATGACCTGTGTAATGGGTAATTGGGGCATGACGGGGCACTGACAAGAGCTTAAACAATTATGATAACTTAGCAGATGTAATTACTATGAAAAATATTCACCACAGCAGGTGTCACCAAGACAAGTAAAGACTTGGTTTGAACTGAAACTGAAATGAATTGGAACATATGTACTTTAATTCTATGAGACACAGACACCAAAACACCAGTGCGGTGAGGTTCGTGGCTGGTGAGGCACTAATGTCGTCACAATCAGATTTACAAACATATAAACCAGGTGTCAGTACATTTGGCCCAGGGTCAGTTTCTCTCCCAGTGACTTGGGGCCAGAATAAAAAAGAATTTCAAAATAAAAGTTCCAAAGTCTGCATGAAATAGCTCTAATAGTATGAAATAAAAAGCTGGTTTTGTATTATTTTTTTATTTTTATATTATCCTTATTCTGGTTCCCCAGTTTTCAGTGGATTGAAGTCATTAAATTTCTTCCCATTTTGTACGTCTCTGTTTGAAAAGAGTGAGTCTTTTGTCCTGTCGTCTGGAGCAAAACCATTTAGCTCCTTTAGCGTTGGTCTCGGTCCTTTAATTACAACCTCCTGCTTCGACCAAAGTCCAGTTTAGAAAAACTGCTTGAGCTTTAATATGTATCTTCCTCCATTTAAAAAGTAGGCCAGACAAGAAGAAAAAAGTGAATTGCTAAAGTTGACTTGCTAACTCAACTATATTGTAGTTTGTGGCCCCTATTCTGCAGGAGTTGCAAGAATCCCTGGGCTCACGAGCGCCCCCTACCATGAGGCAGGGTAACTGGGGTCACCCTGTGCCTTTTCACAGCTGCTTAAAGCAGCAGCGTCACTGCTGAGCTACAGCACAGTCAGTCCATGTGAGGCACAAATGGCCTGTGCCTCACAGCGCGTCTCTTCTCAGGATTTCAACGGTAAACATAAAAAATCTGCGATTTTGAGTAAAAAAAAGAATAAAATTGCAAAGTTAAATAGAAAATAACTTTATAGTACAAATTATTGGATGAATATAACAATTTCATTTATTTTTCCCTGTGATGAGGCACTGCCTCACCTGACCGCACATCGCTGCAAAACACATTGTACTATGGTCAAAACCTAAAGCTTGATCCTGAGACAGTTTGGGTCACATACATAGAGATTCATAATACTTTATAATGATTTTCCCATACTTCTTTTAGTAGAATAATTGATCTGCAGGACAGCTGACTACAGCCCTACAGATACCACTAAATCTTATAATAAACGACATCAGCTATAGTTGATCAACAAAAATAACTGGTTGACTAAGATGCCTAAACAACTGAGGACTATGGCCCCACATGAATCTCTGTCCTGATTCAAATTCCATATCTGTTTCGTGTTACGGCTCACGGTCAAACACAAGTGGGTCTACACTAAAACCAGTATGACAGAACATTCTCTTTGCACATGTCATTGTTTCCACTCACCCACTGGACGGGTGGGGAGTGCTGTGTCCTACCATGTCCGTGACATTAAACACGATGAAACAGCAGATACACGTGAACACGCTGGCTGTGAGAAAAACAAACACATTAAAGCCGCAAGCGGCATTGAACGGCCCTCACTGGCCGTGCATCACACTCGGCCGACACAGCACTTTCTAACAGTGGCACTAATGCACCACTTGTCTTTGTTTTATTGTGGCTTTGGGCTGTACTTGTCACAAAACAAAGTCTACACACATTGGAACTACTGATGGACAAAATGCAGTAGAATGTTTTTTTGAGGTATCACCATGGCAACACCGTGCAAATAATTGCTTGTTTGACAGGGACAACCTGAAGATGTTAATGTGCAAAATTTCACATTTTTCAATGAAGGTAACAAGTTGTTATAATATTTGAAATGAATGAAAATTAGCATTAGGCTACCATGGGCTCTTTCGTGCATCACCGTGGCAACCCAATGAAAGATATGACATGGCTCCGTTTGACTTTTTTCTTGTCAGAATGACATGAAGAGTCATTTTGCCAAATTTCACATTATTCCATGAAATTAATATTTTTTCACCCATTGACTCAAAATTATGTCATGTTAGCAAGAACAAACATGCATATCCTTTGCCTACGGCGTCGGTTGCGTAGGACAAGGGGTGAAGGAGAAGTCAAAGTTGCGCGTGAAGTTGGCTTCGCCCATGCACTCATCTTGTAATTACAAGAGGTCTTTTAATATTTTTTTTCATTGACTAGAAGCATCTTTTTAGTGACATGTTCTACCGTCCTGTAAACAGTTAACGGTATATACATTTATGACCTTGTACGGACAGTATGTAAAATTATTTAAGTCCTTATAGAACCAGTCTTCTATAAATAGTACCTTTCTCAGGGTGTACATACTGGAAAGCTCCTTTGTAATGTAACATGCATGTGTCTGGTTCACTCTTCTGATATCAGATAAAACTTCTTTCAACTCTACTTGGTCTGCAGTCGCTTCTTCACACTGACATGTTTCCTGTAGGAGACCGGGGTCACTAAATACATTTGTGGTTGTGCTGTGCTCCTGCCCGGCACAAGTCTAGGTGTGAATGTGGGAGTGGGCTGTGTTAGCTTTAGCATTAGCCTCACAGTGTTCACTCAGACACCTCCATGTGTGGGTCCTCACACTACAGAGGGCTCAGCAGAAAGGGGCTGACCAGCACATGCCCTGCTGACCTCCACCAAGTCCTGGGAAAGACCGCAACACCCGACACTACATGAACCAGAGCAAAGTTCATCTGAGATCAAAATGTTACTTATTATCATGTTTCCCTCCACAACTTCTAGAGTGAAATTTAAGAATTGTTTTGACTTTTTAAGACCTTCCCCATCAGAATTTAAGACCATGTACACTTTCAAACATTTTTAATGAGAACTACATTAAATTGTACATATTATAGTACTATTTTCACTATAGGTATTGTTTGTGCATATCTCGAGGTCAATGGGCCATACTCAACTGCACATGTCTCTAATTTAGTCTTTAGCAGCTAGAAAACATCCTGCCCATGGACCATGAGGCGAGAGCGAGCGACGTGGAGCCTGAACAGGAGAGAGTCTGGGTGCTTTAGGCTGTATATTTTGTTACATGTCATTACATATACCAGTCAGACCAGAGAGAGCTGTCAGCTGAATTTGGCACCTACACACACACACACACACACACACACACACATATATTATATATATATATATATATATATATATATATATATATATATATATAATATATATATATATATATATATATATATATATATATATATATATATATATATATATATATATATATATATATATATGTATTATAAAATTCAGATCATATACATACTTATGTCTTTTATAATATAGTTTTGATTGTTCTTTTGTGAAGAAGATAGTTATGATGGATAATCAACTCAACCCACAGTAGAGGCTGTGGATAAGACTGGACATAAACAGGGAAATCCTATTACAGAGAAATGAAATATAATACACATTTTAGCAAACTTTTAACTGTATTATATTGTTTTTAAGACTTATATAAATGACTATGTTTTGCAGGGCTCCCCAAACTTTTTTCCCTGTGAGGGCCACATAACTTTTCTCTTCTCTGATGGGGGCCGGGGTCAGTTTGTAACAGAAAAAGTGTGACGATTGCAGAAGTGCCTAAACGTAAAAATGTATTGTTTTCCAGAAAGCCACACATAATCAAATAACCCTTTCTGGATTCTTCACAGAACAAAAGTCAGAAAATAAATAATAACACTATTAATGAAATAAATAATAACCAAATGACCCTCCCTGGGCTCTAATCATCAATCAATAATCGTTTGTCCACTTCAGGTTAAATGCCCTGCATTCTGAATCAATTTTTCTCTTACCTAACCTTTTCACCATGATTCCGTTCTCTTTGAGAGGGGCGGGTTTAGGATTTTTTTTTGGGGGGTTGCCAGATAGGGGCACAGAACGCAGAAGGGTGGAACAGAATTTCACGTTATATGCGTTTATGAAATAGTCACTAATAGTTAATGATGAGAATAGTTCATAATTAAGGAACATTTTATTGCAAAAGTTCAACCTTATTATCAAATACAAATACACATATATGAAAACCTGCCTGCTCCAGACCCTGTCTGCTCCTGCTCCTAACCCTGCCTGCCTTCGACCACCGGGGGGTTCTGTCCCTTCCCTCCTTGTCTGCCCCGCCGGTGGTTCCTGTTCCTGTTCCTGATCCTGATTCGTGCCCTATTCCAGTTCTGTTCTTTGTTGCCGATTATATAAAATGCCCCACAAATGATTATGTGCGACTCTTTTTATCATGATAAACGATATTATTGGATATGTGAATATGGTCCCATCCCTAGTTACGAGTTGAAGTGAGGTCATTGTGGAGCCTGAATGACCCCAGAGGTGAGTGAACTTCACACCTCACATTCACTGACCAGCCCTGGGAAAGAGAGACTGGAGCCAAGAGTTCAACATACGGTCAGTACCACAAGAAAATCAAACATAATCAAACTGAACTTTTATATCTCTCACAGTGCAGAAATTGCTAAAGAGGGAATATTGTGCAAAATCTACTTTTTTTTTTAAAGCTTTCTGCCAAGTTATAACATTGTTCCCTCATGAAAAAGATGCCTGAAGAGGTTTAGACGTATCCAGGCATGTTTGTGTAATCTAGTGATCTCTCCTGAGCCCTATTCTAACTCCCTCAGCGGTATGATTCTATCCAATGCTCGGCCCACGAGTCTACGTCACCTGCAGTCCATGCGCAATCAAGCCTCCACCTCGGGAGTACAAAGGGACTGAGGATCCTACACACTCCACCAGATCGTCAGTGCATCCCCCCATGGTACAGCTACGCTCCGCTCAGTCTAGTTTTCGCCACTATGGTCACAGTACTCAGCTGTTTTTTTCTCGTTTTCACCAGATCCCGCTCCTTCGAACTACCCTGCACCTCAGCCTCTGACCCAGCTTCCTAAGACCGGTTTGAAGACGTCAGCCTACGACGCAGTTCTCTACTATCTGCTCCGGCAACCAACATTCACATTCCCTCTATCAAACTTTCAATCCCAAACTGAATCTTTAATCCCCCAGACATTATGACAGAATGTGTTTTTTGCGTGAATAGCATTTTCTAAACAATAAAAGGTAACGTGGTGATCTAAATGGTCACATCTTTATACAGCGCTTTTCCACCTTCAAGGTACTCAAAGCGCTTTACAACAAGGAACCAGTCACCCATCCACACGCACATTCATACACCAGTGTACGCAGACACTGGGGGCGAGGTGGGTTTAGTGTCTTGCCCAAGGTCACAACGACAGCATTCATCTGTGAGGGTTGGAATTGCACCGCCAACCTTCAAGTCAGTGGATCTAACCACTCAACCAATGATGTTTTATGTAGAGAGCGGGATTTGAACCGCCAACCTTCGGATCAGTGGACAAACACCCAACCAACTGAGCTACTGTCGCCCCCACGCCCCATAAATGTTATGTGTTAGCAGTTAACACCCCTTGAAGTAAAATAATCCCTTTTTAAATGTATTAAAGTGCATATATGGAAGCATGCAAGGTATAATAAAAAAAAAACTACGTACTTAACTATAGTGGGACTGTGTAGCATAGTTATGAAGAGAACCCATTGTTTGCTTTTCTAAAGAGACTTAAGAGCCACAATGAACCAATGGTAAAAACATAGAAAAATAGCATACTCAGAAAAAACAAGTTTAATTCAATAGTGAAATTAATTGGAAACAGAAGCGATGATGGCAAATGAAAATACTGATGAAATACTGTATACATCACCTATTTTTACCCTAAATCAGTGGGTTACTCAATACTTTAAAATGTATTTGGTGACTCAATGGATGAACCACAAAACTCTGTTAATCGGAGGTGAGAGAAACGTCATTTTGATTGTAAACGATAAATGACCAATGAGCTCCTTCGTTCTCCTGCGTCACTGAAATAAACAAATCTGATTGGACGCCCATGTCTAGTTTTGGCTCAAGCTCGTAGTCTGCATGTAAAAATGGACACAGCTAACCCGCTAGCCGTCGCGTTCCAAATATGAGGTGAGTATGGGTGCACTCCATCAACTTCATCGCTCCGATTCACTTTCTATTGAAAAACTGTGGCCCCTCTCTCTGTAACTGCTGCTGTCAGACTCGTCATTTTGGTCTTAAAATGTTCGTATTAATCCAAGTTACATGATTCTGGTGTTTTTATTTTGCTGTTGTGTCTGTGTCAAGATATGAACATTAATAACAGACAAATGAAGTGCCTTCTTTCCCAGAGGTCGCTCCCGTTAGTGTTAGCAACAGGTTTGATTGACAGCATTGCTAAACTCCCTGCTAAAGTAGCGGTGTGGGCCGGAAGAGGCGTTACCTTCAACAGCCTCGCTCCGGATTGGTTCTTTAAGATAAGATAAGATAAGCCTTTATTAGTCCCACAGTGGGGAAATTCCAGCATTGCACCGCACACATAGAACAGAAGGAAATAAAATAAAACAATAGATAAATAACAAGATAATAGATAAATAGAAATAATTTAAGAAATAGATTCAAGAATAACTCTAATATACACACACACACACATATATATACATATAAATATACATCTCCTTAGTAAAGTGACTTGTGAAGTGGGTATTGCACATAGTGGAATGACACATGTTCAGTGCTAACAGTGTTCATTGTATAGTCTGACAGCAGCAGGAAGGAAAGACCTGCGGAACCTCTCCTTCACACAGCGAGGGTGAATCAGTCTGTCACTGAAGCTGCTCTCCAGGGCAGACAGGGCGTCCTGCAGGGGGTGAGACTCATGGTCCAGCATTGAGATGACCTTAGCCAGGACTCTCCTGTCCCCCACCTCCTGCACTGAGTCCAGAGGACAGCCCAGGACAGAGCTGGACTTCTTGATGATCTTGTCCAGCTTCTTCCTCTCCCTCTCTGTGATGCTGCTGTTCCAGCAGACTACACCGTACAGGATGGCTGATGCCACCACAGAGTCATAGAAGGTCTTCAGGAGTGGCCCTCTCACTCCAAAAGACCTGAGTCTCCTCAGGAGATAGAGCCTGCTCTGGCCCTTCCTGTACAGTGCGTCTGTGTTGTGAGTCCAGTCCAGTTTGTTGTTCAGATGAACACCCAGGTACTTGTATGAGTCCACTCTCTCAATGTCCCTTCCCTGGATGTTCACTGACGGGGCAGTAGAGTGGCATCTGCGGAAGTCCACCACCATCTCCTTGGTCTTCCCTGCGTTGATGATGAGATGGTTCTGCTGACACCAGTCCACAAAGTCCTGCATTAGTCCTCTGTACTCCACATCGTCGTCATCCTTGATGAGGCCAATGATGGCAGAGTCATCAGAGAACTTCTGCAGGACGCAGCTGTCCGTGTTGTGTCTGAAGTCTGCAGTGTAAAGGGTAGTTGCTATGATACGAGGTCGGAACTCTGCCCCAAATTGGCCGCTATAACTGCTTTAGCCTCGATGAGCTTCATGTGACTGGAGCCAAACGCTGTGGGTGACGTCACACTCACTTAGTCCACTTCTTTATACAGTTTTTTCTCGAGACACGGCAGAGGGTGTTACTGGGTCACTGCTCAGAGTCTGGGTCTTGGATACACGGTGCAGAGGTGAGGACAGCCACACTTCCACTGAGCTCACACCCACTGTCACACCTCCGGCCTGGGAAACACCTCCACACACCAGCCCTGGGAACCTTCACACATGAGCCTCTGATTCGCTCAAGTGTGGAAGGCTAGATTTGACTCTCACTGTGATATTATAGAAATGTCATTATTGTCAAGACAATATAGTCTCACACTGGTCACATGAATAAACAGTGAAAAATGATAAGACGATTAGAGTCAGTTAGCACGGTGTTAAATGGATATGTCATAGTTCAGATGCTGGAGTCAAACGTTTGGACACATTCTCACATTCAGTGTGTTTTTTGTTTGTTTGTTTTTCTACTTTCCACATTTTAAATACATACGAATTACATCAAATATATGCTGTAAGGCACATATGTCAAACTCAGGCCCGGGAGCCAGATCTGGCCCACAGTGTAATTATAACTGGCCCGTGAGATTATATCAAATGTGCATTAGAGCTGCCACCCAAGCTACTGGTCACCTCGGCCAAATGAATTGCTACAGAGAGAGACATAATTTATTTTATTTATTTAAATAAGAACTGAATACTACTGATGTGTCTTTTATTTCAAATTTAATCTCTCATATGTTTGTAATATCAGGCTCGAGCTGTTCCAGATTTTGTGATTAAGCAAAACTAAAGTTTGTTTCCATATGAAAAGGTTAAACATTATATGTGAGGTGCAGTCAATTTTTAAATAAACATTGAGTTTGGCCTGTGAATTTGTCTTAGTTTTTAATTTTGCCCCACTGTGAATTTGAGTTTGACACCCCTGATGTAGGATATATGGAATTATGTGGCAAAGAAATGCTCCTCACTTTGCTTTGTGTTCAAAGCGAAGGATATTTTTAAATTAATTTTAATCCAGAACAAGTTTTAAGTTATTGTGAGTTGTATTTTTTTACTCGTATGTGTCATTCATAGTTTTGATGCTTTCAGTGAGAATCTACAATGTGAAATAAAAAAGAAATGAAAAAGTGTGTCCAAACATTTGATTGGTGTAGTGTAACTTCACTGAAATTGACACAAATATGATGACATTTAAATCTGATAATGTGGCAATTCATTCTCGTGTCTCAGATGCCCTCCCACCCCCTATAAACCTTCATATCAGATGCCCTCTCATCTATTTTTTTTTTTACACAAAAAATTACACAACTACCCAAAAAACTACAATGCTTAAAACTCAGTGTTATGTTCTTCTCCAGATCCAACACTGCAAACAAATGTTGATGTTTTTGCTGTCGTGACAGAATATAGATATCTTGGCAGACAAACAGACCTGAACCTGCCATTCAAATCAGATTTTTAAAAAGTCTGTAACAGAGTCAAATCGAACATGGCAAACTCGGTTCATCAGGTGCAGTTTATCAGTTCAGTCAGGCTGATTATTCATAAACTCTATGGACATGTCTCACATGGTCACGAACAAAACTTCTCCTATAGCCCTGTGTGTCAGATGCCCTCCCATCCTTCTATCCCAATGTGTCAGATGCCCTCCCATCCTCATATATCCTAATGCGTCAGATGCCCTTCCGCCCAGCTATATCCCTGTGTGCTAGATGCCCTTTTTCCCTTCCTCCTACATCCTTATGTGTCAGATGCCCTCCGATCCTCCCAAACACATCCTCGTTTTATCAGTGTCACCGCTTTGAACAGTTTATATTACACATTAATTAATTACCGGCATGTAATTACCGCACAGCTTTTAACGTGGCACGACTCAAGGTGCCGCGTTTGTCCACATTTGCGCGCACGTGCCTGACACCTCACGCGTGACACGTTCCCGCACGTGGAGGCGTCAGCGAGCAGGAAACACAGCTGGTGCCTTTAAGCCCGTTTGACACCTCCATCACCTCTCCATGGGAAACCACTGCGCACTTCAAGACGCACGGAGCTTGGATACATGGTATGAATTGATTTTTACGCATTTTGGAACCGCTATGGACCAGTGCGCAATTTGGATAACTGTTAAGGTGCAAGCATTAAAATGAGACTACTGTTGATTTTCAGTGGATGCCTTTGTGTCCATTTGGCAAACTTTACGCAGACAAATGACGCTCCACTCGTGCGTAAAATTGAACCAAACTTGGCTAATTGTCTCGTAATACCCCATGTTAGTTCAAAATAAAAAGCATAGAAAGACACAGAATGCAGCATTTTCAATATTCGTATTTTATTATAAATCTTACGGTACAAAAAGAGGTAGGAGTCGTATATAGAATAAATTAACGTATTTACATGGCTTATCTTGGTATGTACATAAGTGACCACTATTTACAATATTTACATCAATAAATTACCAATAATATTACGTTAAAATAAAATAATAATATAAAATGTCCAGTCTTTATGGGCGCGTTTAGTTCAGCTCCATTTTCGCCATGTCTTCCTCGTCCTCGTCTTCTTCGTCGTGCTCGTCTCCGCTCTCCTCGTCGCTGCTGGAGTCCCCGTACGGGCAGATCGTGGCCTGCACCGGGTAGTTACGCAGGAGCTGCTCTGCGTCTTGGTACAGGTAGTCGAAGCATTTGGATTTGGGCCAGAAAAGCCTTGAAAAGAAAGAAAAGGCGCGGGTTAGTTGTGTGTCTGTGCGTAAAAGGCAGCGCAAGAGACGCTGGATGAAGAGAGGGCTGAAGCTGTAGTACTGAGGGACAGTTTTGTGAAACATAGAACCTGTATATTTACTACATTTTAAGCAAAGGTGGGTAAGTACTCAGTTACATGTACTGGAGTCACTTTTTAAAGAAACTGTACTTTTCATTTTTCTAGCAGCATACTTTAAGTCGTACTAGAGTAATATTTGCACTGAACTAACTTAGTTCAAAGTAAAACTGTTCCTCTTCCCACTGTAAGTCTACAAACGGCAAAAGCTTTATGTTAACGATATGAAATGATTATTATTTTTTTTTTTTTCATCCTTTTAAAATGTAACCAGATTTTATGCATTATTTAATGTTTTGTCCTTCAAATTACATTCGCATCAAATTATAAGTCAGATGTTGCGTCCCAGCAGTCACTCTCTAAGTTACTCTTTCTTGAGTAAATATTCTGGGCAACTCTAGCCACCTCTGCTACTCTGTCCAACCTCGTAAAACAATAATATTCTAATGATATTTACTTCACTGGATGGACGACTTGCAGGCAGGGCTTGACGAGGTTTGAATCAGAGGCGTCATGACGCACAGATTGAGCCTAAAATCAAAAGGTGCAGCCAACGTTTAGACACATATCCTCCAAACATTTTATGCACAGATTAATTCAGTTTTGGACTTTTGGCTTACCATGTGCGTAACTGCGCCGGTCGTGCCAGCCCACGGCCTCCACAAAGGCGCGCTTTGGAACGGCCTGTGCGTAATGCCGGTTCCATTAGCGATAAATCCATGGTTAAAGCAAAGTTCTCCATTGTATCCGAGAGTTAGATGTGTCCCGAGTAAAGTCCAGAGAGGATGTATGAGCCGCTGACTGGAGGAAACTCCTATTTATCAGTGGTCGTGTGCTGAACGTGCCAAATTGCGCTTTGTCGCCTGCCCAAAAGTGTCTCCATGCGCCACGGAGGCGAGGTGCGAAGTGACACTTGTGCCAAACTCTGGCCATATGGTATCACAGACTGTATGCAGAACGCGCCAGTGCAGCAGTTTTAGTTCAGTGTGTGGAGAGCTGCGTAAATACAGATTTACTTCACCAAAAGCAGATCACGGGGGAAGTTACAGACAGCTTGATTGTGATTTTATAAAGGTTTATTTTTATTAGCCAAATATAATATGAATATTATTTAAAATATTAGAGGGAAAATGTCATGGGATTGTATGGTTTAATACCAGAGGTGGGTAGTACACATACTTGAGCCACTTTTTAAGAAATTGTACTTTTCAGAGTACTTTTCTAGCACCATACTTTTACTCCTACATGAATGCAATATATATATATATATATATATATATATATATATATATATATATATATATATATATATATATATATATATATATATATATATATATAATTTTATTATTTTTTTTTTACAATACTTCAAAGTTATGGTCACTCTTCTCACTGTGAGTCAATCTACAACTGTCCAGAGCTTTATGTTGAATATGAAACGCAGCTCCTTCAGATATGTTTTTAGTTCGTCTCATTTTTATGTCTGTTTAAAAATATGAGATTATGATGGTATTATATTGTGCAGTATTTCATGTTTCTCCTTCACATTCTCTTCAAATTATAAATCAGATGGCACATCATTCTTGGACCAGTACTTTACACTTCTACTGAAGTAATATTACTCTGATGGAACGTGACTCTTACTTGAGTACAGTTTTAGCCCCTCTTCTGTGCAACACTTTCCTTTGTAACTTAATATATTCAACAGTTCTTTTTAGACTCGAAATCTCTGGCACATCTATGACATTTACTTCATTTGTAGGTAAAGAGACTTTGTGTTGGTTTGTCAAAGAGGAAGACTCGTGTAGTTTATTTAAAATTCCATCACGCAAACATTGAGAACTATGTGAGAAAATCTTGATAATTAGTTGAGCCTTCTCCTTCTGTCTCAGGGAGAATAAATGAAGACACAGGTACGATCATTACGCACGAGCACAGATCAGATGGACAGAACATGTCTCCTCCTTTCACATTAACAAACTCATTAACACATGTCTGATGTACTGCACTTTAATTAACTGCGCAAAAGGCCAGAGTTCTGTGGGAGTGCTGCGTCCTCCTGGTCTGAGAGCGCGCAGAATGACCTCAGGTGCGATTCTCAGATGAGCTGGTCATTAACCCAGAGCCGCTCGTTTTATCATGACGCGTAACGTGATCGAACCTTTGACCTTTTACTCCGCGCGGCCGTTTGTTTCGCGGAGGTGAGACTTGGCGAGATTTGGCTGGACACGCGCGCCCCGGCGGAGAGGCGGAGGGTAGCGGGCGTGTGCGGGGGCAGGGGGAGGAGGGATGAGAGGGGGGGGACAGGGGAGGGGGTGGAGGTCCCATGGTGCACGTGCCGGTCGTACGTAAACACCGGCGGGGGGTTGGTCACGGCGACACC
>JAIEZT010001328.1:24952239-24964739 GCA_019594935.1 Periophthalmus modestus | reverse complement strand
ATGGGTCCATGTGGCTCTAACTAATGTACTTGAGTAAACGTTTTGTGTTCACTTACACCATAGACATTCACAGACGCAAAATTCTTTATCTCTGCCGGTTGCTAGAAGTCGATCGTGTGGCTAGCCGATGCTACCTGGAGTTACGTCAAATATTTAAGTATATAAATATTTACTTCTAAGATATTTTAGTCATTTATCTGCTCTTCTCACCGCTAACATGTAAAAGAGGAGGTTTTAGCGCTCACTGATTGGGTTAAGTGTCTTGCTCAAGGGCACAACAACAGGGAGCTCTCTACCACCAGCGATGAAAAAATAAAAAACACTGGCTCACTTTCTCAGGATGAGCTCTTCTGCGACGGTGTGGGATTTTTTACACCACACAATTCTGTATGGCACATTATAGTGAGTAAGATTATTTACATTAGCAACCTTAACGCATGTTTTTTCCTTCCTTTCCTCTCTATCTCCTGTATCCAGTGCACACAGACATAAAACGCACAGCGGCCTCTCTTCTTCGCCCACGACTGCTGATCTAAAACAAGAGCAAAACAGGATTTGACGTATTTTCGTGTCTTTGGTTTATTTCCGGCCTCGTCTGCTGTGGTGTTTTCCACCTCTTTCCTTATATTTCGCAAATCTCTCCATGCCGCACCTCATCCTCCTCTTAGTTGGCTGCACGTTACCATGGAAGCACGCAGCGAGTGTGTGGTGGGCTCCCTGATCAGGACTCGGGTTGAAACTAAGATTTGTTCGGTGCATTTTAATTCACTTCGGCCTATTTTTCCAGCCCCCCT
The DNA here is from genome assembly GCA_019594935.1 of Periophthalmus modestus. NCBI lineage: Eukaryota > Metazoa > Chordata > Actinopteri > Gobiiformes > Gobiidae > Periophthalmus > Periophthalmus modestus. The sequence continues at coordinate 24,963,945 of JAIEZT010001328.1, read as the reverse complement.
TTCCCCACAGCAACACACTTTGAGAAGCTCTAGTATTATATTTTCATATTTTGATTCTGTGTGTGTTTGGTGTGTCCTTCTGTCCACACATGCTGCTCACTCACCTAACACACAACTAGGAAACACCAGTGGGTCATGTAGACAACATCATAATTCACTACATTAACACACATGACATTGGCTGCTCCGTGCGACCGTGACTCTTGTGTCAAATACAAGTCGACATGCAGAGAATGAGCTCAACACAAAGGAATGGTGGAAGAGCAATGCCTTTTCAGTGTCATTTGAGAGTATAAGTACATGATGAATGGATATATAGAATAATATGGCGTGTTTGCATAGATTGCTGTGGAAAAGGCTCGTATGGATGAGTTATCCTTGAATCCTGAAATCGGCTCAGCCTCCACATCTGTTCAAATCATCAATAAATAATTTTTATCTTATACACTTGTTGTGGTGCGGTCCTTGGTGGTAGTCTTTCTAATACAAAAAACATCATTCCAACACAATACAAAAATCCTTCTGTACACGCGACAGCATACTTCACTTTACTGTGATGATTTGCGCTGTGCAAACACAAACTCTGTGCTGTGTGTGGGGCTGGTCGTGATGCCCCTGCACTGCTCAGGTCTGTTTACCGGCTGTTCTCTGCAGTCAGATCATGTCACAGACTTTGGCTACAGAGCCATACTGGAGCACCTGCTGGGGGATCTAGTTACTCTGGAGAAAGTAGTGGTTTATATCTTCTTGTGTATTTCTTAGTGTTCATTTAGAACAAGTATTTCGTTATTGATGAACTTAAAAACATCAAAGCTTTTCCCTTCAAATGGACAGATAAGAGTGACCCACCACGACGAGTTCCCCTGAATTCTGCTGTTCAGGGAAAACACCCATGAAAATAGCTCTTTATTGAGATTTCTGTCTCTCATAACTGGAAGTAAAATTCCAGAGGGTGAGCCGGCATGGGAACTTTTTTTTATCTTAAAAAGCACAGTAGGACTTGTTGTCCACACAGAGGAGCCGTGTGTGACCTCGACAGTAAATATAGTATTACCCTGATCACTGCTCGTCACAGCCTGTGGCTCACTGCTGCCATCAGCACAATGAGGTTTGAAGTGGAGCACAGCTTTATTCAGCATGTTGTGCACTCACTGTTTCTGTAACATTTTACAGTCACAAACATCAGCTGATGAGGGATATCACAACCAACAAGATGGTGTTTATGAACCCTCCGTTTTAAGAGAAGAATCCCAGTAAATTCCCACCTGAAATTTTCCAGACACAGCCTAAAGTCTAACATTACTATGGCACAACATATGCAGTTCAGATTCTTTTGAAGTTCTGCAGATGGCTGCTGTTAAAACCTTTCTTGTATTGTTGTCAGATGCCTCATTGGATCGCCAGTTGAGCATTTGAGAAGCTTTGTCCTTGAGAAACTCACAAAGTAAAAGTAAAAGAGCCCTGCAGATTTAGCCGAAGCCCAACACATGCACTTTAATCTGTCAGGCCTGTCGTGTTCTTCACAGGTGGCACCAGTTAACGCTTGTTTGGAGTAGGTTTCTCTGCGCACACAATCCAGTTTGAGTTCACTATGTCCTGTGTAAGCATCACAGCTCTGGGAAACCTGAGGTTGTTGGTTCGAGACCCTGCTGTTGTTCTCTTTGTTTTTGCGTCTGAGGATAGAGTTGTATATTGTTGAGAGATTATGTCTTAGGCCCCCATTTCTGTTTAAGGAAGGATTGTCTTTCCTAACTAAAATAGTTCCTTTAACTCCCCCTCTCAAACCTTGTGAGCTTTAAGCCATGTTATGATGCTGTTACCTCATCAAAAACAAACCTGGAGTTGTGTTTTGTTTCATTCACACATGAGTAACCCTTTATTTATTAGTCCTTCTACATCTCCAAAGCTTAAAATGATCTGTTCCACCTTGTGATGTCATGAAGTGGTAGTTTTCAGCTACAGCTACTTTTTTACCTTTTGTTCAGCAGAAATTGGCAATCCAGAGCTGAAATTATCCAGTGTGAGAGAAGAACTCCTGATGTATTTGTGATGAGGAAACAACATTATCACATAGATCAGAAAAACGCGTAATATGGCCCTTTTAACTCATGCTTGTTTGATGAATCTTGCGCAAGCTAGCTTTAACATTTCATCTCTTACCTTATCTTACCTTATCTTATTTTGTGGTCCTCCTTAGAAATGCCAAATGTCCCGATCATAAATTTTCAACCAAATGTCAAGCCAATATCTACAAAGGTTACACATAAATACGATATGTGTAGTTATCTTGTGGGAGCGGGACTACCCCTCACATATGCTTTTCACATACACTGCACCTTTTCTGTCAATCTTCTCACTTACAAGCCCCTCCCACCTCATCTATTTTGTACTTCATACAAAACTACTACTTCTACTTCAAGAGGATACAAGCACAACACCTCCTCGCCCTTCAAGTCACTTTGTCTTATAAACACACCTGTATTCTGAGGTCATGGTCCTTCCTAGTAGAGTTGGGTAGAGTAGCCAAAAATGTATTCATGTAATATTTCAAAATATATTACTGAAATAGAAATACAAAGTAGCATTCCAAGAAATTACTCAAATAAAAGTAAAAAAGTATGGGTGATGACTACTAAAGTAAAGAGTAACTGTAATTTGAAGTTAATGTAATCTGAGAATCTGGCATTTTCAGAGGATAGACACAATCATGAGAAAAATAAAATATCTGAAGGAGCAGAGCAAGAAACACCAAACATTAAACTTTATATACAGTGCTCAAAAAATTAGAGGAACCACTCTTTAATCAGAGTATAGCAATCTATCAATAAAACTTCTGGGATATTGATATGGTCGTTAAGAAGCATAAGGGGTGTTAAATCAGTTTCAGTTGCTTGTTTTAATAAACAGTGCCCTAGAGGCAACAGTAAGACAGCCCCCAAAACAGGAACGGTTTTCCAGGTTGATGCCACTAGTATTTTTTCCTCCTTATCCTCTTCCGGCAGATTTTTTTCACTGATTGACTTTTTCCTTTGGCTTGGATCAACATATTAATAGCATGGTGCGGGCACCTGGACGCTGCAGAGGTTGTACAAGGTGGTCCAACTCCTCCAGGATGGCACATCAATTTTTGCCGTTGCAAGAAGGTTTGCTGTGTCTCCCAGCACAATCTCAAGAGCATGGACTAGATTCCAAGAGACAGGTAGTTACCCCCAGGAGAGCATAGAAGGTCCTCAAACCCTCGGCAGGATCAGTATCGTGGTGGGTCAGTGATGGTCTGCGGAAGCATATCTCTGGAAGGACGCACAGACGTCTAATTTTTGTAGCAGTGTATATGGCGGCACTTCCGTTTTCCCCCCATCAACCCAAAACATGCACAATAGGTACAATCCTGCAGCGAAGGTAATCCTGACAAACAAGCAACGAGATCATGGAGATGGCCCTGGGTCTTCTGCTCCTGATGAGGTGCCTCAGCGCCATTTAAGGATGGGTCAAATACAGATGAAATATTTCTACAAATAATATACAATATGTCCTCTTTGAACCAGATGCCTTAATTCCTGTTTTCCTGCTGCATTTTAGCCATTTTAATCAACCTACTCAATGGACCTGTCGTGTAAATCGATGAGGCCTAATTTGCAAATCCAGGAAGTAAACATATAAAGACTATTCTTAATATAACATTGGACTGGACAATCTAAGTTGTCTGCACAGCTGAGTCTGTGTCTGTCTTTTCATAAAAGGCCTGTTCTGCAGTTTATTTTGACCATAGGGATGTCTCCAGGTGAGTGGGCCATGGGCCGCTGTGTGTACTGCATGGGCCAAATTTCCCTCACCCCAGATGGATGGACTTAAGTGATCCGCTCATTGATGCTGCAAGAAGTCTGCCATGTTTTTCAGCTCCTTGTGATATTTTTTTTTCTTATTTTTTTTTCCATGTAAGCAGCCATGTTTGCTTTGATACAGATGGGCCCACAGACCAATGACTGGCTAATCCAGCGGTCAGTCACATCCATCTGAAGATTTAACAGTGACCACACCAAAAAAGGAACTAAAAAAACAATGTCTCGGGGAAATAATAGTGTGATAAGATACTTGGATACACACAAAAGTTCCACTCATAGATATAGACAGAAGATGTAGATAGTGTCTTGGTTTGAATCAGGACCAAATCAGGTCTAAACTAAAAGCTAAACCTTTGGACAGGTCATAGATGTGCCAAAGACTAGACTAAGACTAGACTAGGACAAAACCAGACCAAACCAGGATTAAACATAACCAACTCATGGACTGAGGAGTGGCCTTTACCACGAGGCCTGAGACTAACCCATGGGCAGGTTATAGTTCAGTACTACTGTTATTTAGTCAAATACTGTAAAATACATCTTCTTCCTCAGATGAGGAAGCTCCATATATTTATCTGAAAAAAATGTATCTGACCGGGCACTGCGCAATTTTGAGAAAGCTCTGTAATTAATTAAAATATAAAGCAAGCCACATTTATCAATGTGCTTTATACTTCTATATATCGATGTACTAATGTTAAAGTGAACGCCGATTTAAGCTGCCACACAAGAACACTACAGAATACTTTGAGCTCACGAAGATAACACTCTGCTGACCAGAGAGATCCTCCTTCACACACACACTGATACACACACCACACACTGATACACACACACACATTACACACAATTATGTACGTACACACACTGATACACACACACTGATACACACACATCAAAACACATGCTGATACACACACTGATACACCCACACACACCGTACACATACTGATAACACACACACACGCACACACACTGATACACACATAAAAACTGCACACACTACGTTTCAGATCCACGGTCCGTCTTTGACGCTTACATCAGAAAAAAAAACATCCTTACAAATAAAACAAAAAGATGTACAAATAAAAAATATATATTTTTTTTTACCTGTTTAGGCGCGTCGTTTAAAAACTTTCTCCAAAGTGTTTACTATGGCCAAAAAGCTAGTGCAACACATGAGCAATTTATTTATCGCTGGCAACACTAAAAGACTGAAAGATAATGGCTGAGAAACATAAAGGGATGAGGAACCCTGCAGGATTCACAGAGACAATATTTAGACAGTTACCTGAAGATTTATTGACAGGACAGGACATTTCGACAGTGTCATTTGTGGTGAAAGGCTAACGACAGAATGAAGCAGAGCAAACAGAGACGCATCAGGAGGCAAGGCACGCAGGGACTATGGGTCAAAGCCTGGATCTTTTTAGAGGACAAAGAATCTGCCGCTGTCGAGAAGAAATGGGGACATCAGAAAGAAGTTGAAAGGGTCCGAGCCTGGTTTCCTCTGAGCCAGAGAAGCCTCACCTGAATGCACAATGCCCACTGCAAAAGCTAAAAAAACTGTGCACTTTGGAGAGCACCTGATGAAGCCTGCATGCCTAAACTTGGGAAAACGTGTGGACTTATGCCAACGATAAAATTACAGTTTTGCCTCCCTTCTTTGACAATTGATACTTTGCAGTTACATCACATTGGGAGCGGTTCTGCATGGTTTGTCTTATGGCGGAATATTCAGAGTTCCATGGTGACATAATGCACCACATTAGCAAACACAGCCAAAAAAAAGTTTAAAGATGGTCTGCAAACGCAAGAAAGATACAACTGGATTAAATCAACTTTTTCAGGAGCCTGTGATCAATCTGAGAGTTTTATTTTCAACAAAAAAGCTGAGAGTGACTCACGGAAAAACTGTTGGCTAATGTTAGCTAGCTCGTGACTGTAATGTTATTTGAGAGAGATGTGTTTAACACGCACAGATTAGCTCGTCTGTTGTACTTCTAGCTAAGTCAGTTCTTTATGGTCAAAGGTAAATTAAAGTCTAACAAAGCCTCAGACACAGCAATGCCTACGGTTAGCATCAGCAACAAACCCATTGAATGTTGACGACATCAGCTGCAAAGTATCAATACTGTGAAAGACAGAATCAAAAAAATGGCTTCAGATCGTTCAACCCCGCTGCTACTACTACTCTGGCACGGTATATATTTTATAGCTGTGGAATCATAATTGTCAATCCATAGACTGTATATATAAGATGTACTTAGCTCACCTGCTAGCCGTCGTATTTCTTAGATAGAAAGTGACGCACGGGCACACTTCTGGCACCATTCACTTTCTATTGAAAAACGTCACCTCTGTCACGGGACGTAACGGTCTGCTGTCAGACTCATCATCTTTTGGGTCTTAAAATGTTTGTATTAACCTGCTCTACATGATCCTGGGGGTTGATTTTGAAATGTTGTTCGGCCCCAGACAGACCAACACTACCCAGAGCTGCCCCTCTTTCCTTGAGGTCGCTCCTGCCAACTTACCCGTTACCACAACGTCGTATTGAGAGTGGTGTAGGTACGAAGGGGATGTTACTTTCAACACCCTTGCTACTGATTGGCTCTTTGGTCGCTGTTGCTCGTGCCAGGTCGCCCCTATACCTGCTATAGCCTCGACTGCTACTTCATTTGCTTGGAGCCGATCGCTGTGGGAGCCACTCTCTTATACCGTGTATGTTGTATCAAATTGTCGTATAAAAAAGCTGGCCCTTACTTGCTGCACTGATAGACCGGCAGCAATCAGGGGAAAAACAAAGATTGACCACATTTCTGACAGAAAAGGATGAGGTGTGATTTTCCACTGCCGCTGCTCCACCAACAAGCACTAGGCGGCAAAACACTATCAGAAATCGTAGCTACACCCTGGCAAGCATTTTCAAATCGTCATGAAAGCTCACCCTTACAATAAGGAGACTGGTTCAGCTGTGTGAAAAATGAAACACATCAAACTTTGGCTGCTCCACACCCAAGTACGTATGGCTGTCACAGGTTTTGCGAACTGGATTGTAGGGTTGCGCTAAACCAGTGTAGTGCACAGGGCGCGCACCTGTATGCACCCTTGACCTTTCAACCGAGTCTCTCCCGCTAGTGTTAGCAACAGATTTGAATTGACATCACTGCTAAGGGGTTTATTACCTTCACCAGCCTCACTTCAGAGGTCAGCTTTCGCAGTAGTGTGTCTCAGCGTTCTCATGTAAACCTCTGACTCGATAGCTAAAGCTGCTCTAAGCGCTTGTTTTTGTGCTCCTGTCTGTGTGGAGCTGCAAGTTGTAGGCAGTGATGTATTTGAGTTATTTATGGAGGGAATGATTGTTTTATGGAATTCTACCTTTGTATGATGGGAAATGACAGTTGATGTGAGCCAGACAGGCAAATAGTTCGAATGTTTAAAAGTTTTCCCATTAAAGTTCGACTTTACTATCATTCCTGGATTCATCTTTGCTTCAGGTTTTGTCCCAATTGAGACCTTGTTTAGTTCTATTTAAGTCCAGTTTAAACATTAGGGGTTTTTTTTAGTATTCATTGGGTTTTGATTCAATAGTTGTAGTTTGCCCACATCCCTATTGTTTATTGTCTTTTTCATCTATGTTGAATTCCCACAGCTTTTATACCATTAATTAAAATAATAAAAAACATACTAGGTTCCAAGGAACAGAACATGTAATAATAAAAAATACCCTGAGCTTCTCCTTTTTGAAAGACCACCAGCCGCGCCACTGTTCCCTGTGGGGGCAAAAAACCGCCAACAAAAAATAACCGTGCACGCAGTCATGTGGGGTGAGTGGCACCTCTTCAAACCAGCTGTACATGCATTTCTGTTTTTTAGTGATCGTTGACAGCAGACAAAGACTCTGTTCTAAGTCTTTTGTGAGCTAAACAGTCAATAAACACGTTCTCCCGCTGATACCAGGCAGGATGTGCTTTGGCCTGTCCTCACAAACCGTCAGTATGACAGAAATTTTTTAGTAAAGACAGACAACTGATTATCTTCTCTTCTCTTTACCAAAACTTCAACACCATATAAATTTTCCCACGCATCTTTTTTTATGTCTGGGTTGGTGTTAGCACTGCTGTGAATCTCTCACTCTCACTTTAGTTGGGGTTTTGTTTTTTTCTCTTACAATAAGAATGTTTTGCTGAGCATTTTGATCTTCAGTTTGAGATTTGGTTATTTTTAATTCTCGACTTAGACTAACAGACTTTTCTCGTACCATCCTTTGATCCCCCACTTAAGCTATAGGTGCCTCACTGGCTTGGTACCTTGTTTGTTACAGATCTGGAGGACCAAGGAGATGGAAAAGAGCCCGTCTCTGAGCTGGATTGGCCTGGTCGTTTTATTGGTCCTTTGCAGGGACTTTGAAGCGCCACTGCCTTTGTCTTCTTCCACGCTTCCGACTTTGCCCTTTTTTCTAATCCCAGGACTTGTAATGTTTGCGTACCACTTTCCCCTCGTTCTTTTCCTTTCAACGAGCTTGAAGAAAAAAAAAAAGTGTTTAGTGCTGTAAATCCTCAAAGTATGACCTAGTATGTTACTACCGTCTTCTCTTGTCAATCATTTATTTAATTATGTATTATTGAAAGGACTAGGTGGCGGACTATAAACAATACTACTGATTTACAAAGACGTTTCTGAAATTTGTTTTGTTCGTTTTAATAGTAAAATGCAATTCAGCCAAAAGAAAATAAAATTTAAATAAATACATATAATAATAATAATAATAACCATAATAACAATCATACTTGTTTTTCTTCCCCAAGGTTCTCTTTGGGCTGACTCATTGATTTTCCGATTTCCTTCTTTGCTCATCCTTAACCTATTATATCATCGTAAAAGCACACGAAGCCCCAGAGTTTTGTTGTGGACTTAACACAGTAATATACGTGTTTCATTTTATTATTATTTAAGACCTAAATCACCTTTCAGTTCTCCTCATAGCCACACGCATGGTCCTTCTGATTGATGATTGACAGTATCTTAGCAGTGGTTGTCTTTATAATGCCTGTTTACAATTGTTTCTTTCAGTCACACTACAGACACATATTGACAACCGATTGATTACATGGTTGAACTTAATGAAACTGAAAGTGTTACAGTTCATACCACAAGACATTTTAAGCGTTTTTTTTAATAAAAAAAACCAAGAAAATTCGAGCTAATTTACAATGCATGTTGTCATTTATAGAAGATGAGATCGTTTTAAAGACGTCACATCAACTACCTTTTTCTTGGGATTTTTAGTCAGCTTAAACTTCTTTGCGGCGTTTGCGTGTTTCGCTTTATTGGCATTTGTCACCATGGGACTGCTTAACCGCCCCCATAGACAAACCTGCGTATACCCTGAGCCGAATACCCTAAGTCAACGTGCAAAATTCATAACATAACAGAATAGATATTTAAAAAACCTGAGAATTGAATTATTGTGAGTAAAAAACTACATTCCTCGCTTCTATGAAACGCGTCACACCTGACTGGCGACATGTTGCATGGGAGGAGAAGCACTTTGTCCCTGAAGAATAAAGAATCATACGTCCCGTACACTTCTCACTATTAATGCAATATGCAATTTTAGTCTCTTCTCTGGTAGAATACAATTGCATTAGAGTGAGGACAGTGGCTATTGTGTGCACTGATTCCTAATTATTAACGTGGTGTATAAACCCAAGGGGATCATACGATTTGTCCAGCCGGCTGCGCCTACCCTTTCTCTCTAGTCCATGATATGCCATATATCCATTCAACAAAAACATAATATTAATCAATAATTTCTTTATGTTATCTCTATAAGACTCTAGACTCTGAGACTCCCTATAACCTGGCATTTTCTTATCGGGCCTCAGCCATGCACGGTTCAGAACACGCCCACGTGGTATTTGCCGCATTTAGAATTACAATGGAGGAGTTCTTGCTAAAGCAAACAGACATAAGTTTAGAAGATTGCTCAATCTCCTGGCAAAGGGGAACTTCCAAATTGGTAAGGGCACTGGTGGGAAGCATAGTGACTATTCAGCCCAACAAAGTCTATTCGCCGTCAGTCACTTTAATCTCTGGATTCAAATGGCAGTTGCTACCACAATTTATGGAAACAGCACCTTTTCCCTTTACTAAACAATAAGGTTCGTTGCAAATCAAATTGTCAAATGATTTAATAACTTTTTCACAGCCCTTGAGTGATGAACAAATTGTGTCCTCTGTTTATTATTCTCTTCATCTTTTTTCTCTTTTACTAAGCTGTTGATTCCAGAGATCATAAAACCCTCCTGAGCTCCTAAATCAGTATTGGATTTGACAATGCTACATGTAAATTGCAATTCCAAATTTTCTTTCAAACAGAACTCATGCATTGCTGTGATGGGTTTAAATATTTTTTTATTTAGTTTTTTACTTTCAGGAGTGCCACCAAGGCTCAGCTTTAGGACTGTTAGCGTTTGACGACATTTAGTAATTAACCTTGTTTCTATTTAAGAGAAAGCTTCCTACATTTGTATAGCTATCATACATTTTCAGTATGCAAACAGGTGGATGGGGGGAGACAGCCTGGAGAGAGGAGGGAGAGGGACCGAGCTGGAGAAAGGAGGATGATAGAGAGAGAGGAGGAGAGAAAGGAGGAGGAAAGGGGCAGAGAGCTGAGAGAAAGATTTCTCCTTGTGAACTTTCCGTTGTGTTTTGCTGTAATTGTAACTTGTTGTGGATATTTCCATTGGTTTGACAGTGATTTACGTTTTCCACTAATGGTATTGTATTTGCATTATGTTGTGATTATTTTTGTTTGTTGAATAATTTGTTGGCTTAACAGTTATTGTAGGTTCTGAACTGAGGGCCTGTAATTAGCGCAAATACAGCAGTTTTCCGTGGACCTGGAAAATATTAAGTAGGCCTACTTAATATATTACTAAATTAAGGCCTTGAAAGTATTTAAAAGTATGATAGCCTTATTTTGTCTCAAGCCGCATTCACACAAAAAAAACATTCTATTATTCCTATTCATTCAATTAAGTTCATATTGCTGTAAGTTAATGTGCATCTGCACGACCCGGTTAGCCATATAATTGCCACACAACTCACCTTATGATTATTTCCCCCAGCAGGAAGGCGTCCTGAGGGTTCTTGGGCCCGTTCAGTATTATTAGAGCGGCTAAACTTTGAACCTGTGAGATGACGCTCCGAGCCGGCAGACAAATATGTTAGGCAGACGTTGTGCTGAGTTCAATGCAAGGCACAACCTCCGCTTAGGAGCAGAAATGCTGTTTTTTTTGCTGCTTCGTTTTTTCTTTGAGGTGTCACAGAAGCAAGTGCCCCAGATAAGGCTCTGATTGTGTTAACGGTTCTAAACAGGCACGTATAAATAGCTATCCAGAGGCTCTAGCAGTTGCATTTCCTTTCCCCGTTTGATTAGCTGTATCTGCTTACATTCCATGGACGTCCCATCCTTTGTTGTTTTCACTATTTTTTATCTTTACCTTCAAGATCGTACATTAAATACATGACAAAACTGATTCCTGCTCTTCCATGAGCTCGCTCCCGCTAGCATTCAGTGACAAGATTTATAATCAAACCTGTCGCTAATGCCAGCCTGTGCCAAAACCAGCCGTGTGAGCTGGAGGGGATGTGTATCTTCACAGAATCATGATGTGTGAGGTCAGAAGATCATATAAACATTTCAATGAGCAGAGATCCCGACCCCGATATGTGCCCTTGAGGCTTCTTTACTGATACATTGTAAATGGATTGTCGACCCGCATAACCCTAAATAAAAATTGAATGAGAACCGTAATATCCCTGTCAAATCAGAAACTGCAACAATTTATAGAAA
>JAIEZT010001328.1:24866149-24952139 GCA_019594935.1 Periophthalmus modestus | reverse complement strand
AGACAGGTGCGTCGTTCACTGGTAAGCACAGTTCTGACTTGTATTCCAAATTTACCTGCTTTTCTAACCTTGTATTTTGCACCACCGGCAGACCAAGCAGCCCCCCGCTGTGCGCACTGGTGGCTCACACATAAACGCACATAAAAGAAATGTACCCTTTAGGGTTGTCAAAGTATCGAAATTGAGATACTAGGCGATATTAACACTAGATGCTCAGTCGTTCAAGTACTTAAAAATAAAGTCACAGGACAGCACATGAATCTTTCCGAATGTATTTTAGGACATGAATGAACAGTTCTCAGCACCAAAGATAAGACCGATATCGACATTGTATATGCACCTGGACCACTGTGAACTTACCTGAGGTCTTGTGCAGGTATTTGGGTTTTTTTCTTGAATTTATTATTACTTGTAAGGTTTTTTAATGCCCCCCCCTTTAGGTAGATTTTTAGTCAGTTACGAGGCACTGTATGAAGATGGTAATAAAACTACTGATGTCATGGGGTGAGGGATTTCAGAATCCATCCAGAACCGGAATCATCTGTAAAAGAGTTTAGAAAGTTTAAGCACAAGCAACATATTCTACTGACTTTCTAAAGACATTTTCACCTCTGGCCACATAAACAGAAGCTTCACTCATGCTGTCCTGCTCTGTGGCTGTTTTAATGACAGAACCAAAGAAAACTCCTCTCTTTATTTTTTTTGTCTGCAATCTACTGAGAAACATCTGTTTTGTTTGGTCCAAGTCCCGAATGAAAACCAAACCCTGTGTTTTCTCCATCAACAAATGCAAAATGTTATTTGGTTGTGCAGAGTTGGTGAAGGGCTGGAGAAGACTGAAGTCAGTAAAACACAGAAAGAGCTAATGCTCTATACTCAGACTACAACGGGGATTTCTGACTGCAAAGGAACCACATATGAACACTTTGACTGAGGGTCTTAAAGTAAACTACTGTGAATGTTTCTGCTATATAACTGATCTACAACACCTGGCGGATCATCATTTTAAATCCTAATATCATCTAAAACAACTTAAAGAAGAAGCAAGTCCGATGACTTCCACCTCAGAAAAACTGCGGTGTCCAGTGGGAGCAGACGTCGTCATAAACATCATCACAACAAAGAGCTGGCACCGGTCCGATGGATCACAGGGACATCACTGACTATCATGACTATGCTGTGCTGCCGAATCCTGCGTGTATCACTGATTAAGAAAATAAAATTGGGATAAACGTAAGTACAGAGCAGCAGTCGGGGTGTCTTAAAAATGAAAAACAAAAAAAAGTGTGATCAGTGGTGTTCTCAAACATGCCACCAATCACTCCAAATACAACTCCTAAATGTTTGAGGCGAACCAACTACAACATGATTAAAAGCTCTGAAGAATCGATTTTTGCATAATAGGTCCTGCCTTAACTCTATTTCTCTAAAACTGGGACTAACTGGACTAAACCCTTTGTACTCCTAAATATAGTTGCATGAAATGGTGCAAGACCTCTCTGGTAACACGAGGAGAGGCATTCAACCGCACAGCACAGGAAACAGCCAGGAAAATCCTGACATATTTTTAGATGTGTGATACACACTGATGGTGATTACACTGATGGGTTATTACACATAGAGGACACAGTAATGATGTGTTCCATCTCTTTTTAAAGATCCAGGGTTTGTTTTTGATGTTTTTTGGATCGGAGGTACAATTTTGCCTATTTGGAGAAACTATTGTTGAGAATTGTTGAAAGAAGTGTCTTGATACACTAATACAAGATGAAGCAACTTTACTTTTGCACTTTTGAAAATTGCTGCTATTTTAACTACTCTTGTCACTGGAAAACGAATATTTTGCACTTTTGTATAATTGAATGTAATTGTAATGTTTTATTTTATTCTGCATTTTTTCTGTAAATTTAATTTAATTTGTAATGTTTTTATTTTTACATATGTTAAATGTTTGTATGTTTTGGGTCTGCAGATGGAAAATAGCTTTGTGCTAGATCTGTGGCAACCATCTTTTCTAAGTAACTGCACATTGTCCCTTCAAAATAAATACAACTAAACTAAACTAAACGACTAGGCTAGTCATGTAAAGTAATTGTGAAGAGTAACTCGCTTCTGGACCTAAAATCTGAATTTGGTATTTAAAGTTGACATAATCAAAGGAAAAATAAAAATTACCTAACGAACAAAAGTCTGGTATTTTCAAAGGATAGACAGAAAATTGAGCAAAACTACATCATACCTGACGGAAAAGTGCAAGAAACACAAATGTTCAAATAATTTTTATATTGTCAACACAAAAAGTTTGTCAACCTGTAGACTTTACCGTAACCAAAACATAGGAATAGTACTGCTACACTGTCAAATATTTTAGAAGTACAAGTGAAAGGATGGTGTTTTTGAAGCCATTGATTTACTCTAACACTGTGTTACTTGTGTAATGAGACCAAGCCAGGTAAAATATTACCCACCTCTACATTCTGCAGTTCAGTTGTCTGGTTGTCCGTCCTTCTGTCTGTCCTGTCTGTCTGAGTATTACTAATCAGGTGAAGGAGGTCGTAGACTATTGTGAACCCTTTAGAGGCATGTGAAGATCCTGCAATCAGGTCTGTTTCTGAGCTATTTTAGATTAGTCTTTGGCTCACAACAAAACATAGAGAAACCCGTCAACAGTCACCTCCAGTCTCTCCTCTTCTAAAACCTTCAAATCAGGGTAGAAATCTTGGAGTAAATAATGGACTCTGACATGAACTATTAACAGCCCATCCAATAACATCTGCCACCTGTTTACCATCTAAAAACAGCAAAAAATCAAAGGTAAACTGTCAAAGCCAACTTAGAAAGACTTATCCTGCATTTGTCTCCAGCAGTGTTGGGCATCTACTTCAAAAATGTAATTAGTTATAGGTTACAAAATTACTTCTCCCAAAAAGTTTTAACTGAGTTCAGCAACTACGAGGCAAAGTACTAGGGCAGTTACTTACTAAAACAATAAAACACATGTGAACCTTTACCATTTATTTTTTTTATTTCACGAACACTAACAGATTGCAATTATATTGCATTTGTTTAAAGTGATCCATATCTGACAACAGCCTTGGCACTTTCAGTCACATTTAAAACATATGTCCATATCAAATATGTCGCAGTAGTTTGTGTAAAGTTGCGAGGAGGACGGCGCCGTGCGTCAGGACATCACGATTCTGCATCAAAACTCAACTCGGACCGACAAGCTGTCAATGCACGTGTGACAGGACACCATTTCCCAGCATGCATTAAGCGTTTGTAGTCCCTGCAGGAGGCCGCATTTTCCGGTGCAGAAGCTGCTGCGCTCGTCTTGCTCAAAAACTCCATCCGCCTTGCTCGGTTTAGTGGTATCTTGGACACAAACTAAACCGGCATGCACCGCCACACCGATCGTCCAAACAAGCCTATTATCCTCACCCGAGCCTCCTCTTTCATCACCAGAGAAACACAACAGCGGTGCTGAGAGAGGCTCTGATGAAGAGCAGAGTGAACTGAATTAATAGTATCGCGCCACATTTACTGTCAGTAACGGTAACGGCGTTGGGACGCTGGGAAAAAAGTAATTAGTTAGATTTACTCCCTTAGTGAAAAAAACAAAAAAGCAGTTAGTAACGCCGTTATAGTTTAACTCCGTTATTCCCAACACTGGTCTCCAGTAGTTTAGACTACTGTAACGTCCTGCTCACTGGCCCCCCCAAACAAGACGTTAAGACAGCTGCAGTACATCCAAACGCTGCTGCTTGGGTCCTGACTAGAACCAGAAAGTACTTCACACATGTGTCCTGTGTCTCTGGCTCCTGTGGCTCAGAGACTTTCAAAGCCGGTCTGTGTGAACAAGTTTCTCTCCATGAACCAGCACCAAAGAACATCTCCCACATGTTAGAGCCACATGAACCATCTCACACTCTGAGGGACCTCAGGGACCGGCCTCCTGCGGGTCCCAGAGTCAGGACTAAATATGGAGAATCAATGTTTCAGTTTTATGCAGCAAAAACCTGGAACAATCTTCCTGAAGATGTGAGGACAGGCCTCGACTTTGACAATATTTAAATCCAGGCTGAAAACAGTTCTGTTTATCTGTGCATATACTACAAGATTTTATTCTTCACTCTTCTGCCATTAATGGTAATTTATGATGATATTTGTGATTATTTTGTTTTTTTTTTTTGATTTGTGTGATTTCTTATTCTGTAAAGCACTTTGATTACCTCCTGTACGAATTGTGCTAACCAAATAAACTTGCCTTGCCTGGATGCTTTGAGCCATCGTCTGTACTATATGTCGCTATAGAAGGTTTGCCTCAAACCAATCCTTTGGCTTGTAAACCACAGTTTCTTTGTGATGCCGACTTCCAATTGCACAGGAATGACATTCATTAAATGGAGATTTTGAGAAAAGGTTTTGCAGTTAAAATCTGATATAAAGTAGGTTGATTTGGTGTCACATGTTTTCATTGATCATGTGACCAAAAAGTCAACACTGCACCGATTCTCTGAGAGGCTTTAAAATGGCTCTGTAGTTCATATGGGCCAAGTATTTTGTAAGGCTGTGCTTTTTTCCTGAGAAAGGCTGTTCCAAAACACCAGATAATTCATGCACATGAATACTAGTTTAATCGATTTAAACACGGAGTATTACACTTCTATGTGGTATTAACAGCTCACACACAACATATTTAGATCGTCATGTTACTTTTTATTGTTTTGAAAATGCTAAAATTCACCGACAGCATATTAATACTGTTCTGCCCCCAGTGGACACATTTTTTTTTCTGTTCTGAGTTAATGTGTTTTGTCTGTTCAGAGCTTCCATAGCTGCCATACTGTTTCAGACTTCAACAGTTCGATTATTCTTCACTGTGTTTGAGCCTCTGGACTGTCGTTTGACCCCGTGTATCTGTCTGTGAGTGTTGGGGCTTTATAACATGTTGGCTCACTCTGTGGACTCACTGGGGCTCCTTGGGTTCATTTGCGGTGTATATTTGCGCTGAAGTGAATGACGAGAGCAGCGTTCACTTGTCTATGGAGTTTACATTTATATCAGAATGATGCTAATTTTTTTGCACGTGTTTTTGCTAGTTATAGCTACTTTTGGGCTGGTGTTGTGCACATGCTGTATTTTAATAAGCTGCGATATATTGCTGCATGGTTTCGTTCGTAGGAAAGTGCAAGCATGATTGTAATGTGCATGTATTTTCTTGTGTCTTGCAGTTTTACAAAATCCACTCCATTAAATGTATAATACAGCAAGAGGCTTCCTGGGCGTTTATTGGAGGAGTAGCTCTCTGTTCATAAACACACAAGTGGAGGCAGAATAAATACATTTCCATTTTGTTTTTGACGTTCTGAGCTCCCCTTCCCTTTCTCCTCGTAGTAAGTCACTCACCTTTCAGTGCGCTATCACAGTATAATCAGCGTGCATCCGTTATGAAACTGCACATTGTATCAGGTTTGTGAAATTGTTTTGTATCACGCTTTTATATATTTATGGAAGACTGCTGTGTGGGATCATGGGTAACATAGGTTTGTGGACTGGGCTTACTGCAAACCATGAGCCCAGGGGAGATCGCAAATGGTAGAAAGCTCATGATACCCCGTCTTTAAGGAAAACAACTGATACACAAATAAACTGGACACAAAAAGGTGACATCAATATATGTAGTAAAAATGAGTTTAATCTCTTGGAGGCCATCTGAGTGTCTTCTAAAGCTGTGTACAGTGGATGTGTCACAACCTCCCAAGAGCTCTCCAAATCTCTCCTGCACACATCTGACATCTGCTGCTAAAAGGCTGAGCACACTGTCAAATTAACCAGAGTGAAGGGTATGAAAAGTGACTGTGTGGGGGTTATTAAGGCAAGGGAAGAAGACGTGGGTTTGGGCGAGGATAATGAGAGGGAAAGAATGTGGATGGAGGACGAGAGAGGAGTGGAGAGCACATAGGCTAAGTTCACACTGCAGGAAACGTGGCCCGGATTTTTGTTTATCAGGAGTGAGGCGGTTTATTTAGCTTTATTTATACAGGGGGAACCCAATCAGAGCACTCGGGCTCTCTTTTTCAGGGGCGCCCTCTCCAAAATACAACACAAACTGAAAAACAATCAAAACAATAAAATCCATATAAAAAACATCAAAAACAAGTGCAGGTGTGTATATAAAAGTGCATTATCAGATCATCAAACTGCAACTGAGTCACAACGTATCCAGTTTTTCCTTTTCCTTGGCGTGTATTCCATTTTTCTGAAGCAAAACTGGTAAAAGTTTCTCATTTCTGGTGGGCGGCCAGTCCTTAGCCTTATACAGTCCATGTGATCTGGTTTTAAATGTTCCAGTATCAATGATTAACAAGCACGTGAGGTATTCTGGCAGTTTTTGAAGTAGTACCCTTATAGACACACTTCATACAGTGCTGTTTTCTTCATACAGACAGTGAGTCCAACCCACTTTTTCATACAGAACACAGTGATGAGTTTCAAATCCATAATTTTGGAACCAATCACATGTAGCATTGTCAAATCCAATACGCTTCAAGAGGACTCCATGATCCACCGAATCAAAAGCTTTAGTTAAATCAATAACAAAGCTACACAATCCTGCCTGTCATCAAGGGCTGAGAAAATATCATTTAAAACTTCTGTAGTTGCCGTGAGAGTACTATGCCCTTTTTCTGAAACCCACGACTGATAAGACTTCAAAATGGAGCATTCATTAAATAACCTGCAACTTGATTTGCAACTAACTTTTCTAAAGCTTTGGAAGACAAGGTAATTAGATATTGGCTGAAATTATTTACATTTTTAGTTGTCCCACCTTTTACATGTAAAGGCAAAACATGAGCCGTTTTCCCTAATTCTGGTATCACTGCCATTTGAATTGATGAATTAAAAATATGTAAAAGAGGTTGAATTAAATATGGGGCCGCTAGTAACAGAAGTTTTGGATCGAGATCATCAGCTCCCGTGGACTTCTTTGGGTCTATGGAGCGGAGAGAGCATTGAAGACCTCCATGTAAATGAAGGGTCTTAAAGAAAAAAAATGACTGTGTTATCTGCCCGAGGTTCAGACTCAACATAATCAAGATCAGAAGGACCATCATTATTATCCAAAACATCACGTGCAGAGATAAAAAGTCTATCAAAAGCATCACATATTTCCTCTTTAGAATTTACAATACCGAAGTCTAATAAAATATCACTTGGTAATGTATAAAAATTAGGTTCTAAGAGGGATCTGACTGTCCTCCAGAACTTCGTTGGATTTCCGTGGCTCTCGATCAACGCAGACATGAAGTACAATGTTTTTTGCCTTTCTAACTGCTGATAAACAATTATTTCTCTTCTGGCGAAAAGATGCCCAACCCAACTCTGACCTAGTTTTGCAAGTGGTTTTTCAGGCAGCATTTCTTTCTCTAATTAATTGTGCAGTTTCTGAATTGAACCATGGATTATTACGGGTTTCTCATTCTAATTTTTCTTTTAGGCGTATGCCGGTCTACAATTCCATTAAATGTATCAGTAAAGAAGCTCAAGGCCATATCGGGGTCGGGATATTCTGCTCATTGAAATGTTTATATGATCTTCTGACCTTCACACATGGATGCATCTGTTGAAGATACACGTCCCCTCCCGCTCACACTGCTGGTTGGCACAAGGCTGGCACTTAGCAAACAGGTTTGATTATAAATCTTGTCACTAATGCTAGCGATAGCGAGCTCAGGGAAAGCAGGCATCAGTTTTGTCAGTTATAATGTTTCATATCTAATGTAAAGATAAAATAGTGAAAACAACAAAGGCTGGGACTTTTCCATTGAATGTAAGCATATACAGCTAATCAAACGAGGAAATGAAACGCTAGAGCCCTCTGGATAGCTAATTTATCCGTGCACGTTAACAGTTAACACAATCAGAGCCTTATCTGGTGCACTTGCTTCTGTGACACTCAAGAAAAAACCGAAGCAGCAGCATTTCTGCTCCAAGCCTGAGGTTGTGCCTCTGCATTGAACCTCAGCACACACCTGTCTGCCTCACATATTCTGTTTGCCCAGCTCGGAGCGCATCTCACAGGTTCAAAGTTTAGCCGCTCTAATCCTACTGACGGCCACAAGAACCCTCAGGACGACTTGCTGCTGGTGGGAAATAATCATAAGGTGATGTGTGGCGTATTATATGGCATAAAAACCGGGTCGTGCTAGATGCAACATTTAAATTTACAGCAATATTAACTTAATTGAATGTAATAGGAATAATTAGGAATTGGATTTTTTTTTATGCGGCTTGAAACTAAATGTAATACTTTTAAATACTTTCAAAGGCCTTAACTTTAGCTAAATCTATTTAAGTAGGCCTACTTTTAATCATTTTTCAGGCTCCATGGAAACTGCTGTATTTGCGCTAATTACAGTGGCCCTCAGGGTTCAGAACTACAATTAAATGTTAAGCAAAACAAATTTATTCCAACAAAACAAAATAATCACAACATTAATGCAAAAACAATACAATTAGTGGAAATGTAAATCACTGTCAAATCCCAATGGAATATCCACAACAAGTTACAATTACAGAAAACACAACGGAAAGTTCACAAATGAGAAATCTCTCCTCTCCAGCTCTCTGTCCCCTTTCCTCCTCCTTTCTCTCCTCCTCTCTCTCTCTCCTCCTCCTTTCTCCAGCTCTGTCCCCTCTCCTCTCCTCTCTCCATCTGGGTCCAGCTGTCTTCCCCCTCTCCTCCTGTCTGCATCTGAAAATGTATGAAGCTCATACAAATGTAGGAAGCTTTCTCTTAAATAGCAACCGATGTAATTAATAAATGTAGTAAAAAGTAACAGTCCTAAAGCTGAGCCTTGGGGCACTCCTTAAAGTAAAAAAATAAATAAAAAATATTTAAACCCATCAGCACTGCCTGAGTTCTGTTTGAAAGATAATTTTGGAATTGCAATTACATGTAGCATTGTCAAATCCAATATGCTTTAGGAGCTTCAGGAGGGTTTTATGATCTCTGGAATCAAAAGCTTTAGTAAAAGAGAAAAAAGAGAAGAGAAATCAATAAACAGAGCTGTGAAAAAGTTATTTAAATCATTTGCAATTTGATTTGCAACAGACTTTTGTTTATGTAAAGGGAAAAGGTGCTGTTTTCCATAATTTTGGTATAACTGCCATTTGAATTCAAGGCTAAAGTACTGACTGCAAGACTTTGTTGGAGCTTGAATAGTCACATGCTTCCCACCAGTGCCCCTTAACAATTTGGGAAGTTCCCCTTTGCCAGGAGCATTGAGCAATCTTTCTACATTTATCCTCTGTTTGCTTTAGCAAGAACTCCTCCATTGTAATTCTCTATTGCGGCAAATACCACGTGGGCCGTGTTCTGAACCGTAGCATGGCTGAGGCGATAAGAAAATGCCAGGCTTATCAGGGAGTCTCCAGAGTCTAGAGTCTATAGAGATAACATAAAGAATTATGATTAATATATTGTCCTTTTTGTTTGAATGGATATATGCATATCATGCTAGAAGGACAATATCGTATGATTCCCCCTTGGCGTTTATACACCCACGTTAATAATTAGTAATCAGTGCACACAATAGCCACTGTCTCACTCTTAATGCAATTGTATTCTACAGAGAAGAGAATAAAATTGCATTATTGCATTAAGAGTGAGAAGTGTACGGGAGTTTTCTTTATTCTTCAGACAAAGTGCTTCTCCTCCCATGCACCTGTCGCCCAGTCAGGTGTGCAGAGTTTACATAGAAGACGAGGACTGTATGTTTTTACTCACAATAATTCAATTTCAGTTTTTTAAATTATATATTCTGTTACTGTTATTGACATTTTTGCAGTGACTTAGGGTATTCTGCTCAGGGTATACTGCATGTTTGTCTATGGTGGAGTGTTAAGCAGTTACCATGGTGACAAAATGCACACATAAGCAACACGCAAACGCCGCAAAAGAAGTTTTAAGATTATCTCAAATCCCAAGAAAAAGGGTAGTTGATGTGACGTCTTAAAAAGATCTCATCTTCTATAAATTACACATGCATTTTAAATTAGCTCTAATTTTCTTGTGTTTTTTTTATTTAAAAAAAAAAGCTTAAAATGTCTTGCGGTATGACTGTAACACATTTTCATTTTCAGTAAGTTCAACCATGTAATCAATAGGTTGTCAATATGTGTCCTGTAGTGTGACATGAAAGAAACAATTGTAAACAGGCCATTATAAAGACACCCACTGCAAAGATGCCTGTCAATCATCAATCAGAAGGACCCCTGAGTGTGGTCTATGAGGAGAACTGAAAGGTTAGATTTAGGTCTCTAAATAATAATAAATGAACAGCTTATATTACTGTGTTAAGTCACACACAACTCTGGGGCTTCTGTGTGTTTTACTATTATATTAATGTTTTAAGGATGAGCAAAAAGAAATCGGAAAATCAATGAGATCAGCCAAAGAGAACCTTAGGGGAAAGAAAAACAAGTATTTATTTTTATTATTATTATTATTATTATTATTATTATTATTATTATTATGATTATGATGATGATGATTATTATTATTATTATTATTATTATTATTAATTATTATTATTATTATTATTATTATTATTATTATTATTTATTAATTTATTTTATTTTATTTTTTCTTTTTGGCTGAAATTGCATTCTTACTATTAAAAACCAATACAAATTTCCAGAAATGTCTTTGTAACTCAGTAGTATTGTTTTATATCCTGCCACATAGTCCCTTTAAATAATACATAATTAATTAAATGATTTAAAGAAGAAGAAGTAAACATACTAGGTCATACTTTGAGGATTTACATCACTAAACACTTGTCTTTTTTTTTTTTTTCTTACAGATCGTGAAAGGAAAGAACGAGGGGAAAGTGGTACTCAAACATTACAGTTACTGGGATTAGAAAAAAGGAAAAGTTACGAGAACAGTGGAAGAAGACAAAGGCAGTGGAGCTTCAAAGCCCCTGCAACTGACCAATAAAACGACCAGGCCAATCCATCTCATGAGACGGCTCTTTTTCCCATCTACTCTGGTCCTCCATATCCTTTAACAAACAGGCACCCAGCAGTGAGGCCACCTATAGTTAAGTGTGGGATCAAAGGATTGTACGAGAAAAGTCTGTTAGTCTAAGTCGAGAATAAAAATTTAAAAATGCTCAGAAAACATGTGCATTGTAAGAGAAAAAAAAAACTAAAATGAGAGTTGAGAGATATCGTTCACAGAAGGCAAAGAAAAGTCATCGTAGAAGTGCAGCACCAACCATACATAAAAAAGATGCATTGGGAAAATTATATGGTGTAAGTTTTTGGTCAAGAGAAGAGAAGACTACAATTACAACTACAACTATTGAATCAAACCCAATGAATACTAAAAAAAAATTAAATCAGAACTAAACCAGGTCTCAATTGGGACAAAACCTGAAGCCAAGATTAATCCAGGACTGATAGTAAGTCGAACTTTAAATGGGAAAACTTTAAACATTCGAAACTATTTGCCTGTCTGCCTCACCACAGATGTCTTCCCATCATACAAAGGTAGAATCTCCATAAAACAAATCATTCCCTCCATAATTAATCAAATCCATCACTGCCTCCACTTGCAGCTCCACACAGACAGGAGCAAAAACAAGCGCTAGAGCAGCTTTAGCTATCAGTCAGAAGTTTAGATGAGAACGCTGAGACACACTACTGCGAAGCTTGACATCTGAAGTGAGGCTGGTGAAGGTAATAAACCCCTTAGCAGTGCTGTCAATCAAATCTGTTGCAAACACTAGCGGGAGAGACCTCGGTGAAAGTCAATGGTGCATACAGGTGCGCGCATGTGCCACTACACTGGTTTAGCGACCCTACAATCCAGTTCGCAAACCCTTGACAGCCATCGTACTTGGGTGTGGAGCAGCAAAGTTTGATGTGCTTCATTTTCACACAGCTGAACAAGTCTCTTATTGTAAGGGCGATCTTTCATGAACGATTTTAACTGTTGCCAGGGTGTAGCTACGATTTTCTGATAGTTGTTTTGCCGCCTAGTGCTTGTTGGTGGAGCATGCAGTGGAAAATCACACATTCATCCTTTTCTGTCAGACATGTGGTCAATCTTTGTTTTTCCCCTGATTGCTGCGGCTCTATCAGTGCAGCAAGTGGCCAGCTTTTTATACGACAATTTGTACAACATACACTGTATAAAGAAGTGGCTCCCACAGCGATCGGCTCCAGTCAAATGAAGCCAGTCGAGGCTAGCAGTTATAGGGGCGAACCTGGCACGAGCACAGCGACCAAAGAGCCAATCAGTAGCAAGGGTGTTGAAAGTAACTCCCCTTCGTACCTACACCACTCTCAATCGACTTGTTGGTAACGTTGGCAGGAGCGACCTCAAGGAAAGAGGGCAGCTCTGGTCTGTTGGTCTGTCTGGGCCGAACAACATTTCAAAATCAAACCCCCAGGATCATGTAGAGCAGGTTAATACAAACATTTTAAGACCAAAATGATGAGTCTGACAGCAGCAGTTACAGTGACAGAGGTGACAGTTTTTCAATAGAAAAAGAATTGGAGCCAGAAGTGCGGCTGTGCTCACTTTATCTAAAACACGACGGCTAGCAGGCGAGCTAAGTACATTTATATATAGTCTATGGATGACAATTATGATTCCACAGCTATAAATATACCCGTGCCAGAAGTAGTAGCAGCGGGTTTGACAATCTGAAGCCATTTTATTGATTCTGTCTTTCACAGTATTATACTTTGCAGCTGATGTCGTCAACATTCTATGGGTGTGTGATGCTAACTGTAGGCATTGTTACGTCTGAGGCTTTGTTAGACTTTAATTTACCTTTGACCATAAAGAACTGACCTAGATAGAAGTACAACAGACGAGCTAATCTGTGCTGTTAAACACGTCTCTCTCAAATAACATTACAGTCACGAGCTAGCTAACATTAGCCAACAGTTTTTTAGTGAGTCACTCTCACCTTTTTGTTGAAAATAAAACTCCTAAACAGGACCATGAACGCTCAGATTGATCACAGGCTCCTGAAAATAGTTGATTAAATCCAGTTTGTATCTTTCTTGAGTTTGCAGACCATCTTTAAACTTTTTTTTGGCTGTGTTTGCTAATGTGTGCATTATGTCACCATGGAACTTCTGAATATTCCGCCATAGACAAACATGCAGAACCGCTCCAATGTGATGTAACTGCACAGTATCAATTGTCAAAGAAGGAGGCAACTGTAATTTTATCGTTGGCATAAAGTCCACACGTTTTCCCAAGTTTTAGGCATGCAGGCTTCATCAGGTGCTCTCCAAAGTGCACAGCTTTTTAGCTTTTGCAGTGGGCATTGTGCTTTCAGGTGAGGCTTCTGTGGCTCAGAGGAAACCAGGCTCTGACCTTTCAAACTCTTTCCTGATGTCCCCATTTCTTCTCGACAGCGGCAGATTCTTTGTCCTCTAAAAAGATCCAGGCTTTGACCCATAGTCCCTGCATGCCTTGCCTCCTGATGCTGTCTCTGTTTGCTCTGCTTCATTCTGTCGTTAGCCTTTCTCCACAAATGACACTGATCGAAATGTCCTGTCCTTCAATAAATCTTCAGGTAACTGTCTAAATATTGTCTCTCTGTGAATCCGGCCAGGTCCTCATCACTTTTATGTTTCTCAGCCATTATCTTTCAGTCTTTTAGTGTTGCCAGCGATAAATAAATTGCTCATGTGTTGCACTAGCTTTTCTGGCCATAGTAAACACTTTGGAGAAAGTTAAACGACGCCTAAACAGGTAAAAAAAAAAAAATATTTTATTTGTACATTTTTTGTTTTATTTTGTAAGGATGTTTTTTTCTGATGTAAGCGTCAAAGACGACCGTGGATCTGAGACGTAGTGTGTGCTTATAGTTTTTATAGTGTGTATCAGTGTGTGTGCGTGTGTGTGTTTATCAGTATGTGTACGTGTGTGTGTGTGTATCAGTGTGTGTATCAGCATGTGTTTATGTGTGTGTGTATCAGTGTGTGTGTATCAGTGTGTGTACGTACATATGTGTGTGTATCTGTGTGTGTGTGTATCAGTGTGTGTGTGTGTATCAGTGTGTGTATGTGTGTGTGTATCATTGTGTGTGTGAAGGAGGATCTTCTGGTCAGCAGAGTGGTTATCTTCGTGAGCTCAAAGTATTCTGTAGTGTTCTGTGTGTGCAGCTTATCGGCGTTCACTTTAACATTAGTACATCGATATATAGAAGTATAAAGCACATTGATAAATGTGGATGCTTTATATTTTAATTAATTACAGAGCTTTCTCAAAATTGCGCAGTGCACGGTCAGATACATTTTTTTCAGATAAATATATGGAGCTTCCTCATCTGAGGAAGAAGATGTATTTTACAGTATTTGACTAAATAACAGTAGTACTGAACTATAACCTGCCCATGGGTTAGTCTCAGGGCCTCGTGGTAAGGCCACTCCTCAGTCCATGAGTTGGTTATGTTTAAATCCTGTTTGGTCCTGGTTTTGTCCTAGTCTAGTCTTAGTCTAGTCTTTGGGCACATCTATGACCTGTCCAAAGGTTTTAGTTCTAGTTTAGACCTGATTTGGTCCTGATTCAAACCAAGACACATCTACATCTTCTGTCTGTATCTATGAGTGGAACTTTTGGTGTTATCCAAGTATCTTATCACACTATTTATTTCCCCTGAGACATTGTTTTGTTTAGTTCCTTTTTTGGTGTGGTCACTGTTAAATCTTCAGATGGATGTGACTGACCGCTGGATTAGCCAGTCATTGGTCTGTGGCCCATCTGTATCAAAGCAAACATGGCTGCTTACATGGAAAAAAAATAAGAAAAAAAAATATCACAAGGAGCTGAAAAACATGGCAGACTTCTGCAGCATCAATGAGCGGATCACTTAAGTCCATCCATCTGGGGTGAGGGAAATTTGGCCCATGCAGTACACAGCACGGCCCATGGCCCACTCACCTGGAGACTCCCTATGGTCAAAATAAACTGCAGAACAGGCCTTTTTATGAAAAGACAGACACAGACTCAGCCTGTGCAGACATTAGATTGTCCAGTCCAATGTTATATTTAAGAATAGTCTTTATATGTTTACTTCCTGGATTTGCAAATTAGGCCTCATCGACTTACACGACAGGTCCATTGAGTAGGTTGATGAAAATGGCTAAAATGCAGCAGAAAACAGGAATTAAGGCATCTGGTTCAAAAGAGGACATATTGTATATTATTTGTAGAAATATTTCATCTGTATTTGACCCATCCTTAAATGGCGCTGAGGCACCTCATCAGGAGCAGAAGACCCAGGGCCCATCTCCATGATCTCGTTGCTTGTTTGGTCAGGATTACCTTCGCTGCAGGATTGTACCTCTTGTGCATGTTTTGGGTTGATGGGGGAAACGGGAGTGCCGCCAATATACACTGCTCCAAAAAATTAGACGTCTGTGCGTCCTTCCAGAGATATGCCTCCGCAGACCATCACTGACCCACCACGATACTGACCCTGTCGAGGGTTTGAGGACCTTCTATGCTCTCCTGGGGGTAACTACCTGTCTCTTGGAATCTAGTCCATGCTCTTGAGATTGTGCTGGGAGACACAGCAAACCTTCTTGCAACGGCAAAAATTGATGTGCCATCCTGGAGGAGTTGGACCACTTGTACAACCTCTGCAGCGTCCAGGTGCCGCACCATGCTATTAATAATGTTGATCCAAGCCAAAGGAAAAAGTCAATCAGTAAAAAAATCTGCCGGAAGAGATAAGGAGGGAAAAATACTAGTGGCATCAACCTGGAAAACCATTCCTGTTTTGGGGGCTGTCTTACTGTTGCCTCTAGGGCACCTGTTTATTAACAACAAAGCAACTGAAACTGATTAACACCCCCTTATGCTTCTTAACCGACCATATCAATATTCCAGAAGTTTGACTGATAGATTGCTATACTCTGATTAAAGAGTGTTCATCTAATTTTTTGAGCACTGTATATAAAGTTTAATGTTTGGTGTTTCTTGCTCTGCTCCTTCAGATATGATTTTATTTTTCTCATGATTGTGTCTATCCTCTGAAAATACCAGATTCTTCAGATTACATTAACTTCAAATTACAGTTACTCTTTACTTAAGTAGTCATCACCTATACTTTTTTACTTTTATTTGAGTAATTTCTTTGAATGCTACTTTGTATTTCTATTTCAGTAATATTATTTTGAAGTATTACATGAGTACATTTTTTAGATACTCTACTAGGAAGGACCATGACCTCAGAATACAGTGTGTTTATAAGACAAAATGACTTGAAGGGCGAGGAGGTGTTGTGCTTTGTATCCTCTTGAAGTAGAAGTAGTAGTTTTGTGTGAAGTACAAAATAGATGAGGGTGGGAGGGGCTTGTAAGTGAGAAGATTGACAGAAAAGGTGCAGTGTATGTGAAAAGCATGTGTGAGGGGTAGTCCCGCTCCCACAAGATAACTACACATATCTTCATTATGTTTAACCTTTGTAGATATTGGCTTGACATTTGGTTGAAAATTCATGATCAGACATTTGGCATTTCTAAGGAGGACCACAAAATAAGATAAGATAAGGTAAGAAAGAAAAGGTAAGAATGTTAAAGCTAGCTGCACAAGATTCATCAAACAAGCATGAGTTAAAAGGGCCCATATTATGCGTTTTTCTGATCTATGTGATAATGTTGTTTCCTCATCACAAATACATCAGGAGTTCTTCTCTCACACTGGATAATTTCAGCTCTGGAATTGCCAATTTCTGCTGAACAAAAGGTAAAAAGTAGCTGTAGCTGAAAACTACCACTTCATGACATCACAAGGTGGAACAGATCATTTTAAGCTTTGGAGCTGTAGACGGACTATAATAAAGGGTTACTCATGTGTGAATGAAACAAAACACAACTCCAGGTTTGTTTTTGATGAGGTAACAGCATCATAACATGGCTTAAAGCTCACAAGGTTTGAGAGGGGAGTTAAAGGAACTATTTTTGTTAGGAAAGACAATCCTTCCTTAAACAGAAATAGGGGCCTGAGACATAATCTCTCAACAATATACAACTCTATCCTCAGACGCAAAACAAAGAGAACAACAGCAGGGTCTCGAACCAACAACCTCAGGTTTCCCAGAGCTGTGATGCTTACACAGGACATAGTGAACTCAAACTGGATTGTGTGCGCAGAGAAACCTACTCCAAACAAAAGCTTTAACTGGTGCCACCTGTGAAGAACACGACAGGTCTGACAGATTAAAGTGCATGTGTTGGGCTTCGGCTAAATCTGCAGGGCTCTTTTACTTTTACTTTGTGAGTTTTCTCAAGGACAAAGCTTCTCAAATGCTCAACTGGCGATCCAATGAGGCATCTGACAACAAATACAAGAAAGGCTTTAACAGCAGCCATCTGCAGAACTTCAAAAGAATCTGAAACTGCATATGTTGTGCCATAGTAATGTTAGACTTTAGGCTGTGTCTGGAAATTTCAGGTGGGAATTTACTGGGATTCTTCTCTTAAAACGGAGGGTTCATAAACACCATCTTGTTGGTTGTGATATCCCTCATCAGCTGATGTTTTGTGACTGTAAAATGTTACAGAAACAGTGAGTGCACAACATGCTGAATAAAGCTGTGCTCCACTTCAAACCTCATTGTGCTGATGCAGCAGTGACGAGCAGTGATCAGGGTAATACTATATTTACTGTCGAGGTCACACACGGCCTCCTCTGTGTGGACAACAAGTCCTACTGTGCTTTTTAAGAGTAAAAAAAGTTCCCATGCCGGCTCACCCTCTGGAATTTTACTTCCAGTTATGAGAGAGAGAAATCTCAATAAAGAGCTATTTTCATGGGTGTTTTCCCTGAACAGCAGAATTCAGGGGAACTTGTCGTGGTGGGTCACTCTTATCTGTCCATTTGAAGGGAAAAGCTTTGATGTTTTTAAGTTCATCAATAACGAAATACTTGTTCTAAATGAACACTAAGAAATACACAAGAAGATATAAACCACTACTTTCTCCAGAGTAACTAGATCCCCCAGCAGGTGCTCCAGTATGGCACTGTAGCCAAAGTCTGTGACATGATCTGACCTGCAGAGAACAGCCCGGTAAACAGACCTGAGCAGTGCAGGGGCATCACGACCAGCCCCACACACAGCACAGAGTTTGTGTTTGCACAGCGCAAATCATCACAGTAAAGTGAAGTATGCTGTCGCGTGTACAGAAGGATTTTTGTATTGTGTTGGAATTGATGTTTTTTGTATTAGAAAGACTACCACCAAGGACCGCACCACAACAAGTGTATAAGATAAAAATTATTTATTGATGATTTGAACAGATGTGGAGGCTGAGCCGATTCAGGATTCAAGGATAACTCATCCATACGAGCCTTTTCCACAGCAATCTATGCAAACATGCCATATTATTTCTATATATCCATTCATCATGTACTTATACTCTCAAATGACACTGAAAAGGCATTGCTCTTCCACCATTCCTTTGTGTTGCTTGAGCTCATTCTCTGCATGTCGACTTGTATTTGAGAGTCACGGTCGCACAGAGCAGCCAATGTCATGTGTGTTAATGTAAGTGAATTATTACTATGTTGTCGACATGACCCACTGGTGTTTCTAGTTGTGTGTTAGGTGAGTGAGCAGCATGTGTGGACAGAAGGACACACCAAACACACACAGAATCAAAATATGAAAATATAATACTAGAGCTTCTCAAAGTGTGTTGCTGTGGGGAAAGGGGGGCTGGAAAAATAGGCCGAAGTGAATTAAAATGCACCGAACAAATCTTAGTTTCAACCCGAGTCCTGATCAGGGAGCACCACACACTCGCTGCGTGCTTCCATGGTAACGTGCAGCCAACTAAGAGGAGGATGAGGTGCAGCATGGAGAGATTTGCGAAATATAAGGAAAGAGGTGGAAACACCCCAGCAGACGATGCCAAGAATAAACCAAAGACACGAAAATACGTCAAATCTTGTTTTGCTCTTGGTTTTAGATCAGCAGTCGTGGGCGAAGAAGAGAGGCCGCTGTGCGTTTTATGTCTGTGTGCAGTGGATACAGGAGATAGAGAGGAAAGGAAGGAAAAAACATGCATTAAGGTTGCTAATGTAAATAATCTTGCTCACTATAATGTGCCATACAGAATTGTGTGGTGTAAAAAAGCCCACACTGTCGCAGAAGAGCTCATCCTGAGAAAGTGAGCCAGTGTTTTTATTTTTTCATCGCTGGTAGTAGAGAGCTCCCTGTTGTTGTGCCCTTGAGCAAGACACTTAACCCACCGCGCCGCCAGTGTCTGCGTACACTGGTGTGTGGTTGAGCTCTCTGAACTTGTGTAGTTGTGGTAAACATCAGTGAGCACTAAACCTCCTCTTTTACATGTTAGCGGTGAGAAGAGCAGATAAATGACTACAATATCTTAGAAGTCGGCATCGGCTAGCCACACGATCGAGTTCTAGCAACCGGCAGAGATAAAGAATTTTGCGTCTGTGAATGTCTATGGTGTAAGTGAACACAAAACGTTTACTCAAGTACATTAGTTAGAGCCACATGACCCATCTCACACTCTGAGGACTTCAGGGACCTGCCTCCTGCTGGTCCCAGAGTCAGGACTAAACATGAGGAATCAGTGTTTCAGTTTTATGTGCTCCAAACTGTTCTGTTTAGCTGTGTATATGACTGATCTTCTCTTTTAATGTTCATTTTATGATTATTATTCATGATTATTTATGTTTTGATTTGTTGTATTGTGATTTTAATGTCTTTCTTATTCTGTAACGCAGGGGTCCCCAACCTGTTTTGCACCACGGACCAGATTAATGTAGGTTTTATTTTCACAGAGCAGCCGTCTACACGTGGCAGATAAATATAGCAGATGTTAAGTGCATGAAAAATAAAACTCACCATGCCGCTGAATCAGTTGGAGCCCTGCACTTGTTTCTTCTTTCCTTCTTGTTCATGTTTGTTTCTCTAAAAAAAACTCTAAGCACCTGGATTAAAAGATAAGACTTTAATCTCCACGTGCCAAAGCAGTTTTGAAGGTTTCATTGCCTCGTTCACTTTTCCCGGCACATTACGCAGAGCGGACTGGGCACGTGAGACTCACCTGCAGAGACAAACTCATATTTTAAGTCGGACTCCTGGTGTTGTCTGTTAAATTTATCTTTCTTTTCTTGGAGGCTCCTCTTCTGTCTCCTAAGTTGGCCTTTTTTCCTTTGCAAAAACGCTCTTTAAACACTTCTGCTTTTGGTTCACTTTTGGGCGACGTGTCTGATGTTATACATGATGCATCATCGTGGAGACAAGAGCAGATCTAGCACAGATATAATAAACTCACCGTTATATCAGATGGATTTCTGTGGTGATTTCCTATCAGGATTTTCATTATATATCTATGGACAAGTTTATTAACGTGTCATGAGGGACGGGCGAAAATTACGTCAGAGAAGATGCGGTCGCTGATAAATTACTTTCTCTTGTGTGGCCCAGTAGAAAATGCTTAACAGACCAGTCCCCGGCCCGGTGGTTGGGGACCACTGCTGTAGAGCACTTTGAATTACCTTGTGTACGAATTATGCTGTACAAATAAACTTGCCTCGCCTTAGATTAGACTGCTGAATAACTTTAGCTGTTGCTCTCACTTCACTGATAATTTTGAACGTCTTCTGAAGCAGGTTTGACAAATGAAGTGCAACAGAAACAAGACCCCATGCAGTTTGCTCTTTAAGGAGGAGCTGCCGTCACTCTACAGCACTAAGTCAGCTCTAAGTCTGCAAACATTTGGAAAGCTCTAAATCACACACAGGGCTTTATTTAACTGATCGTGAACTCTTACTGAAGTAAGAGTGAGAGTAACATTACTTCAAAATAATATTACTCAAGTAGAAGTGCAAAGTGACTACAAAAGATGTGGGTCCAAAAATGTATTTAGGTAAAAGTAAAAAAAAAAAAAAAAAAAAAAAAAAAAAAAAAATATATATATATATATACATATATATATATACATATATATATATATATATATATATATATATATATATATATATATATATATATATATATATATGTATATATATATGTGTATGTATATATATATATATATATATATATATATATATATATATATATATATATATATATATATATATATATATACACAAAAAATAGGCAAACTAAATCACATCTGAAGCTGCAAGAAACACAAATGTTCAAACCATTTCGTATTGTTACATAAAGCTCAATTCACTTTAGACTCACAGAGGGAAGACGAACACGACTTTTACTTAAGTAAGAGTACTGTTACTGTTACAAAAGTACTCTGAAAAAAACTATTTCTTTAAAAAATAAATGTAGTTGAATACTGCTCACCTCTGTAAAATAAAGCGTGATTCACAGTTTCACCACAAGAGGGCGCTCTTTCACCTCTTTTGTATCCTCAAAAGTGTGTGGTCTGCTGGAGGATGGAGAAGTGGAACATGGAGGTTTTGTGGAGATAACAGCCATTTCCTCAAACTCAACACATTTGACACATCACTTTTGAGTCAGTTTGAACCTTTGGCAGTGTTTCTTTTATATGTAAATCTATCAGCTCAGTTCAAGTGTCGTCTGAGTGAAATTTAGTCAGAATCCAGTGGAGTTTGACCTTTCTCTGAGGAAACACACCGACTCCACAGGGTCAGAACAAAGAACTAATCATTGGATTTATACAGCGCCTTTCGTAACACCCACAGAGCTTTACAGAGCAGTTTTCATTCACTCCGTACTCGAGGATGGTAGGCTACTCTTGCCCTGGGGCAGACTGATGGAAGTGAGGCTGCCAATCTGCGCCATCGGCACCTCCGCCCGCCACCACCGCACTCACACACCACTGTCAGACACACTGTGGTCTTTTGTTTGGAGTTCTTTCTGTTTTGATATTAGCTTTTGAGTTTTTTGCTCTCACCTGTTTGTTTTGTTTTGTTTTTTATTAAAATGTATCATAATTTAAAGTCACAGTATGTAACTTTTTAGCCAAAAAATAAATACATTAGCCTGGAGGAGGGCCCGCTTGTTTCTATGGAAATGTTGTTGTTCCTTTGACTGTAATCACCTATATTATGGCCTATCTATCTCCATGAAGAATGTTAAGAAGTTTGGATTAAACTTTATTTTCATGGAATCATCGTGACGAGCCACCTCCAGAGAGTTACATACTGTAAAATGTTAAAAAAGAAAAAAGACTTACTTAATTTGCACGAGTCTTGACTTAGAAAACACAGGAGACTCATTACTTGTGTGGGACATGACTGATGGATGGTGTGTTCCTCTGAAGTCTTACTTATGTTGTATTGCTGTAGTTCTCCAGGTTTAATCTCACACTCTGAGGACTTCAGGGACCAGCCTCCAGAGTCAGGACTAAACATGAAGAATCAGCGTTTCAGTTTTATGCAGCTAAAACCACTTTGAATGACCTTGTGCATGAATTGTGCTGTACAAATAAACTTGCCTTGTCTAACCTGTTTTTGCTCCAGTGGGAGTAGAAGTACAGTGCCTGAAAACTACTCAGAGAAGTAGAATTTCTGAAAAAGTTACTCAGCTCCAGCGCTGCTTCTGTTTCTGTGTGAATGTGTTTGATGTGAATTATAATGAAATGTAATGCACAGTTTTCTTTAACCACACAGACATTCGCTGTCATCAGCGATACACAAGAGTTCATGCAGTTCAGCCCTTCATCAACAATAAGCAGATCAAAATGAAAAGATGCTTCTCACATGACAAAGGTGGACACACAGCGCCCCCTGTAGTTTCATTTAGACACAGCACTTGAGTGTTCACACAAATAGTGTCTGTAGCTGGTGAGACCCGGTAAGTTGTGGTGCACAGCCTGAGTCCTGGTTCAAATCTAGTCTGTTGTTTTGTCAGAGGACAGTGGAGTGGCAGAACACCAGCAGAGCACCAACAGAACATCAGCAGAACACCAGCAGAACACCAGCAGAACACCAGCAGAACACCAACAGAACACCAACAGAACACCAGCAGAACACCAGCAGAACACCAACAGAACATCAGCAGAGTACCAACAGAACATCAGCAGAACACCAACAGAACACCAGCAGAACACCAACAGAACATCAGCAGAACACCAGCAGAACACCAACAGAACACCTGCAGAACACCAACAGAACATCAGCAGAACACCAGCAGAACACCAGCAGAACACCAGCATAACACCAGCATAACACCAACAGAACACCAACAGAACACCAGCAGAACACCAGCAGAACACCAACAGAACACCTGCAGAACACCAGCATAACACCAACAGAACACCAGCAGAACACCAGCAGAACACCAACAGAACACCAGCAGAACACCAGCAGAACACCAGCAGAACACCAACAGAACACCAGCAGAACACCAACAGAACACCAGCAGAACACCAGCAGAACACCAACAGAACACCTGCAGAACACCAGCAGAGCAGTGTACACGAGATGTGGAACGGCTCCATCACTACAGCACAGGTGTAAGTTCACAGTACATGATGTAGAAGTCGCTCACTGAGCTGCAGAGGCTGCACTAGCACTCACTCATGATTGGTCATTCAGATCTGAGTCTCCAAACTATGTCCCATGGGGCATATGCGGCCCTCAGATCAATTATTCGGGGCCCTCAGGCTTCCTGTTGAATTGACCCAATTCATATTACCATAAGCAGTACTTTTTATTGCAACGTTCTGAAACTTATCAAATATTGAGTGTGTCCTGTCGAGGATCTGAGCATGAATGAAAGTGACTCATTCCAGCCTGTTATGAACACACACATTTGAATTACTCACTGTATTCAGTCTATGGCCCTCGATCAGCCTCCACTGCGTCTGTGTCTGATAAGTGGCTCTTGATGAAAACACTTTGAACACCCACCTCCTATAATCTGTATGTAAACTGGAAAAGTACTTCTATACTTTTATAAGAGTATTGATGAGTTTCAGGTGAATGATGAGGATTTTGTGGAGGCCTTTCTCCATTCAAAACATACTGTATTCTATTATTCTTTCTTATTCTTGAGAAACTGTTCTGAGAGTTACTTTCTGGTGCAAAGTATATTTTTGCACTTCTTCTGATTGCATTTTTTTTTTTTTTTTTTTTATTTTTTTTTTTTTTTTCAGCTTTCTACCATGTTATAATGTTGTTCCTGCAAGAAAAACACAGCTGAAGTCCTTTTAGAGCCATGCATGTTTAAGTAATTCTGCGATCTCTGCCTCACCTCTTTAACTCTCCTGTGGCTCCTGATTAGACTCAGATAAATAACTCTCAAATAAAAGCAGCTCCTCTGACTCATGCGCTCTCACTACAACTGCCGAGGTGTCGCCCTGACCCAACCCCCCGCTGGTGTTTACGTACGACCGGCACGTGCACCATGGGACCTCCACCCCCTCCCCTGTCCTCCCCCTCTCATCCCTCCTCCCCACTCCCCTGCCCCCGCACACGCCCGCTACCCTCCGCCTCTCCGCCGGGCGCGCGTGTCCAGCCAAATCTCGCCAAGTCTCACCTCCGCGAAACAAACGGCCGCGCGGAGTAAAAGGTCAAAGGTTCGATCACGTTACGCGTCATGATAAAACGAGCGGCTCTGGGTTAATGACCAGCTCATCTGAGAATCGCACCTGAGGTCATTCTGCGCGCTCTCAGACCAGGAGGACGCAGCACTCCCACAGAACTCTGGCCTTTTGCGCAGTTAATTAAAGTGCAGTACATCAGACATGTGTTAATGTGAAAGGAGGAGACATGTTCTGTCCATCTGATCTATGCTCGTGCGTAATGATCGTACCTGTGTCTTCATTTATTCTCCCTGAGACAGAAGGAGAAGGCTCAACTAATTATCAAGATTTTCTCACATAGTTCTCAATGTTTGCGTGATGGAATTTTAAATAAACTACACGAGTCTTCCTCTTTGACAAACCAACACAAAGTCTCTTTACCTACAAATGAAGTAAATGTCATAGATGTGCCAGAGAATTTCGAGTATAAAAAGAACTGTTGAATATATTAAGTTACAAAGGAAAGTGTTGCACAGAAGAGGGGCTAATACTGTACTCAAGTAAGAGTCACGTTCCTTCAGAGTAATATTTCTTCAGTAGAAGTGTAAAGTACTGGTCCAAGAAATGATGTGCCATCTGATTTATAATTTGAAGTGAATGTGAAGGAGAAACATGAAATACTGCACAATATAATACCATCATAATCTTATATTTTCAAACAGACACAGAAATGCGACGAACTAAAAATAATATCTGAGGGAGCTGCGTTTCATATTCAACATAAAGCTCTGGACACTTGTAGATTGACTCACAGTGAGAAGAGTGACCATAACTTTTAAGTACTCTAAAATAATAAAAATAAATAAATACAAAATTGCATTCATGTAGGAGTAAAAGTATGGTGCTAGAAAAGTACTCTGAAAAGTACAATTTCTTAAAAAGTGACTCAAGTATGTGTACTACCCACCTCCGGTATTAAACCATACAATCCCATGACATTTTCCCTCTAATATTTTAAATAATATTCATATTATATTTGGCTAATAAAAATAAACCTTTATAAAATCACAATCAAGCTGTCTGTAACTTCCCCCGTGATCTGCTTTTGGTGAAGTAAATCTGTATTTACGCAGCTCTCCACACACTGAACTAAAACTGCTGCACTGGCGCGTTCTGCATACAGTCTGTGATACCATATGGCCAGAGTTTGGCACAAGTGTCACTTCGCACCTCGCCTCCGTGGCGCATGGAGACACTTTTGGGCAGGCGACAAAGCGCAATTTGGCACGTTCAGCACACGACCACTGATAAATAGGAGTTTCCTCCAGTCAGCGGCTCATGCATCCTCTCTGGACTTTACTCGGGACACATCTAACTCTCGGATACAATGGAGAACTTTGCTTTTAACCATGGATTTATCGCCAACTCTAATGGAACCGGCATTACGCACAGGCCGCTCCAAAGCGCGCCTTTGTGGAGGCCGTGGGCTGGCACGACCGGCGCAGTTACGCACATGGTAAGCCAAAAGTCCAAAATTGAATTAATCTGTGCATAAAATGTTTGGAGGATATGTGTCTAAACGTTGGCTGCACCTTTTGATTTTAGGCTCAGTCTGTGCGTCATGACGCCTCTGATTCAAACCTCGTCAAGCCCTGCCTGCAAGTCGTCCATCCAGTGAAGTAAATATCATTAGAATATTGTTTTTACGAGGTTGGACAGAGTAGCAGAGGTGGCTAGAGTTGCCAAAATATTTACTCAAGAAAGAGTAACTTAAAGAGTGACTGCTGGGACGCAACATCTGATTTATAATTTGATGCGAATGTAATTTGAAGGACAAAACATTAAATAATGCATAAAATCTGGTTACATTTTAAAAGGATGGGAAAAAAAATCATAATCATTTCATATCGTTAACCTTAAGCTTTTGCCGCTTGTAGACTTACAGTGGGAAGAGGAACACTTTTACTCAAGTTAGTTCAGTTCAAATATTACTCTAGTAGGACTTAAAGTACTTAAAGCTGCTAGAAAAATGAAAAGTACAGTTTCCTTAAAAAGTGACTCCAGTACATGTAACTGAGTACTTACCCACCTCTGCTTATAATGTAGTAAGAATACAGCCTCTATGTTTCACAAAACCGTCCCTCAGTACTACAGCTTCAGCCCTCTCTTCATCCAGCGTCTCTTGCGCTGCCTTTTACGCACAGACACACAACTAACCCGCGCCTTTTCTTTCTTTTCAAGGCTTTTCTGGCCCAAATCCAAATGCTTCGACTACCTGTACCAAGACGCAGAGCAGCTCCTGCGTAACTACCCGGTGCAGGCCACGATCTGCCCGTACGGGGACTCCAGCAGCGACGAGGAGAGCGGAGACGAGCACGACGAAGAAGACGAGGACGAGGAAGACATGGCGAAAATGGAGCTGAACTAAACGCGCTCATAAAGACTGGACATTTTATATTATTATTTTATTTTAACGTAATATTATTGGTAATTTATTGATGTAAATATTGTCAATAGTGGTCGCTTATGTACATACCAAGATAAGCCATGTAAATACGTTAATTTATTCTATATACGACTCCTACCTCTTTTTGTACCGTAAGATTTATAATAAAATACGAATATTGAAAATGCTGCTTTCTGTATCTTTCCATGCTTTTTATTTTGAACTAACATGGGGTATTACGAGACAATTAGCCAAGTTTGGTTCAATTTTACGCACGAGTGGAGCGTCATTTGTCTGCGTAAAGTTTGCCAAATGGACACAAAGGCATCCACTAAAAATAAACAGTAGTCTCATTTTAATGCTTGCACCTTAACAGTTATCCAAATTGCGCACTGGTCCATAGCGGTTCCACAATGCGTAAAAATCAATTCATACCATGTATCCAAGCTCCGTGCGTCTTGAAGTGCGCAGTGGTTTCCCATGGAGAGGTGATGGAGGTGTCAAACGGGCTTAAAGGCACCAGCTGTGTTTCCTGCTCGCTGACGCCTCCACGTGCGGGAACGTGTCACGCGTGAGGTGTCAGGCACGTGCGCGCAAATGTGGACAAACGCGGCACCTTGAGTCGTGCCACGTTAAAAGCTGTGCGGTAATTACATGCCGGTAATTAATTATAGTGTAATATAAACTGTTCAAAGCGGTGACACTGATAAAACGAGGATGTGTTTGGGAGGATGGGAGGGCATCTGACACACAGAGATACAGGAGGATGAGAAAGCATATGATATAAAGGGTTGTAGAAGGTTGGGAGGTCATCTGACACATAAGGATGTAGGAGGAAGGGAAAAAGGGCATCTAACACACACAGGGATATAGCTGGGTGGAAGGGCATCTGACGCATTAGGATATATGAGGATGGGAGGGCATCTGACACATTTGGACAGGGGTGTCAGACTCATTTCACAGAGGACCACATCAACAAAATGGCTGCTCTCAAAGGGCCAGATGTGAATTTAAGACAGTATAAATATAACAAAATATAACCAAATGTAATGTAAAATAAATGTAACTACTTTTTAATCTTGTTAATTAATCATATTACTTATTCAGGTAACAAATATTGCATAAGACTTTGCACAGATATGAAAAAATGTCTGTGTAACTGTGTATCTCCTGATAAACTGATATTTTAAGGCAGTCATATGTTTTAATTTACCTTGTTGCGGGCCACAAAGTGATGTGGAGGGTCACATTTGGCTTGTGGGCCTTGAGTTTGGCACATGTGCATTAGGATATAGAGGGATGGGAGGGCATCTGACACATTGCTTGTCTGTTTCTGTTTCACTGTTGATTTTCTAATTCTGTTGGTTAATCAACTCTCATGTTCAGCCCTAAGAGGCGACTGCTGTCGTGATTTTGGGCTCTACAAAAGTAAATTGAATTGAATTGAATTGGGCTATAGAAGGATGGGAGGGCATCTGACACATTAGGATGTAGGAGGATGGGAGGGAATCTGACACATTAGGATATAGAAGGATGGGAGGGCATCTGACACATTAGGATATAGAAGGATGGGAGGGCATCTGACACATTAGGATATAGAAGGATGGGAGGGCATCTGACACATTAGGATATAGAAGGATGGGAGGGCATCTGACACATAAGGATAAAGGAGGATGGGAGGGCATCTGACACACAGGGCTATAGGAGAAGATGACAAACTGAATATGACTTTGTATATTAGACAGAGATTTAAGTATTTCAATCCAGTATCTTCATTGTTTATTTGTACAATGATTCTTTTGGTTTAAGTTTTGTTCGTGACCATGTGAGACATGTCCATAGAGTGTATGAATAATCAGCCTGACTGAACTGATAAACTGCACCTGATGAACCGAGTTTGCCATGTTCAATTTGACTCTGTGACTGTCGTAATGTGGGGTGTGAGGTGGACCAAAGATGCGGGACTCGGGGCAAGTTTAAGGGTGTTTATTGACAGAACAAGACACAAGACAAGTGACGGGAGAACATACGAGGAGCTGGGTGCAGGGGTGCAGGTCAGGGTCCAGAGATGCAGGGAACACACGAGACGGGAACACAGCTGGTACCGGGAGAGAGGGTCGGAGACGGGAGTCCAGAGCAGTGCAGGGAGGCTTGGTGCTGAGCGGGAACACGAATGGGAACACAGGCAGGACACGAACAGGACAACAGGCAGACGAACCGATAAAACAGCTGGTAGACAAGCAGGACAAGCAGGACACGAACAGGTAGCACAGCAGGGACACGAGGACAAGCAGTGATGTGAACCGCACGCAGACACACGGTGACGATCAGATGACCTGGCAGAGAGAGCTGGGTCCTGGCTCCTTTTATCCTCCCGCAGGTGCGTTGATTGCGCTGTTAAGCTGCAGGTGCGTGCCGGAGGAGCCAGGGCTCCACCCAGCTCTGGACTCAGGCAGGTGAGGGAGGGGGAGAGAAGACACAGGAGGCAAAACAGGAGCAGGGAAGCTGGATCATGACAGTGACAGACTTTTTAAAAGTCTGATTTGAATGGCAGGTTCGGGTCTGTTTGTCTGCCAAGATATCTATATTCTGTCACGACAGCAAAAACATCTGTCTCGTTATTTGTTTGCAGTGTTGGATCTAGAGAAGAACATAACACTGAGTTTTAAGCATTGTAGTTTTTTGGGTAGTTGTGTAATTTGTGGTGTAAAAATAACAAAAAATAGATGAGAGGGCATCTGATATGAAGGTTTATAGGGGGTGGGAGGGCATCTGAGACACGAGAATCAATTGCCACATTATCAGATTTAAATGTCGTCATATTTGTGTCAAGTTAAGTGAAGTTACACTACACCAATCAAATGTTTGGACACACTTTTTCATTTCTTCTTTATTTCACATTGTAGATTCTCACTGAAAGCATCAAAACTATGAATGACACATACGAGTAAAAAAATACAACTCACAATAACTTAAAACTTGTTCTGGATTAAAATAAACTTTAAAATATCCTTTGCTTTGAACACAAAGCAAAGTGAGGAGCATTTATTTGCCACATAATTCCATATATCCTACATCAGGGGTGTCAAACTCAAATTCACAGTGGGGCAAAATTAAAAACTAAGACAAATTCACAGACCAAACTCAATGTTTATTTAAAAATTGCCTGCACCTCACATATAATGTTTAACCTTTTCATATGGAAACAAACTTTAGTTTTGCTTAATCACAAAACAGGAACAGCTGGAACAGCTCGAGCCTGATATTACAAACATATGAGAGATTAAATTTGAAATAAAAGACACATCAGTAGTATTCAGTTCTTATTTAAATACATAAAATAAATTATGTCTCTCTCTGTAGCAATTCATTTGGCCGAGGTGACCAGTAGCTTGGGTGGCAGCTCTAATGCACATTTGATATAATCTCACGGGCCAATTATAATTACACTGTGGGCCAGATTTGGCTCCCGGGCCTGAGTTTGACGTATGTGCCTTACAGCATATATTTCATGTCATTCGTATGTATTTAAAACATGGGAAGTAGAAAAACAAACAAACAAAAAGAAGAAAACACACTGAATGTGAGAATGTGTCCAAATGTTTGACTCCAGCATCTGAACTATGACATATCCATTTAACACCGTGCTAACTGACTCTAATCGTCTTATCATTTTTCACTGTTTATTCATGTGACCAGTGCGAGACTATATTGTCTTGACAATAATGACATTTCTATAATATCACAGTGAGAGTCAAATCTAGCTTTCCACACTTGAGCGAATCAGAGGCTCATGTGTGAAGGTTCCCAGGGCTGGTGTGTGGAGGTGTTTCCCAGGCCGGAGGTGTGACAGTGGGTGTGAGCTCAGTGGAAGTGTGGCTGTCCTCACCTCTGCACCGTGTATCCAAGACCCAGACTCTGAGCAGTGACCCAGTAACGCCCTCTGCCGTGTCTCGAGAAAAAACTGTATAAAGAAGTGGACTAAGTGAGTGTGACGTCACCCACAGCGTTTGGCTCCAGTCACATGAAGCTGATCGAGGCTAAAGCAGTTATAGCGGCCAATTTGGGGCAGAGTTCTGACCTCATATCATAGCAACTAAAGAACCAATCCGGAGCGAGGCTGTTGAAGGTAACGCCTCTTCCGGCCCACACCGCTACTTTAGCAGGGAGTTTAGCAATGCTGTCAATCAAACCTGTTGCTAACACTAACGGGAGCGACCTCTGGGAAAGAAGGCACTTCATTTGTCTGTTATTAATGTTCATATCTTGACACAGACACAACAGCAAAATAAAAACACCAGAATCATGTAACTTGGATTAATACGAACATTTTAAGACCAAAATGACGAGTCTGACAGCAGCAGTTACAGAGAGAGGGGCCACAGTTTTTCAATAGAAAGTGAATCGCAGCGATGAAGTTGATGGAGTGCACCCATACTCACCTCATATTTGGAACGCTACGGCTAGCGGGTTAGCTGTGTCCATTTTTACATGCAGACTACGAGCTTGAGCCAAAACTAGACATGGGCGTCCAATCAGATTTGTTTATTTCAGTGACGCAGGAGAAACGAAGGAGCTCATTGGTCATTTATCGTTTACAATCAAAATGACGTTTCTCTCACCTCCGATTAACAGAGTTTTGTGGTTCATCCATTGAGTCACCAAATACATTTTAAAGTATTGAGTAACCCACTGATTTAGGTTAAAAATAGGTGATGTATACAGTATTTCATCAGTATTTTCATTTGCCATCATCGCTTCTGTTTCCAATTAATTTCACTATTGAATTAACTTGTTTTTCTGAGTATGCTATTTTTGTATGTTTTACCATTGGTTCATTGTGGCTCTTAAGTCTCTTTAGAAAAGCAAACAATGGGTTCTCTTCATAACTATGCTACACAGTCCCACTATAGTTAAGTACGTAGTTTTTTTTTATTATACCTTGCATGCTTCCATATATGCACTTTAATACATTTAAAAAGGGATTATTTTACTTCAAGGGGTGTTAACTGCTAACACATAACATTTATGGGGCGTGGGGGCGACAGTAGCTCAGTTGGTTGGGTGTTTGTCCACTGATCCGAAGGTTGGCGGTTCAAATCCCGCTCTCTACATAAAACATCATTGGTTGAGTGGTTAGATCCACTGACTTGAAGGTTGGCGGTGCAATTCCAACCCTCACAGATGAATGCTGTCGTTGTGTCCTTGGGCAAGACACTAAACCCACCTCGCCCCCAGTGTCTGCGTACACTGGTGTATGAATGTGTGTGTGGATGGGTGACTGGTTCCTTGTTGTAAAGCGCTTTGAGTGCCTTGAAGGTGGAAAAGCGCTGTATAAAGATGTGACCATTTAGATCACCACGTTACCTTTTATTGTTTAGAAAATGCTATTCACGCAAAACAACATTCTGTCATAATGTCTGGGGAATTAAAGATTCAGTTTGGGAGTGAAAGTTTGATAGAGGGAATGTGAATGTTGGTTGCCGGAGCAGATAGTAG
This sequence comes from Periophthalmus modestus, assembly GCA_019594935.1. NCBI lineage: Eukaryota > Metazoa > Chordata > Actinopteri > Gobiiformes > Gobiidae > Periophthalmus > Periophthalmus modestus. The sequence goes on along the minus strand of JAIEZT010001328.1, from coordinate 24,919,663 downwards.
AGACGTCTTCAAACCGGTCTTAGGAAGCTGGGTCGGAGGCTGAGGTGCAGGGTAGTTCGAAGGAGCGGGATCTGGTGAAAAACGAGAAAAAAACAGCTGAGTACTGTGACCATAGTGGCGAAAACTAGACTGAGCGGAGCGTAGCTGTACCATGGGGGATGCACTGACGATCTGGTGGAGTGTGTAGGATCCTCAGTCCCTTTGTACTCCCGAGGTGGAGGCTTGATTGCGCATGGACTGCAGGTGACGTAGACTCGTGGGCCGAGCATTGGATAGAATCATACCGCTGAGGGAGTTAGAATAGGGCTCAGGAGAGATCACTAGATTACACAAACATGCCTGGATACGTCTAAAACAGTGGTTCTTAACCTGGGTTCGACTGAACCCTAGGGGTTCGGTGAGTCAGTCTCAGGGGTTCGGCGGAGCACCTGACTCCTATGATTCGCGAACTGCGAGCGTCTCCAGATGCCGGCCGTGTCCCAATTCAACAAATGCACCAGTCAATGTGTCTATCAAAGTACCCGCCCGACTTAAATGCACCGTTCGAACGGTGTATTTAAGGGCACTTTGGTGAATTGAGACACGGCATGACACACGGCATGAGACACGGCCAGAGTGATGCCCCGGCATTGACTGGGAGGATCCCGGCGACAACTGCGCTCTGATTGGTCGTCTTCGAGGGCAACATAAGCACGTTACCGTAATGACAGTAACATAATTAAAGAGCCCTATGCCTCTGCTTTGAGACGCTGTTTGAATTTACATGAAGCATAATTGGTGGTGGAGTTACGGTGATGGAAGTCCGGAACCGAGAATCTATCGGCAGTGATAGCATCCGATGCTAAAGAGTTATTATTTTAATCCGTACTAACTACGTAAAAAAGCAAAAAAAGAAAGTGATCAGATGAATATGTACTACATGGATTCACATATATAACGGAACGTGATAGGAGTCAGCGTCCTGTCTGCATGATTTGAAATGCCAAGTTAAGCAATTCTAGTCTAGTACCGGCAAAACTAAAGGAACACTTCCTTAACCTGCATGGAGATGGGGAATACAAGGACACAATACTTGCTGAATTCAAGGTGAAGAGAGCCAAATTTTGAAAAGGCTACTCTGTGAAAAGGTAAATATGTAATTTATTGTGAGTTCATGCACTGTATTGGTTTTGTTCTTTGAACACAGTGATGTTAATGCACGGTAAAACATACTTATGTCTTGAATTTGAAAAAAATCATATTTTATTTTTCAATAAAGAGGGGTTCGGTGAAGATGCATATGAAACCGGTGGGGTTCGGTACCTCCAAAAAGGTTAAGAACCACTGGTCTAAAACCTCTTCAGGCATCTTTTTCATGAGGGAACAATGTTATAACTTGGCAGAAAGCTTTAAAAAAAAAAGTAGATTTTGCACAATATTCCCTCTTTAGCAATTTCTGCACTGTGAGAGATATAAAAGTTCAGTTTGATTATGTTTGATTTTCTTGTGGTACTGACCGTATGTTGAACTCTTGGCTCCAGTCTCTTTCCCAGGGCTGGTCAGTGAATGTGAGGTGTGAAGTTCACTCACCTCTGGGGTCATTCAGGCTCCACAATGACCTCACTTCAACTCGTAACTAGGGATGGGACCATATTCACATATCCAATAATATCGTTTATCATGATAAAAAGAGTCGCAAATAATCATTTGTGGGGCATTTTATATAATCGTGATAACCGGCAACAAAGACAATCGCTGTTATATCACCAGAATGTGCAGTAAATAGGATTTATTCACAGAGGAGTCGACAAGGGGAAAAGGGGGCCCAGAATTGGAGCCTCTTCCTATTAATTTGTATTAAAGGAGGGTCCAAAACCAGGTTTATTACAAAAACAGAAAACTTGCCAGCATGATCCATAACGAAAAAACAGGAACATAGATGAACAAACCGAAGACGAACCAAAGACAGGGCAAACAAAAGACAACAGAAGACAAGAATCCAGCAACAGAACAGGGCATCAACAGAATATAAGGGCTGCCCCCCTGATTGGCAACAAGGAACAGGTGCAGAGCCAACCAGGGAGGCAGCAACCAAGAACAGAACTGGAACGGGGCACGAATCAGGAACAGGATCAGGAACAGGAACAGGAACCACCGGCGGGGCAGACAAGGAGGGAAGGGGACAGAACCCCGGTGGTCGAAGGCAGGCAGGGTTAGGAGCAGGAGCAGGCAGGGTTTTCATATATGTGTATTTGTATTTGATAATAAAGTTGGACTTTTGCAATAAAATGTTCCTTAATTAACTATTTTCATCATTAACTTAATTTCATCATTAATTTCAACATCATTATTGTTAGTGACTATTTCATATAACGCATATAACGTGACATTCTGTTCCACCCTCACAGGAAAAAAGTTTGGGGAGCCCTGCAAACAATAGTCATTTACATAAGTCTTAAAAACAATATAAATACAGTTAAAAGTTTGTTAAAATGTGTATTATATTTCATTTCTCTGTAATAGGATTTCCCTGTTTATGTCCAGTCTTATCCACAGCCTGTACTGTGGGTTGAGTTGATTATCCATCATAACTATCTTCTTCACAAAAGAACAATCAAAACTAAATTATAAAAGACGTATATGATCTGAATTTTTATATATATATATATATATATATATATATATATATATATATATATATATATATATATATATATATATAGCTCTGACTGGTCTGGTCTGACTGGTATATGTGCGTGACATGTAACAAAATATACACAATAATCACAATCATAATAATCAAAACAGTAGGACAATACAATGAGAACATAGATAATAATGTACTTGCCATCTTAGCACTGAGCATACACGCTACTCCCACTTACCATGTCAGCCGTGTTTTTTATTATTTATCCCAATAATGCCAAATACAAAATGGTCATATCCTCATTAATTCAATGATCAATAGTCAATAGAGACATGGCAACTTTACAATATGGCATTTAAAATAATCTTTTCTGTAAAGGTCAAATAAAATTAGTGATATAAAAAAACTCAAAAGTAGCCTAAAGCACCCAGACTCTCTCCTGTCCATGGGCAGGATGTTCCTAGCTGCTAAAGACTAAATTAGAGACATGTGCAGTTGAGTATGGCCCATTGACCTCGAGATATGCACAAACAATACCTATAGTGAAAATAGTACTATAAAATGTACAATTTAATGTAGTTCTCATTAAAAATGTTTGAAAGTGTACATGGTCTTAAATTCTGATGGGGAAGGTCTTAAAAAGTCAAAACAATTCTTAAATTTCACTCTAAAAGTTGTTCAGGAAACATGATAATAAGTAACATTTTGATCTCAGATGAACTTTGCTCTGGTTCATGTAGTGTCGGGTGTTGCGGTGTTTCCCAGGACTTGGTGGAGGTCAGCAGGGCATGTCCCGGTCAGCCCCTTTCTGCTGAGCCCTCTGTAGTGTGAGGACCCACACATGGAGGTGTCTGAGTGAACACTGTGAGGCTAATGCTAAAGCTAACACACCCCACTCCCACATTCACACCTAGACTTGTGCCGGGCAGGAGCACAGCACAACCACAAATGTATTTAGTGACCCGGTCTCCTACAGGAAATGTGTCAGTGTGAAGGAAGCGACTGCAGACCAAGTAGAGTTGAAAGAAGTTTTATCTGATATCAGAAGAGTGAACCAGACACATGCATGTTACATTACAAAGGAGCTTTCCAGTATGTACACCCTGAGAAAGGTACTATTTATAGAAGACTGGTTCTATAAGGACTTAAAATAATTTTACATACTGTCCGTACAAGGTCATAAATGTATTTACCGTTAACTGTTTACAGGACGGTAGAACATGTCACTAAAAAGATGCTTCTAGTCAATGAAAAAAAATTATTAAAAGACCTCTTGTAATTACAAGATGAGTGCATGGGCGAAGCCAACTTCGCGCGCAACTTTGACTTCTCCTTCACCCCTTGTCCTACGCAACTGACGCCATAGGCAAAGGATATGCATGTTTGTTCTTGCTAACATGACATAATTTTGAGTCAATGGTCTAACAATTGAAATACATGTAGAAGGAACAAAGAACATATTAGTGAGCTGTCTGTACAGAACACCTGGATCTTGTCTAGATATATTTAACCACAAAATAGATAGTCTATTTAGTAATATAAATAAGGTGCATATAGTATGTGGCGACTTTAATATCAACTTATTAAACCCCCACTTAAACCCCAAAACAACAGATTTCATCACAACAATGTATAGCAACAATCTATTCCCAGTTATTACTAAACCAAGTAGGATTACAGCAGATACAGCGACATTAATAGATAATATTTTCATAAATATAATAGGTAGTCAAATAACAGCCGGATTACTTATTAATGACATCAGTGACCATCTTCCTGTTTTTGCCATTTTCCATCAACTTTTAAAAAAGATAAAATTAAAACTGTTGAATATAAACTAACTAGAACCAGAACACCTGAAGCCATGGCTGCCCTCAAAGCAGACCTGTCCTCACAGCTGTGGGACGAGGTCTATGCCACTAGTGACCCTGACAGGGCGTATAATGTCTTCATGTCAGTGTTACTCAAACTCTATGACAAACATTGTCCACAAAGAAAAATCTTACTTAATTATAAAAATAAACAAAAAAACCCTGGATCACTAAGGGCATAGAAAACGCATGTAAAAAGAAAAATAATCTATATAAATTATTTATAAAAACATAGAACAAAAGAAACTGAATATAGATATAAAACATACAAAAATAAATTAATAAATATTATAAGAATAAACCAAAGGGATTACTATCATAAACAACTGGAACAGCACAGATCTAATATCCAAGAGACTTGGAAAATACTTAACAAAATAATTAGAAATGGGACTGAAAAAGCCCAATACCCAAACCATTTTGTCAAGAATGATATAGTAATAGATAAAATAAAAGAAATAACAGATGCATTTAATAACTTCTTTGTAAATGTAGGGCCCCACTCTGGCAAATGAAATTATAGAGCCTAGAGAAATGGATGGATTAAATGAGGGATTATTCAACGAAATACAAATTCTATGTTTATAAGGAGTGTACACGAGGAGGAAATTATACAAATAGTAAGAACATTTAAAACAAGAAGTCTACTGACTGCTCTGATATAAATATGTTATTGATTAAAGAAGACATCATACACTGTATAGTTAAACCTTTCACTTACATCTGTAATCAATCCCTTCACTACTGGTATCTTCCCTAGTAAAATGAAAAAACAGCCAAGGTAATTCCCATATTCAAAATGGTGATCGACACTTGTTCACTAATTACAGACCCATCTCACTACTTTCTCAATTTTCAAAAATATTAGAAAAATTGTTTGCAGTAAGGCTTGATAGTTTCATTGAGAAAAATAAATTATTAAGTAACCATCAGTATGGGTTTCGATCAAACAGGTCCACTTCGATGGCAGTCATGGAACTAGTGGAACAGAAAACAACAGCAACAGACAATAAACAATATACAATCGGCGTTTTTCATAGACTTAAGCAAGGCCTTCGACACCATTGATCATAAAGTACTTTTGAAAAAAATGGAAAGGTATGGTGTCAGAGGCACTGCACTCGCCTGGTTCTGGTTAAACAGCTATCTCAGTAACAGACATCAATATGTGCATATGAATAAGGTTGACTCAAATAAAAAGACCATTACATACGGAGTTCCCACAAGGTTCATTTTGGGACGAAAATTGTTCATTATGTACATAAATGATGTGTCCAACATATTGAAAAACTTCAAGTGCATATTGTTTGCAGACGATACCAGTCTGTACTGCTCCGGAAGAGACTTAGATCAACTCCTGGATACAGTAGAAAATGAGCTCAAAACAATAAAAAAAATGGTTTGATATTAATAAGCTATCACTTAACTTAAGCAAAACCAAATATATACTCTTTGGGAACAGACAAATCACTAAACAAATTAAAGTTAAAATTAATGACATAGAAATAGAAAGAGTGCATGAAACTAAATTTTTAGGTATTACCATCGACAGTAAAATAAGTTGGAAATCTCATATAAATAATTTAAAAACAAAAATATCAAAAACTATTGCTATAATGTGTAAAATGAAAACTTTCTTAAACCATAATTCACTGTTTATATTGTATTGTTCTCTTGTCCTTCCATACCTTAATTATTGTGTGGAAATATGGGGGAACAACTATAAATCCAACATGAATTCTGTATTCATACTTCAAAAGAAAGCCATTAGAATTGTCAGTCAGGCAGAGTATTATGCTTCCACAAACCCACTCTTCATCAAACTAAAAACATTAAAACTAAATGATCTGGTTAAGTTGAATACAGCAGTCGTTATGTATAAGGCCCATAATCATATGCTTCCAAACTGTATCCAGGAGCTGTTTAGACCAAGAGAGAGTCCGTATAATCTGCGGGGAACTGGGATCTTCCAAAAAAATTTGGTAAGAACTACAAAAAAAACTATGTGCATTTCAGTCACAGGGGTTAATTTATGGAATGGTTTAGAAGATGAATTAAAAAGCTGCTCATCAATTAAAGTATTCAAAAAAATGTATAAATTAAAAATTATAGATAAATATAGAGAATAGTATAAACTGTTGCTATGACAACTAAACGGGACATTAATCAACAGAGTATAAACTTGTCCATTACATAATATAAATAAAGTATTGAGGATATAAAATAGTAATAATAATAATGATATGTTGATGATTAGAAATAATAATTATGATTATGATGATAATAATAAATAATAATACTAATAATGATATATATATATATATATATATATATATATATATATATATATATATATATATATATATATATATATATATATATATATATAAATCCTAGAGGTAACTATAAGAATATAAAAATAATAGTTTTCTTCTGTATTATAAATTTATTTGTAATTGTTGTGTTCCTTTGTTTTTTTTTTTTCTTGTTGTGTATACTTTTCACATGTGGAAATAGGCAGGCATAAATAAGCTTTGCTTCAGCCAATGCCTTTCAGTCACACTGATTAGTTTGTGCATGTGACCGATAATGTTTTATTTATTTTTCCTTCTTTGTGTCTGAATAAACTAACTGAACTGAACTGAACTGAATGGCTGAAAAAATATTCATTTCATGGAATAATGTGAAATTTGGCAAAATGACTCTTCATGTCATCCTGACAAAAAAAACAGTCAAACGGAGGCATGTCATATCTTTCATTGGGTTGCCACGGTGATGCACGAAAGAGCCCATGTTATAATGGGAAAATTTCCAAATTTTCATACATTTCAAATATTATAACAATTTGTTACCTTCATTGAAAAACGTGAAATTTTGCATATTAACATCTTCAGGTTGTCCCTGTCAAACAAGCAATTATTTGCACGGTGTTGCCATGGTGATACCTCAAAAAAACATTCTACTGCATTTTGTCCATCAGGAGTTCCAATGTGTGTAGACTTTGTTTTGTGACAAGTACAGCCCAAAGCCACAATAAAACAAAGACAAGTGGTGCATTAGTGCCACTGTTAGAAAGTGCTGTGTCGACAGAGCGTGATGCATGGGCAGTGAGGGCCGTTCAATGCCGCTTGCGGCTTTAATGTGTTTGTTTTTCTCACAGCCAACGTGTTCACGTGTATCTGCTGTTTCATCGTGTTTAATGTCATGGACATGGTAGGACGCAGCACTCCCCACCCGTCCAGTGGGTGAGTGGAAACAATGACATGTGCAAAGAGAATGTTCTGTCATACTGGTTTTAGTGTAGACCCACTTGTGTTTGACCGTGAGCCGTAACACGAAACAGATATGGAATTTGAATCAGGATAGAGATTCATGTGGGGCCATAGTCCTCAGTAGTTTAGGCATCTTAGTCAACCAGTTATTTTTGTTGATCAACTATAGCTGATGTTGTTTATCATAAGATCAATTATTCTACTAAAAGAAGCATGGGAAAATCATTATAAAGTATTATGAATCTCTATGTATGTGACCCAAACTGTCTCAGGATCAAGCTTTAGGTTTTGACCATAGTACAATGTGTTTTGCAGCGATGTGCGGTCAGGTGATGCAGGTGAGGCAGTGCCTCACCTGTCATCACAGGGAAAAATAAATGAAATTATTATATTCATCCAATAATTTGTACTATAAAGTTATTTTCTATTTAACTTTGCAATTTTATTCTTTTTTTTACTCAAAATCGCAGATTTTTTATGTTTACCGTTGAAATCCTGAGAAGAGACGCGCTGTGAGGCACAGGCCATTTGTGCCTCACATGGACTGACTGTGCTGTAGCTCAGCAGTGACGCTGCTGCTTTAAGCAGCTGTGAAAAGGCACAGGGTGACCCCAGTTACCCTGCCTCATGGTAGGGGGCGCTCGTGAGCCCAGGGATTCTTGCAACTCCTGCAGAATAGGGGCCACAAACTACAATTTAGTTGAGTTAGCAAGTCAACTTTAGCAATTCACTTTTTTCTTCTTGTCTGGCCCTACTTTTTAAATGGAGGAAGATACATATTAAAGCTCAAGCTGTTTTCTAAACTGGACTTTTGGTCGAAGCAGGAGGTTGTAATTAAAGGACCGAGACCAACGCTAAAGGAGCTAAATGGTTTTGCTCCAGACGACAGGACAAAAGACTCGCTCTTTTCAAACAGAGACGTACAAAATGGGAAGAAATTTAATTACTTCAATCCACTGAAAATTGGGGAACCAGAATAAGGATAATATAAAAATAAAAAATAATACAAAACCAGCTTTTTATTTCATACTATTAGAGCTATTTCATGCAGACTTTGGAACTTTTATTTTGAAATTCTTTTTTATTCTGGCCCCAAGTCACTGGGAGAGAAACTGACCCTGGGCCAAATGTACTGACACCTGGTTTATACGTTTGTAAATCTGATTGTGACGACATTAGTGCCTCACCAGCCACGAACCTCACCGCACTGGTGTTTTGGTGTCTGTGTCTCATAGAATTAAAGTACATATATTCCAATTAATTTCAGTTTCAGTTCAAACCAAGTCTTTACTTGTCTTGGTGATATGACACCTGCTGTGGTGAATATTTTTCATAGTAATTATATCTGCTAAATTATCATAATTGTTTAAGCTCTTGTCAGTGCCCCGTCATGCCCCAGTTACCCATTACACAGGTCATGTCTTTAGTGAAGACAGACAGAGTGTCACAGTGTTTCCTGTTTGATAGAAGAACTTCTAAATATGCAGGATTTCTGTTTTGTATGAATGAAACAAAACAACTCCCTGTTTCTTTGTGATGAGGACCAACTACCAACTTATAATGTAGTTATAATCAAAAACATGCCTGAAGAAATTCTATGTGATGCATGTTTGAGTAATCTGACAATCTCTTCCAGGCCCTATTTGAACCCTTTTTACAGTTAGCAGTATAATCCTGTCCAAATAATCTCAAACTCATGAACACATACACTACACAACTCATGAACACATACACAACTCATGAACACATACACTACACGACTCATGAACACATACACAACTCATGAACACATACACTACTCAACTCATGAACACATACACAACTCATGAACACATACACTACACAACTCATGAACACATACACTACACAACTCATGAACACATACACTACACAACTCATGAACACATACACTACACAACTCATGAACACATACACTACACAACTCATGAACACATACACAACTCATGAACACAAACACTACACAACTCATGAACACATACACTACACAACTCATGAACACATACACTACACAACTCATGAACACATACACTACAGAACTCATGAACACAAACACTACACAACTCATGAACACATACACTACACAATTCATGAACACATACACTAATCAAAAGTATGGAGTCCCTACAGCAGGAGTGTCAAACTCAAATTCACAGAGGCCAAAATCAAAAACTGTGACTAAGGCGCAGGCCAAACTAAATATTTATTGAAACATTTTAACTACATCTGCATGTTTTTCAGAAGAGGTGGATTAAATTTGAGTGAGGCGACAGGTAGCAGATGCTAGTAAGTGTCAATAGAAGGGGCCGGCACCAACACATTTGCAAAGCATTCTGGGATTCATAGTATTAGAGGTGCATGCGCTATACTGGCACGACAGCAGGTGGCCCAGCTCTAATACATATTTAATATAATCTCGCGGGCCAAATATATTCATATTGAGGGCCAAATTTGGCCCACGGGCCTGAGTTAGACATGTCTTCCCTACAGGGTGTAGGGCCGATTGCTTTCCCAACAATAAAAGCTGCCTTGACGAAGACCTGGCCTTGACTACAGTATCCAAGCAACATGCATATTTGTTTTTGCAAACATGTCGTCATTTGCAAAAACAGATATGCATATCATCGTTTGACATTGTCAGTCAATGGGCTTCACGGACATGAGCCTCTGTAATCCTCAAAATGCTGCTTCCAATTGACCCAGTGATGGCACTTTTTGAAGTGCGTACTGCAAATGTGTGCCTTAATAATAAGCAAAAATTACATTGTTGGCCAGATGCTTAATTTTATTGAAAGCAAAAAACCCCCCAACCCAACAAGCTCTTCTGAGAGACATAATGCAATACTTAAAACTAGAAAAACATTCATTCTCACTGAGAAACAAACACAGCCTTTTATTGATTATTTTAATAGTGCATAAATATTTTGACTAATTTCACACAGCTTCAACACCCATCAGATATGCAGAAATGCAAATGCACATTGCTCCACATCATGGGTTTTTGGTTCCACCGCTGGTTGTTTATCCATTTATATCTTTATTTATATACCACACAATCTGTCTGCCTGGGTCCGCACAACCCTCCTGTTGTGAGGTATGACCAGTACTCACACCCCCCAACAGGAACGCCTTTGATTTATCCCTCACTTAGACTGTATAAAGTCTAAATGTAGGGATTTGGAGTTTGGAGTTGCATATTAGGAACTTTGGAATTTCGACAGTGAGTATTACAGCAACAAAACAGGCATTATGTGGACCCCACTTTCCTGATCAGCAGGCAGATCCTGCCAGACCCCATTGTAGATAAATATTCTACTAAAGAATTTGTTAATTCTCTCAAGTAGTGATTTCTTTTTGTGCACACCTGTTGCTTTACTTGTGTCCATATGTGCACCTGTTGTTTTTTGTCCCGATTCATTTTGTATAACAGGTTTGATGATGTGTCCTTTGCCTGCTCTGCTTTCTTTCCCCCCTGTTTTGTCCTCTCTTGTGGGTACTATGTTTTTGATATTTTGTGGTTTGTTGACTATTGGAAAACTTTCACACTCATCTTCAGAACTTGACAAAGAACAACTTGAATCCGTTCTGCCAACAACTGAAGGGTGTGGCGTTTGAATTCTTTTTTTCCCCTTTGTTTTTGTTGACCCTTGAGCTTGGCTTTTGTTGCTCTCTTTGTTTTTCTGTCCTACACGGGACACTCGCTTTTGAATCTTTTGAGGCTTTTCCAAGCCGGAGGTTGCCGGAGTGCTCTCATCTTCAGAACTGAAATCGAAGACTAAGTCTTCTTTAATTTCTCTAGCAGTTTTGGGCCTTCCACTTTTTATGCTAAATGTCTTCGTTTTGTTGGTGCTAGTCTCAGCAGTGCAGATTTTTTCCTCAGAACTTAAATCAGATGATGTGTCTTCATCTTCGTCTGGAGTGTTAGACCAGGTAATGGATTGGACGTATGTGATGAACGACATTCTCTTCTTTGGTTTATGGGCCTTCTGCTTGATAAAGGGGTGTGCCAGTGCTTTTTCCGGGGTGATTCTTTTTGCTGGATTTACTTGCAGAAGTTGGTTCAGAAGGTCAAAAAACTGCCTGGTCTCTTCCTTTTCGGTTTCGAGGACTGGCTTGGGGTAGACCCGCATCATGTTCTCCAAACAGGTGTAGTTTTTAGACCAGTTCCGACAAGGTATGACCGGCTTGCCTGTTTTGGCTGTGTACTCCTGTGGAGAGCACAGCTCATATCGGCCACATCTTTTAGTGAAGAAGCGTTGTGTGAAAAGCCCTTCTACGTGTTGCCCGACATCAGGCATGCCTCGCATCTGTGTAATAATTCTCAGCATTTCATACTCGCAGTGAATAGGAAAGAGATTCTGGCCTTGGTATAAAAATGCCAGCACACAGCCAAGACCCCACATATCAATTGCCTCATTGAATTTGGTTCCCAAAGTCACTTCTGGGGCTCGGTATCCAATAGGCTGGAGGACATAACCAGGAAGCAGGCTCCTCACAGTAGTGGAAACGCCAAAATCAATTAGCTTGATTTTGAATGGTTCAAGCTTGTGGTTAACCAGCATGATATTGTCTGGTTTTAGATCTCCATGAATAAGTTCGCGCTTGGCTAGTTCTTTGAACGTTACCAACAGCTGCTTGGTAATGTAGCCAATGTCTGAAATATGCAGAGGTTGGTAATCTCTTCTTTCCATGAGATCCCACAAGCTTTGATCTAAATGTTCCATGACCAGACAGTAATGGCCCCGGTATATGAAAGATGAAATAAACTCAACGACGTTTTTGTCTTTGCTCAAACAGCGGAGGCTCCGGAGAAGGTTGGCCTCATGTTTGGTTTCTCTAGACAGCTGAGGTCGAGATATTTTCACGGCCACATCTTTGTTTGTTGACAGGTCTATGCATCGAGCTACGTGCCCAAAGGTGCCTTTTCCTTTCACCTCCTTTATCTGAAAGGAGCCAAAATCGCCAGAAATTATACTGTCCACAGTCAAATCAGTTTCTTCCTTCATCCTTGACAACGACATCTTGTTATATAGTGTTTTGTTTTTTTTAAATACTCAAGAGAATATTTAAAGAAATGCGCCCGTCTCTGTCTCTGTTGAAGTATGAACTATACTGATGTCTGTAAGATGGGTACATACTGGTCCAATTACTGAATGGAACGTCACTTTGAACTGTGTGACATCACAAAGCCTCTGTGTTACCTAAGTGACTGTTGTCATGACGACATTAGAACATATAGATGGAATCTAGAATGTGATAAATAAAAACAAATAAGTAAAAACTTGTAATTTACTAATCGTGATTAGTTGGCTTTAAAAAATAATCAGTCATCGTAATTGTAATCTGGAGTATTCATGGGTTTTGAGGACTTAATCTCATTCAAAAGATATAATATAGCAACAGTTCTGCAACCCCAATTCCAATGAAGTTGGGACGCTGTATAACACTTTAAAAAATACAGAATACAATGATTTGCAAATCATTTTCAACCTTTGAAATGAATGAACTAAAAAGACATGATATTTAATATTCAAACTTCTAAACTTTGTTTTTATGCAAATATTCACTCAGTTTCAATTTGATGCCTGCAACACTTTCCAATAAACCTGGGACAAGGGCAACAGAAGAATGGGAAAGTTGAGAAATGCTTAAAATACATCTGTCTGGAACATTCCACAGGTGAACAGGTTAATTGGAAACAGGTGAGTGTCATGATTGGGTATAAAAGGAGCATCCCCGAAGGGCTCAGTCATTCACAACCAAAGATAGGGCGACGTTCACCACTTGGTGAGAGCAAATAGTCCAACAGTCTAAGAACAACGTTTCCCAACGTGCAATTGCAAGGAATTTAGGGATTTCATCATCTACGGTCCATAATATCATCAAAAGATTCAGAGAATTTGGAGAAACTTCTGTACGTAAACGGCAAGGCCGAAAACCACCATTGAATGTGACCTTCGACCCCTCAGGTGGTACTGTATTAAAACAGACATCAGGAAACCATTGTCAGTTAACACAGTTCATCACCACATCTCCAAGTGCAAGTTAAAACTGTACCATGCAAAGCACAAGCCATATATCATGTCGTAAAGTGGGGTGTGAGGCGGACCAAAAGTGCGGAACTCGGGGCAAGTTTAAGGGTGTTTATTGACAGAACAATACAGGGATGGGAGAACATACAAGGAGCTGGTTGCTGGGGTGCAGGTCAGGGTCCAGAGGTGCAGGGAACAACACGAGACGGGAAAACACAGGCAGTACCGGGAGACAGGGTCGGAGAACACAGGCAGGACACTGGCAGGTAGCACAGCAGAGACATGAGGACCAACAGTGAGGCGAACAGCACGAAGACACACGGTGAAAATCAGCAGACGACCTGGCAAGGAGAGCTGGGTCCTGGCTCCTTTTAAGCTCCTGCAGCTGTGTCGATTGCCCTGATGGGCTGCAGGTGTGTGTGGGAGGAGCCAGGGCTCCACCCAGCTCTGGAGTCAAGCAGGTGAGGGAGGGGGAGAGGAGAACACAGGAGGCGAAACAGGAACAGGGAAGCGTGGATCATGACATATCAACAACACCCAGAAACGCAGCCGTTTTTTCTGGGCCCGAGCTCGATTGAGATGGACTGACGCAAAGTGGAAAAGTGTGCTGTGGTCTGACGGGTCCACATTTCAAATTGATTTTTGAAATCATGGATGTCGTGTCCTGCGGGCCAAAGAGGAAAAGGACCATCCGGATTGTTATCTGCCCAAAGTTCAAAAGCCACCGTCTGTGGTGGTATGAGGGTGTGTTAGTGTCCAGGGCATAACCTGCACATCTGTGGAGGCACCATTAATGCTGACAGGTACATACAGGCTTTGGAGCAACATATGCTGCCATCCAAGCAATATCTTTTTCAGGGACGTCCCTGCTTATTTCAGCAAGACAAAGCCAAGCCACATTGTGCACGTGTTACAACAGCGTGGCTCCATAGTAAAAGAGTACAGGTACTAGACTGGCCCGCCTGCAGTCTAGACCTGTCTCCCATTGAAAATGTTATTATGAAGCGCAAAATACAACAACGGAGACCCCGGACTGCTGAGCAGCTGAAGTTGTACATTCAGCAAGAATGAGAAAGGATTCCTCCTGCAAAGCTTCGACAATTAGTGTCTTCAGTTCCCAAATGCTTATTGATTGTTGTTAAAAGGAAAGGTGATGTAACACAGTGGTAAACATGCCCCTGTCCCAGCTTTATCAGAGCGTGTTACAGACATCAAATTGAAAATGAGTGAATATTTGCTTCAAAATAATAAAGTTTATTAGTCTGAACATTAAATATCATATCTTTGTAGTTTATTCAGTTCAATATAGGTTGAAAAGGATTTGCAAATTATTGTATTGTCTACTTTTTTTAAATTTAGGCATGATCCAAGAAATCAAAACAGATAATCCTAAATTATCACCATAAGATCAACATTAAAGAAGAAAATGCAGAATAAAGTCAAAGTAGAGGCCTGTCTCACATCTTCAGGAAGATTGTTCCAGGTTCCAGGAGTTTTGGTCGAAGCAGGAGGTTATAATTAAAGGACTGAGACCAACGCTAAAAGTGCGAAATGGTTTGCTCCAGACGACGGGACGAAAGACTCGCTCTTTTCAAACAGAGACAGATGAAATGGTAAGAAATGTAATTACTTCAATCCACTGAAAATTGTGGAAACAGAATAAGGATTAAAAAAAACAATTAAAAGTCAGCTTTTTATTTCATACTATTAGAGCTATTTCATACGGACTTCGGAACTTTTATTTTGAAATTATTTTTTATTCTGGCCCCAAGTCACTGGGAGAAAAATTGTCCCGGGGTCAGATTTACTCGGCGACACCAGGTTTATGTTTTATGAATCTGACTGTGTCGACATCAGTGCCTCACCAGCCATGAACCTCACCGCACATCACTAATGTCTCAATATTTATGTATTATTAAAATAATCAATAAAAGGATGCCAGATTGTATAAAAAGCCTCTGTTTGTTTCTCAGTACTTTGGAGTATATCCTGCACACAGGGACTCCAGTTATCCATTTTTGAAGGAGAGCAGCGCCATCAGGAGGCTGAAGGTGGCATCATGACTGAAGAAGAACCGAAAGTTTGGAGTTTTAATTGTTACACATCATCCACAGGGGCATAAACGCAACACGTGATACAACCAGAAAACTGGAACAAGCGGCTGTCTTTACCAGGCTGAAAACAGGACAAAATATTACGATCAGAAGGAGAACATTTCAACATTTTTGGAGTTAGAGGCCTATATAGCATTATTTCTTTAATCTATTTTCTAATGTTGTTTCCTGTTGTTTTGTTTCCTTCATACAAAACAGAAATCCTGCATATTTAGAAGTTCTTCTATCAAACAGGAAACACTGTGACACTCTGTCTTGCTTCACTAAAGACATGACCTGTGTAATGGGTAATTGGGGCATGACGGGGCACTGACAAGAGCTTAAACAATTATGATAACTTAGCAGATGTAATTACTATGAAAAATATTCACCACAGCAGGTGTCATATCACCAAGACAAGTAAAGACTTGGTTTGAAATGAATCGGAACATATGTACTTTAATTATATGAGACACAGACACCAAAACACATATATTGTACTATGGTCAAAACCTAAAGCTTGATCCTAAGACAGTTTGGGTCACATACATAGAGATTCATAATACTTTATAATGACTTTTTTATTTTTGTAAAGCCCAACATCACAACAGCAGTCGCCTCTTAGGGCTGAACATGAGAGTTGATTAACCAACAGAATTAGAAAATCAACAATGAAACAGAAACAGACAAATTGATCAGCAGAAAACAAGCAATGGATAACTGTCCCAGAACATCCCCTGGCCTTAGACCCTCCTTCTCGGCAAGGAAAAACTCCAAAAATCCAGTGGGAAAAGGAGAAACCTCAAGGAGAAGCACAGTGAAGGAGAGGTCCACTCGCATGGACGAACAGGCTTTAGATGTGTCCAGGACTAAGGCGCATCCAGTTCAAGTCTGTAGAGCCAGAGCCCACTCAACGAGCCGTCCATTCAGGCAAGGCGATCTAGGGTCCGGCCATCACCGGACGGTCAGGAGGGCATCTAGGGTCCAGCCATCACCGGACGGTCAGGAGGGCATCTAGGGTCCAGCCATCACCGGACGGTCAGGAGGGCATCTAGGGTCCAGCCATCACCGGACGGTCAGCGGCCAGGCATCTGAAACGGTTACACTCCCCAGAGGGGAGTGGGACAGCGGACAACATGTGAATAGCAATGAACAAACTGAATAGTAAATGTTGTTGATAGGGAAAACAGGAGGAAAAAGAGGATAGTGCTCAGGTTACCATACTTCCCCCAGCATGGCTATCCCTAGGCACCCTAACTAAAAATACATGGTTTGTTTCTGGTCCTAGCTAGCCTGACCATAAGCTATTTCAAAGAGAAACGTTTTAAGCCTGGTCTTAAATGTAGAGACTGTGGGGGCCTCTTTAACATGGGAAGGGAGCTGTTTTTGCTTACTTCAATTAAATTTGAAAAATATCTGGTTTGGGACTTCTGCAGAGCCTTCTTATAAGTCAATAGGCAGACTTTCCATGCCTTTAGTGATTGCTCAGAGCGGGAGTAGCGCCATGACCTCTCTAATTTTCTGACCTTTTGTTTGAGTGAGCGCAGTTCTTCATTTTAACATGGGGCAGGAGGTCTGGGCCTAACATTCTTCTGTTTTAAGGGAGCTACAATATCAAGAGCGGTTTTCAGGGAGTACATAGATCTGTCAGCACAGATACCACACTCCATGTTTTCACTTTCTGCTGTGATCCGTACACATTGGTTCCTCGCTATATCACAGTTCACCTTTCGTGGCTTCGCAGATTTTTTTTGTGAGCAATTTTGCCTGCTTTTTTTTACATTGTATGAACGTGCATTGTATTCTGCGTCCTGATTGGTTAAGGCACTGCAGACCATTGTCCATTAGTCTTCTCTGTGCCGTGGCTCCTGTACAGTACAGAATGTGTTCAGACAAATTTATATAAACTTTTGCGTTATTTGACTTTATTATTTCATGTATTAACATTTATTTGGAGGAGTGGAGGTGAGGAGTTCAAGTATCTTGGGTCTTGTTCACGAGTGAGGGGCGGATGGAGCGTGAGATTGACAGGCAGATCGGTGCAGCGTCTGCAGTGATACGGTCGCTGTATCGGACCGTCGTGGTGAAGAAGGAGCTGAGTCGAAAGGCAAAGCTCTCGATTTACTGGTCAATCTACGTTCCTACCCCCATCTATGGTCATGAGCTCTCGGTCATGACCGAAAGGACAAGATCGAGGATACAAGCGGGAGAAATGGGCTTCCTCCGCAGAGTGGCTGGGCACACCCTTAGAGATGGGGTGAGGAGCTCAGTCACACGGGAGAAGCTCGGGGTAGAGCCGCTGCTCCTTCACGTCGAGAGGAGCAAGCTGAGGTGGCTTGGACATCTGCTCAGGATGCCTCCTGGACGCCTCCCTCGGGAGGTGTTCCGGGCATGTCCCACAGGGAGGAGGCCCCGGGAAAGACCCAGGACACGCTGGATGGACTATGTCTCTGGGCTGGCCTGGGAACGCCTTGGGGTCCCACTGGAGGAGCTGGAGGACGTGTCTGGGGTGAGGGAAGTCTGTGAGTCCCTGCTTAGACTGCAGCCCCCTGCACCGGATAAGAGGAAGAAAATGGATGGATGGTATTAACATTTATTTGGGTCATTAGTATTTTGTTTATTACTTTACTTTATTTACTTATTTTATTAACAATGACTATTATTTTTTTATATTATGTTGGATACATTATTTACTCTCTTCATAATAATATTGGTTCCTACTTATTGTTGAAGTACAGCTCATTTGAGGAGTGCACCGATAAAAATGTGCACCGATAAAAAAGAGTGAATGGCACAGGGCGCTCACGACATGAGAGAAAAAGTCTACACACCCCTGTTCAAATGCCAGCTTTTTGTCATGTAAAAAAATGACATATGTGACTTGTAACTTGGCCTGGCGATGTCGACTCTATGGAGATAGTTATGTTTACTGCCACACTGGAGCATTCTAATAATGTGTCTAAAGAAACAAGCAGGTGGCGTCCCCTTACCAGAAATTTGAATTGGATTTTCTTAATTGCTCTGACCACGGAGGACGCTGCATTAGTTTGAAACCATGAATATGAATACTTTTGGTTTAAAGTAGAGTAAAGATTGGAGACTGGTATAAATGTTATTTTTCCCAGATCTTAGGGTTCACAGCCTGTTTTTTCAGTCCCATAACACCAGCCACATTTTAACTCAGAATCAGAAAAAAAGATTTATTGCCATTGTCAGTGAACAAAACTCACAAAGAAGAACTTGCTTCTGTGGTTTGCTGCAGAAAGTCCTCCAAAGCCTCTGACTGTGGGCTCCAGTCACACCTGACTACACTGTACTGGAGGCCTATCTTTTATCAATCAGCCGTGAGAGAGCTCCCTCCAGTGGACAGTATCTGCACCAGCCCCTCTGCTGCAGGGTGGAGTGGATCAGAGGCTGACACAAAGACTACCCCACAGAGACAGGCCACGGTTTAGTGATGACAGGCATTTTGGCCTCACAAGGCTCTACAAATATGAAGATCCTCTTTTTCTAGTGTTTCAGGTTTGGCACAATTCAAACGTGTATCAGCGTACAATGTTCCATTGTTAAAAGTATAAGATGACTAGTTTTTTCAAATATTTGACTAACCAGAATCGTTCTGGTTACTGGTGGAGTTTGGTTGTGTCATAGTTGAAAATGCATGAAAAATGCGTGAAAATGCATAATTACAGTAGGCTGTGTAGTCGGCTAAAGCACAGCTGTGTTCAAAGTGTTCCTCTGAACCTGAAGTGACAGTATTGAAGTAGGCCTCTCTGTGTGGGATAGTCATGCTTTTGCTCTCCTGTTGTGTCCAGGGGTGGCAGGCCAAAGGCTTTGGAGAAGATGAGTGAGTTCTGTGAAGACAATGAGACGAGATGTTCACACAGCTGTGGGACCACAGCAGCCAAAGAGAACATGCTTTCAAACATCTTTCAATAATGTTTTTCAGATCACAAAGTCTTGACATTTATTTGTGTTTTTATGTCGGCTTAAACAGTGGATTGAGCCAGAAGTGCAGGTTAGTTATGTCCATTTATATAAACACTCTGTGTCTTTGTCCCTCAGTCGTTCAAGTATGATCCATAGTAAAAGAAAAATTCAAAAGAATTTTTGTTACCACACGGCCTATGCACATAAACCTTGGCATTTCAGACTGATTTATCTGCTGGGTTATACCAAGAAAGTTTGTGCAAGACAGGTACACTCCTCTACTGAAGTTTTAGGAAAGCTGGTCATTGTTTGTTTCGATTGTCCAAACCACAGGACACATAATAGTACATTATTATACCTTTCAAACATGAAACAATCGCTTACAGATATGAGATATTTAGTTTCACACATGAGTGAAAACATTTATGTTCTGATTACAACTGCCATTCATAAGGGGTTGATTATACCCCCCCCATACCCCCTCTCCTCCCACCCATACCCCGTCTCCTCCCCCCCATACCCCGTCTCCTCCCCCCCATACCCCCTCTCTCCCTCTCCTCCCACCCATACCCCCTCTCCTCCCCCCCCATACCCCTCTCTCTCCTCCCCCCCTCTCCTCCCACCCATACCCCCTCTCCTCTCCCCCCATACCCCCTCTCTCCTCCCTCTCCTCTCCCCCCTCTCCCCCTGCCCCCTCTCTCCCTCTCCCCCCCATACTCTCTCTCTCTCCCCCCATACCCCCCTACCCTCTCTCCCTCTCCTCCCCCATACCCTCTCTCCCTCTCCTCCCCCCCATACCCCCCCTCTCCTCCCCACATACCCCCTTTCTCCCTCTCCCCTCCCCCCATACTTTCTCTCCCTGTCCTCCCCGCATACTCTCTCTCTCCCTCTCCTCCCCCCATACTCGCTCTGAGTAGTCTGAAGTACTGAAGTATAATACATTTAATAAATGTGTCTTTTGTGCAGATCTGTGCAGAGTTTCACAGAATAACCCATGTCAATCTCAAAAAAACAGTTCTACACTGAATTTGACCAACATCGTGCACGTCTTCAAAGTCTTCTGAGAAAAAAGGCGTCTCGTCCTGATAAAGTTTCTGAAGTCTTGGGTCGGCTGCTCTGCATTTATGATCGTCTGGTAAGTACCGTGTCTGTCTCATCTTCTTTTGTCTCTACCTCTGCTCCTGTGTGCCACTTTTTTTTCTTTCCATCATACTTATTCTTTGCATTTTATAAGTCGATGTCCAAACGAGTTTCTGTTGTGTCTGTCCATCTACCTCCATGATAATGACTCAAGTTTTCTCAACACATGAGATGAAAGTGTCATCAACATTGTGACTGATCCCCTCCTATTTTTCTTCTCCCTTCTTCCCCCTTCTTTTTCATTCCCTTCCTCTCCCTCTTTTCCCCCTACCCCCATCTCCTTTCTCCTCCCTCTGCGCTCCTCTTTTTCCAGTGTCTTGCCTCCTTTCTCTCTTTTCTCAGTGTCATGTAATGAAATTCAAAAATGTGCATGTTTCCATTTGTTTATGCATTAATACAAATACATATAGTGTATTTGGTTCAATTTGAGTAGATTTACTAAACAAGGAGCCAGACCTGGTCAACAAAGGCTGCAGTAAACAGTTAAAAACTTTTGTATCAAAGGCACTAAAAGTTTTAAGTTTTGTGTACTCGTTTTTTATTCTGTCGAAAAAGATGATAAATATTATTTACACACTACTTAAACTATGCACTATTTAAAGATAGACAGTTTGTTAACTCAACAACTGCACATTTTTAGAGTAGTCTGAACGTATCAGGTTGCAGGCTGCAGACTTTTTAAAGAAATTGCACTGTTCAGAGTACTTTTCTAGAAACATACCAGTGACGTGTGGTGAGGTTCATGGCTGGTGAGGCACTGATGTCGTCACAATCAGATTTACAAACATATAAACCAGGTGTTAGTACATTTGGCCCCGGGGTCAGTTTCTCTCTCCCGGTGACTTGGGGCCAGAGAATAAAAACATTTAAAAAAAAAAGTTTCGAAGTCCGTATGAAATTGCTCTAATACAGTAGTTTTTAACCTTGTTGGAGGTACTGAACCCCCACCAGTTTCATCTGCACATTCACCGAACCCTTCTTTATTGAAAAATAAAATATGATTTTTTCAAATTCAAGACATAGGTGAGTTTTACTGGTGCACAAATGAACTGGGCACTAACATCACTGTGTTCAAAGAACAAAACCAATACAATGCATGAACTCACAACAAACTACATACAAACCTTTTCACAAAGACATGACCTTTTTTTAATACTACCACACTGAAATTATTTTAATTTTTAACCTCATGTATTCCAATAATGAACTTATTGTATTCATGCCATTTATTTTTTTTAACATAACACACACCCATCACCTAATTTCCATCAGGTCAATAATAATGAATATTTACTGCAAATCAGTGACTTCTGCTGTTGCCTTTGAGACTAGTTCAGAAATGCGGCTTCACCTTGTGTCACTCTCATGTCATTTTCACAGCAAAGTCTGTTCCGTGTCTCATGCCGCGAGAACAGAACATCGAGCGGTGCATTTGGCGAATTGAGACACGGCGTCAATTCGACAAATACACCATTCGATGTACTGTTCAAATGCACTGTTCTATTGGAGGTGACAGAATCTGACACTATAGAGTTAAGAAAGAAATCACACGACAAACCATCACGACAGTCACAAGTTGATACTGAGTCACTAAATTCTCTGCAGCACAGACTGGCCAAGGAATGTAGCGTGATCACCAGCAGCCAGTGATGGACAAGCGTCTCATCACGAATCACATGAGTCGGGTGCGTGTCTTGACCTCCGTCGAACCCCTGAGACTGACTTACCGAACCCCGAGGGTTCAACCGAACCCAGGTTAAGAACCACTGATCTAATAGTATGAAATAAAAATCAAGCTGGTTTTGCATTGTTTTTTATCCTTATTCTGGTTCCCCAATTTTCAGTGGATTGAAGTAATTAAATTTCTTACCATTTCATACGTCACTGTTTGAAAAGAGCGAGTCTTTCGTCTCGTTGCCTGGAGCAAACCATTTAGCTCCTTTAGTGTTGGTCTCGGTCCTTTAATTATAACGTCCTGCTTCAACCCAAAGTCCAGTTTAGAAAACTGCTTGAGCTTTAATATGTATCTTCCTCCATTTAAAAAGTAGGGCCAGACACGAAGAAAAGAGTGAATTGCTAAAGTTGACTTGCTAACACTAAATTGTAGTTTGTGGTCCCTATTCTGCGGGAGTTACAAGAATCCCTGGGCTCACGAGCGCCCTCTAACATGAGGCAGGGTAACTGCGTGCCTCAACCGTCGCCTCTTCACAGCCGCTACAATGTGCTCAGTCCTTAAAGAGTTAAAGCAGCAGCTTAGCTACAGCACAGTCAGTCCGCAATGAGGCACGAACGGCCTGTGCCTCACCTCGCGTCTTTTCTCAGGTTTTCAACGGTAAATGCAAAAATTCAGCGATTTTGAGTACAAAAAGAATAAAATTGCAAAGTTAAATAGAAAACATCTTTATAGTACAAATCATTGGATAAATACAACCATTTCATTTATTTTTTCTCTGTGATGACAGGTGAGGCACTGCCTCACCTGACCGCAAGTCACTGTGAGACATTTATATCTATCTAGTTTTTTGCCTATCAATATCTGAAGTCAGCCCACACAATCTGTCTGCCTGGGTCCGCACAACCCTCCTGTTGTGAGGTATGACCAGTACTCACACCCCCCAACAGGAACGCCTTTGATTTATCCCTCACTTAGACTGTATAAAGTCTAAATGTAGGGATTTGGAGTTTGGAGTTGCATATTAAGAACATTAGGAATTTCGACAGTGAGTATTACAGCAACAAAACAGGCATCATGGGGACCCCACTTTCCTGATCAGCAGGCAGATCCTGCCAGACCCCATTGTAGATAAATATTCTACTAAAGAATTTGTTAATTCTCTCAATTAGTGATTTCTTTTTGTGCACACCTGTTGCTTTACTTGTGTCCACATGTGCACCTGTTGTTTTTTGGCCTGATTCATTTTGTATAACAGGTTTGATGATGTGTCCTTTGCCTGCTCTGCTTTCTTTCCCCCCTGTTTTGTCCTCTCTTGTGGGTACTATGTTTTTGATATTTTGTGGTTTGTTGACTATTGGAAAACTTTCACTTTCATAATATCATCAAAAGATTCAGAGAATTTGGAGAAATCTCTGTACGTAAACGGCAAGGCCGAAAACCAACATTGAATGTGACCTTCGACCCCTCAGGTGGTACTGTATTAAAACAGACATCAGGAAACCATTGTCAGTTAACACAGTTCATCACCACATCTCCAAGTGCTAGTTAAAACTGTACCATGCAAAGCACAAGCCATATATCAACAACACCCAGAAACGCCGCCGTTTTTTCTGGGCCCGAGCTCGATTGAGACAGTTTTGAAGAAAACAGCACTGTATGAAGTGCCAGAACCTCACGTGCTTGTTAATCATTGATACTGGAACATTTAAAACCAGATCACATGGCTGTATAAGGCTAAGGACTGGCCGCACCAGAACTGAGACGGGAAAGAGGCTTTTACCAGTTTTGCTTCAGAAAAATGGAATACACGCCAAGGAAAATCAAAACTGGATACGTTGGTGACCAGTCTTGGGAAAAACAGCGTTAAACAACATTGGTGTTACTAACGTGTTGTTTTTTCACTAACGGAGTAATTTAACAAATTACTTTTCCCAGCGTCCCAACCGCATTACCGTTACTGACAGTAAAATGTGGCGCATTACTATGACTTCAGTTCACTCTGCTCTTCATCAGAGTCTCTCAGACGAGGAGCTGCAGCGCTGTTGTGTTTCTTTGGTGAAAGAGGCTCGGGGTGAGAGGCTTGTTTGAGATGAGCGAGGCGGGCGCAGATAATCTTGTGAGAGTGAGGCCGATGCAGGCCGTGTCTCAATTAACCAAAGTGCCCTTAAATGCGCCGCTCGGACGCATTTTTCGGAATTACAATCTGTTAAACTGAAATAAATGTTAAAGGTTCACATCTGTTGTGTTTTTATTGTTTTAACATAGTAAGCAACGGCATACTTACTTTGCCTAGTAACTAGTTACTTCTCCCAAAAAGTAACTGAGATGGTAACTCAGTTACTTTTTGGGAGAAGTAACTTGTAACTATAACTAATTACATTTTTGAAGTAAGATTCCCAACACTGTTGGTGACTCAGTTGCAGTTTGATGATCTGATATTGCACTTTTATATACACACCTGCACTTGTTTTTGATGTTTTATATGGACTTACTTGTTTTGATTGTTTTTCGGTTTGTATTGTATTTTTAAACAGGCGCCCATGAAAAAGAGAGCCCGAGTGCTCTGATTCGGTCCCCCCTGTATAAATAAGAGAGAAAGAAAGAAATAAAGAAAGAAAAGGATTTGCAAATTATTGTATTTTTTTTTTTTTTAGTTTAGGCAAGGCAAGTTTATTTGTATAGCACAATTTCTACAGAAGGTAATTCAAAGTGCTTTACAGAATAAGAAAGAATCACAAATCAACATCATAAGATTAACATCAAAGAAGAAAACACACCTCCACCCTTTTGTTTGCTCATGTTTCAGATTTAGATTCACTAAAATTGCATTACCTATGTTTTTGTCAAGCCATGTTTTGGTTAAAAACATAAAGTCAAGATTAAAAAAAGAGATAAAATCATTAATTAACAATGACTTGTTACATAAAGATCTGACATTGAGCACAGTAAGTTTCAGATCAGTTTCAGTTGGACTGGATGTTATCTTCTTTCAGGGAATGTGGACTTCTCTGTCTAACTGTCCTTCTGTTAATCAGTCTACGTGGTGTAACTATAGAGAGAGCTCCATCACAGGGCCTCAGCTTTTATCATGACTGTATGTCCTGAGACAGCGGAGGCCCGGTGTGTCCTAGCTCTTGGTGATACCAGCTCTGGGGCAGGGCAGGGAAGGGCAAACGGGGGAGTTTGGGTGAGGGACCAGGTGAAAGCTGAGGTGGTGGAGCAGGGGGGAGCTTGGGGAAATAGGTGGGTACAGGGCAGAGTTCAGCATAGAAGCAGAACTCTTGAGTGTGCTATATTGTGTGTGATGGGAACCATCTTAATTCTTGATATGATGAGGCTTTCTAGATGAGTAGGAAGGACCATGGGTGAAGGTGTCGAGGAAAAGGAGAGTGAAGAATCCAGAGCGTGGAGGAGGTTTTCCATCAGCACTCTCACTCCACCTCTGCTCAGGTGTAGGCAGTTTCCCTTGAACAGGTCCTCTCGTCTCCAGAATAGATCAAAGGGAGGAGGAAAAACCTTCGTCAGCCAGTACATGTTACAGATCAAATTTCTAATGTAATGTATATATATATATATAGATATGCATGGCGGGTTCCTTCCCAAATCCAGCACCCTGAGACTGTATGCGAGCCGCAAGGAAGGAGGCCAAGAACTAGTGAGTGTGAGAACCAGAGTCCACGATGAAACATCCAAGATCCACAAGTACATCCAGGACAAGGCCCCAACAGATGATGTGCTCAGCGAATGTCTCAGACAGTGGAGTGCAGAGGACGAGGAGCTGCAGGAACCATCATGGAAGGACAAGGACATGGGATGTACCACCGGAACATAACTGAAGTGGCTGATATCAAGAAATCTGTCATGATCTCTGTCTGCTCCTGCCTCCTGTGTCTCCTCTCCCCCTCCCTCACCTACCTGACTCCAGAGCTGGGTGGAGCCCTGGCTCCTCCCACACACACCTGCAGCCCATCAGGGCAATTAACACAGCTGCAGGAGATTAAAAGGAGCCAGGACCCAGCTCTCCTTGCCAGGTCGTCTGATCGTCACCCTGTTTGCATCACTGTTTGTCTGCGTGCTGATCATCACCGTGTCTCTGCTGTGCTTCCTGCCCATGTTCGTCTGCTTGTTGTCCTGCCTGGTGTCCTACCCGTGTCCTGCCTGTGTTCTCCGACCCTGTCTCCCGGTACCGGCTGTGTTTCCCGTCTCGTGTCTTCCCTGCACCTCTGGACCCTGACCTGCACCCAGCTCCTCGTATGTCCTCCCGTCACCTGTGTTGTCTTGTGTCCTGTCAATAAACACCCCTAAACTTGCCCCGAGTCCCGCATCTTTGGTCCGCCTCACACCCCACATCACGACAAAATCCTACCAATGGCTTGAGAGAGCTGGACTGAAGGACAGCACAGAGGCACTCATCCTGGCTGCACAGGAGCAGGCCCTGAGCACAAGAGCGATAGAGGCCCAGATCTACCACACCAGACAAGACCCAAGGTGTAGGCTGTGCAAAGAGGCCCCTGAGACAATCCAGCACATAACTGCAGGGTGTAAGATGCTGGCATTGAAAGCATACATGGAGCGGCATAACCAAGTGGCGGGCATAGTGTACAGAAACATCTGTGCAGAGT
Organism: Periophthalmus modestus; assembly: GCA_019594935.1. Taxonomy (NCBI): domain Eukaryota; kingdom Metazoa; phylum Chordata; class Actinopteri; order Gobiiformes; family Gobiidae; genus Periophthalmus; species Periophthalmus modestus. The sequence goes on along the minus strand of JAIEZT010001328.1, from coordinate 24,892,384 downwards.
ACGGACTGGAAACCCCCAGGTCAAGGTGGGAAACACCTCTGAAGGTAGTGGAGAATGATTGAGCCAAGATCCTGTTTAAATCCAGGCTCAAAACAGTTATGTTTAGCTGTGCATATGACTGAAAGGTTTTATAAAGGTTTTTATTCTGCACTCTTCTATTTTAATGGTAATTTATGATGATTACTTATGATTATTTATGTTTTGATTTGTGTGATTTTAATGTCTTTAGGGTCAGAAGTGTCACAAGAGTCCCCAACTGGTAAGTAAGAGTCCCCGGTGAGGGTTAAAGTCCCTCACGAAGAAAGGTTGACCTCCGTGTTCAGGTTAAAGGCCTGATAGTAAAACAGTTATACAGTGTATAACTGTTTTACTGTATACAGTGTATTCAGGTTTGAGTCCTGTGACCCACCGTGGACTGGTGTAGTGGCCAGACGTGTCCCTACGTAGCTGGGTGTGTACAGTGCTTCCCTGGAGAGTTTTGGGGTCCCTCATTAATCAGTGCTAGTGCAGCCTCTGCAGCTCAGTGAATTCTGGAGGTTCTGAGCTTCACAATATACCTGCATGACATGTAACAAAATATACAAAAACTAAAAATAACATTTATTATAATCAAAACATACCATGAGAAAATAAATAATAATGTACTTGCCATCTGAGCACTGAGCATACGAGCTAATATTATGGTTACTGTGATGATCATGATGATGATGATTACTTTTAATATTATTATATAGTCCTGGTTTAGTCCAGGATCTGTTCTGAATTTATTCCCACTTACCATGTCAGCCGTGTTTTTTATTATTTATCCCAATAATGCCAAATACAAAATGGTCATATCCTCATTAATTCAATGATCAATAGTCAATAGAGACATGGAAACTTTACAATACGGCATTTAAAATAATCTTTTCTGTAAAGCTCAAATAAAATTAGTGATATAAAAAAACTCAAAAGTAGCCTAAAGCACCCAGACTCTCTCCTGTTCAGGCTCCACGTCGCTCGCTCTCGCCTCATGGTCCATGGGCAGGATGTTTCTAGCTGCTAAAGACTAAATTAGAGACATGTGCAGTTGAGTATGGCCCATTGACCTTGAGATATGCACAAACAATACCAATAGTGAAAATAGTACTATAAAATGTACAATTTAATGTAGTTCTCATAAAAAAAATGTTTGAAAATTCTGATGGGGAAGGTCTTAAAAAGTCAAAACAATTCTTAAATTTCACTCTAAAAGTTGTTCAGGAAACATGATAATAAGTAACATTTTGATCTCAGATGAACTTTGCTCTGGTTCATGTAGTGTCGGGTGTTGCGGTCTTTCCCAGGACTTGGTGGAGGTCAGCAGGGCATGTCCCGGTCAGCCCCTTTCTGCTGAGCCCTCTGTAGTGTGAGGACCCACACATGGAGGTGTCTGAGTGAACACTGTGAGGCTAATGCTAAAGCTAACACAGCCCACTCCCACATTCACACCTAGACTTGTGCCGGGCAGGAGCACAGCACAACCACAAATGTATTTAGTGACCCGGTCTCCTACAGGAAACATGTCAGTGTGAAGAAGCGACTGCAGACCAAGCAGAGTTGAAAGAAGTTTTATCTGATATCAGAAGAGTGAACCAGACACATGCATGTTACATTACAAAGGAGCTTTCCAGTATGTACACCCTGAGAAAGGTACTATTTATAGAAGACTGGTTCTATAAGGACTTAAAATAATTTTACATACTGTCCGTACAAGGTCATATACTGTTAACTGTGAGGAGCCTATTGAGGTGTTGCTGGTTGTGAGAATCGTGGTAAAGGTCAAAGGGACACCATCATGGATTCATACTAGCTGGGTCAAAACTGCTCCACACACAATGACACCTGACTTAACATCCTAGCTTCTCCATTACAAACTCAGCTTTTTTCCATTAGACATGCCATTGGCATACTATTCAGTATAGTGGGGGTTTAGGTCTACTTATATAAAATAATGACCCTTATTTTATGCATGTTGTGTAGTTAAAATATATAAATAAATAAATATATATAAAAAGAATGACAAAACAGGGCTTGACCGCTTTAGTTAAAGGCACCTCCAGATCAGTAAGGAATAAAGACGGGCTTGTGTCTAGTAATAGTTAATATGATTAGTAATAATATGATAAGTAAATTTGGAAGATCTGACTGAACAAATGACTCAAAGATTTTTTCTTTTTTTGCAGGCAACCATACTGTACTGTCCTGGCTAAACCCGACACTGCTGGTTGAATAAAGAGTTTATTGTCTCATATCCTGTGTTTCGTCTGCAGCTTCTGCACATTTACACATGTAGTTTTTACTGGTGTTTATTAATGTGCATTGTCCCTTTTCAAATAAATAAAATAGCAACAGTACACTGGCAAATGAGGCAAACGCACTTCGAATATGACATTGTGAAAAAATAGTCCTCCTCCCATTCCGTATGAAAGTGGTAGATTTTTGGCTTCTTACTTGGTCCAGCTCCCGCACTCATTTTATATCATTTATTAATTTTAGGTAGAAAAAAATTAATTGGAGCTAACTAGATAATGCGATAGCTTGATTTTGTTTGGCCACATTTGGCGCGTTTGTAGACGCATGTGTGTACAAATGCCTGGCGTCTACTTTTTGGGGAATGTCTTGCGATCTACTCGTACTACCTTTGAGATCGACCGGTAGATCGCGATCGATGTATTGGGCACCCCTGCTCTAGAGCTTCTGTTTGTGCGAGAGAGAGGGGAGGGCGTGGGTCTATGTCACCACGACTTAAACAGTGGAAAAAAGAGCTGCACGTGCGTTTTCATACGCTCCTGTACGCTGTACGGGTTGGGCCTCTGAATCCTGACAACCCACAGTCCCACAGTCACACTTAGGCTTGTGCCAAGCATGAGTCACAGCACAAAATGTATTATTTTTTTTCAACATTCAACACCAAATTTGTCTAACTTTTATCTTTGTGTTTATGACTTTTTAACAATCCTAATCCAGTATGTGTCCCATTGACAGCGTGAGTGAAGCCGAGGGGCCTTTGTGTGTCTGTGCCCACAGAGCAGAGGCCTGTGGAGGTGAGCGGGGTGATCTCGGCCTGGTGTGAAGAGCAGCACATGGAGGTGATACAAGTGTGACCCACATGAGCTAATGCGCTAAAGAACATTTTATGTTCATTTGAATCTACCAATATAGATTTCAAGATGAACTTAAATATATCAATTTCACATATTAAAATGGAAAAAAGGTCACATAATCTACTGTGTTTAATTAGGATCAATATTACATTTTCTTGAGATAACGCCAGTGAGTGACCACAGAAAACCCTTGTATATATTGGAAATATTTCTAGCATTCACCAACCTCAAAGTATAAAATTCTCTCACATATTATTTCATGTTGAACTCTGCAGGCCTGTCTTGACCTGACGTTGTGCCCTGATCAGAGCTGACCTCTGTGTGGTGTGAGGAGCAACGCCAGAGGTGACGAGGCCAGACGGAAGAACATGGAGCGTTCAGTGACCTGTTCTACTGCGGGAAACACAAGACAGGCCTTTTACCATGGGATTGATGCAATTCAATAGAAATATGCAGTTATGCACAGAATCATTCATAGACAAGGATTTACATACACATGAGACTTTGGTATTGATAAAATGCCATTATCTCAATTATTCTGACGATTATTTTTTTTATTTATTTATTTTTTATTTTATATCACTGTTAATCTTTTGCTCAGAACCCAAGATGTGTTTTTTTTTCTTCTTTATCTACATGATCTGTGTTTTTTACACTAAGTTGTCTTGTCTGTCATCATCCATTGTCTGATATTTATATTGATTTATTTTATTTAAGCAAGACCCTGAATCCTCTTAGAGAATGAATGGAGCAGGAAGAGCGGCTCTGCACTTTTTGAGAAAGCCGAAACTAGCCGGGTGCTCTCTGAAAAGGGTCTGTAAGTTGAATTTGTCGGCCTTTCCATGTTTGTTTTGGTTCGTTTGGCGCTGGCTTCTGCCTAAATCACAATGCTGCCCTGTCATTGATCAGCCTAACAAGATGAAGTTTGTGACCTCACAAAAATAAGCAGAATTCATCTGTCTGGTCAGGTTAATGTGACAGTGCTTGTTGGGATCTGTCAGCACAGTGTTCTTCTAAACTCCTGCCCCAGTGTCCACACAGACCATAGGTGTGAGAGTGGGAGAATGCTCCTCACTGCTCCTCCAGGTGCTGCTCCTCACACCTCCCTAAGGTCAGGGACAGTGCACAGGGACAGAGAGCTGGGGACCTTTCAGGGTTTTCAGCACTGATGGAGAGTACTGAGTTTACATGGCTTATGCAAGTATAAGTACTGGTGTCAAAACTTAACTTGAGCAATTTTAACCATGTTTTACGTCTCTTCATGTAATGCAGTGGGTTTAGATGATGTTAGATGCATTATGCGCTGGGAGTATAAAATGGTCACCTGAGTGCTGTGCGTCGATAAACAGGATGCTGGCTTTGGTTTGATAACATGTCGGCTCTGCATATAAGTTGTCATCACTGGAAATATGTAAGAGAGATTAAATGGTATTTGATTCCACTTGTCATTATTTTTAACGACAGTTAGTCAGTGATCCAACTTTATCTCTGTCGTAATAAATTGTATATTTCTATTTAATTATTTATTATATTGTGACTGCCTAAGCGTACTCATTTTTTATGTCATTTGGGACATTTATGAGCTGATATTTTGTACGACATATGAGTTATTACACAGTAGTGGATTGTTGCACATGTTGTGACAGAATCTAACTTTTAGATGCTAATGTGACCCTGTAGAGCAGCTCTCCATGTTGAGCCGTGGCTTCCTGTCCTGTATATATGTTGGTTGCACAGATTAAGCTACGAAGAACCGCACCGTGTCCTGGACATTTGTTCACAACACAACGCAGATAAACTGTACGACAATCGAGTAGTCCCTGCAACCAAGATGGACTTTCACACGGCCAAGTTCAGCGTGGTTACAAATACAGTGGTTTATAATAAGATTTTTTTTTTTTTTCTCGTTACTGGCTGATTTAAGTGCAAAAGGCAGCTAAAGCCAAAAGTCATTATAAGGCAACAACATTTTTTCCACGAGTAAATGTTTACTTAGATGATATATTACTACTGCCCCAGGTGTAGATGGTGCAGCCAATGAGCCTTTAACAGAAAAACATAAATCCAAGTGACAGTGTGATATGTGGCAAAAGCTAAAGCTAACAAAACACAACTTCTGTTTCACTATCACTTTTTTTCTGCATTTATTTCACTTGAATATTTCCTCGAAATATCCCATCACATTAAGATTATATATATATATATATATATATAAAAAATCTCCTCCTCACCCTCCGCGGGTGGTCTTTATCCCCTCTTTTTTTCCACGCTCGGGACCTCTACCAGAGGCCTGGGAGCTTGAGGGTTCTGCGCAGTATCTTTGCTGTTCCTAGTACTGCGCTTTTCTGGACTGAGATGTCTGATGTTTTTCCTGGGATCTGCTGTAGCCACTCCTCCAGTTTGGGGGTCACTGCCCCTAGTGCTCCGATGACCACGGGCACCACTGAGGCCTTCACCTTCCAGGCTTTCTCCAGCTCTTCTTTGAGCCCCTGGTATTTCTCTAGTTTCTCATGCTCCTTTTTCCTGATGTTCCCATCGCTTGGTACTGCAATGTCCACCACAACGGCTTGCTGTTGTTGTTTATCCACCACCACTATGTCCGGTTGGTTCGCCATCACCATTCTGTCAGTCTGTATCTGGAAGTCCCACAGGATCTTGGCTCGATCATTCTCCACTACCTTTGGAGGTATTTCCCACCTTGACCTTGGGGTTTCCAGTCCGTACTCTGCACAGATGTTTCTGTACACTATGCCCACCACTTGGTTATGCCGCTCCATGTATGCTTTCCCTGCCAGCATCTTACACCCTGCAGTTATGTGCTGGATTGTCTCAGGGGCCTCTTTGCACAGCCTACACCGTGGGTCTTGTCTGGTGTGGTAGATCTGGGCCTCTATTGCTCTTGTGCTCAAGGCCTGCTCCTGTGCAGCCAGGATGAGTGCCTCTGTGCTGTCCTTCAGTCCAGCTTTCTCAAGCCATTGATAGGATTTCTTGATATCAGCCACTTCAGTTATGTTCCGGTGGTACATCCCATGCAGGGGCTTGTCCTTCCATGATGGTTCCTCCAGCTCCTCTTCCTCTGCACTCCACTGTCTGAGACATTCGCTGAGCACGTCATCTGTTGGGGCCTTGTCCTGGATGTACTTGTGGATCTTGGATGTTTCATCCTGGACTGTGGCTCTCACACTCACTAGTCCTCGGCCTCCTTCCTTACGGCTCGCGTACAATCTCAGGGTGCTGGATTTGGGGTGGAACCCGCCATGCATGGTCAGGAGCTTTCGTGTCTTAACATCTGTGGTCTGTATCTCCTCCTTTGGCCAGCTTATGATTCCTGCTGGGTATCTGATTACTGGCAGGGCGTAGCTGTTTATTGCCTGGGTCTTATTCTTGCCATTGAGCTGACTCCTTAGGACTTGCCTTACTCGTCTGAGGTATTTGGCCGTGGCTGCTTTCCTTGTTTCCTCTTCAAGGTTGCCATTTGCTTGTGGGATACCAGGTACTTGTAACTGTCCTCAATGTCTGCTATTGTCCCTTCTGGGAGTGAGACCCCTTCTGTGTGGACTACCTTCCCTCTCTTTGTCACCATCCGGCTACACTTCTCTAGCCCGAATGACATTCCAATGTCTGTGCTGTAGATCTAGTGGTGTGGATCAGTGAGTCGATGTCTCGCTCATTCTTAGCATACAGCTTGATGTCATCCATGTACAGGAGGTGACTGACGGTGGCCCCATTCCTGAGTCGGTATCCATAGCCAGTGTTGCTGATGATTTGGCTGAGGGGGTTCAGACCTATGCAGAACAGTAGTGGGGACAGTGCATCTCCTGGTATATGCCACACATTGATGGTCACTTGTGCAAGTGGCTTGCCATTGGCCTCAAGGGTGGTTTTTCCACAACCTCATCGAGTTTGCAATGAAGGCTCTTAGAGTCCTGTTGATGTTGTACAGCTCCAGGCATTCAGTGATCCATGTGTGTGGCATAGAGTCGTAGGCTTTCTTGTAATCAATCAGGCAGTGCACAGGTTGGTCTTACGGGTTCTGCAGTCTCGGGAGACTGTTCGGTCTACCAGGAGTTGGTGTTTGGCTCCCCTGGTGTCTTTGCCGATGCCCTTCTGTGCTGTGCTCATGTATTGGTCCATGTGCCCACTTATCTTAGCCGCGATGATGCCTGACATGAGCTTTCATGTTGTGGAGAGACAGGTTATTGGGCGATAGTTGGATGGGACTGTACCCTTTGAGGGATCCTTCTGGATCAGGATCGTGCGCCCCTCGGTCAGCCATTCAGGGTGAGTCCCATCCATTAGCAGCTGGTTCATTTGTGCTGCCAGGCGCTCATGGAGAGCAGTGAGCTTCTTCAGCCAGTAAGCGTGGATCATGTCAGGGCCTGGTGCGGTCCAGTTCTTCATACCTGAGACTCTTTCCTGGATGTCTGCCACTGTGATGGTGACTGGATTCTGTTCAGGGAGGTTGCTGTGGTCTTCTCTGAGAGCCACCAGCCATTGTGCATCGCTGTTATGTGATGCCTCCTTCTCCCATATACCTTTCCAGTACTGTTCGGTTTCCAGCCTTGGTGGGTCTGCTCTGGTGTTATTACCCTGCCACTGAGCGTACACTTTCGCCGGTTGTGTTGCGAACAGACGGTTTATTCGTCTGGATTCATTATCTCGTGTGTACCTCTTTAGGCGGCTGGCCAAGGCTTGGAGCCTTTGTTTGGCAGTTTCCAGTGCTTCAGGTATGGGCATCTGGCTGTACCTCCTGGGTACTTGTTTTTTTCATTGCACCTCTCTGGGCCTCTGACAGTTGGCTCACTTCTCTCCGCACTGCCTTGATTTTTAGCCTCTAACCGTCGTTTCCATGGTGGGTATTGTTTCTCATGGCTCCCATGGTTGCTCTTATATCCAAGCATCTATATATATATATATATATATATATATATATATATATATATATACATACATTTAACAACAAGGGTTGTTGCTAACATGCCAGCTTTGTTTTTGCTAAGCATCGCCTCATTGCCTCAACAGATAAACTGTCATCACTGGAAATACGTTTATCACATGAGACGACGTTTACAGCGACGTCAATGAGTCAATATTGTGTCATAGATTATAACTTTATAGCAGACACCAGCACAATAAGTTTGCTTTAATTATATATCTTAGTAAAGTCTACAGGAAAGATGTAGAAGATTTCCTTTTGGATCCGGAGGGTGGGTGGTCACTGTTGAGCTCCGTTCAAACTTTGTGGAGCCTTTGAGAGCACAAACAAAAACTGGGCTCTTTGTGAAGCTATTCACAAAGGAAAATCAGACACGGAGAATCAGATAGGAGAGGTACAGCTGGAGTCTGGAGGGATCCTCTGAGAGGCAGTAGACGGAGCATTTGTTGGAGCTTGAAGGTTCCCCGTGTCATAACTGAAGCTCATCCCACTAAAACCGAGACTAGGGACTTGGAATTTGTTAAAAAGGTGGAATTCCTCTTAAAGTCCCATTAAATCATATTTATTTTAATTATGTATTTTTTGTGGGTTCGTAGTATAAACTGGTCCAGATTCTTCTCAGAATGGTTGATTTGACTGAAAATAAGTGGGTTACATCATTCCCTTAATGTTTCACAGTTCCCTTTTATCAAATGGTGTACAAAATAAAAAGATTATTTCCCTCTGAAAATGAATTTTGCATTTTGTACTACGCTGAACGGCATGTGCCCTCACTGACCTGTCCCTGGTGTGAGGACTCACTCTGGAGGTGACACAGTCACAGTTACATCATCATTGTTTTTAACGTCAGACTTTTCTCTGTGATCTCTGCACGTCTTCACACAGCCGGGGCCGACAGCATGAATACTATTCACATTTATGGTGACGTCAGCTCCCATTGGGCACTTCAGTTTTCTAACGTGGAAGTCAGCAGACTTGTTTCTTTTATGCTTTAGATCAATATAGCAATTTTGATGTGAAAACATAATGATCCACAGGTGTCATAGATTATAACTATATAATAAACTAAATCACACTATGTTTTCTTTAAATACAGCAGGTGGCACTGCAGTGATGTGAGGAAATGGCTTCTTTGGTCTCACACCTGTGAGCCAGACGACACAGCGCTCAGCCGCCCCGTTGTAGTTTATGCACCAGTTTATTTTCCAGTTTATACAGCTCAGGTTTCCTCCTCAAGTTTTTCCAATCCCTCTGCCATCCTCTCCAGGGTTTTCCTTCATCATGACTGTGATTATTGTTGTAGTAATTGCAAACTGTAATTATATATACTACATTAGGATACTCAATTAACACACCAGCTAAATAACAAACTATGGCACATGGATAAACAGATAACGTTTGTTAATGTCCAACAATTGTTATAATAAGTAAACTTTGACCTGTTTGAACTGGATTGAAAATTACAAATTTGACCCACCATGTTCAAGATGGATGCCTGAGGCTCCCAAGGTTCTGTTTTTGTAAAGTACTCGTGTCATAAATAAATCTTTATAATACAGATTGGTTGATTGAATTACCAAAAATTTAAAATTACAAAGTCTCACATGGAAGCCATTCCACATACACCTGAAACAGGATCACCGTGGTGGTGTAGTGCAACAGTTCATATACTGTTTTAATGCTTTTTTTCCCCAGCTTTTATCCTAGTTATCTTTCTTTCCTGGCACTCATCACAATGAATCCCATGAATTTTTCTTGCTCCTTCTTCAGCTCACCCCAGGGCTGAAGAGTTGATTTCATCCTGGAGCTTCTTCTCTGTTTTAGCTTCTGCTTTGTGGATATAATCTTTAAGCTTGTTGTTTTCCATAGTGGAGTCATTTATAGTAAGTTTTGCAGTTCCTGAATATCGCTGTTACTAAATCCAAATTCATTTTATCCATCTCACACGGGCACATTATCCTTCTTAATCAGTGGGATTCCTTTGGGGTTGGCAGTGTTGGCCTCCAAAATCTCAACCTGCTTCTTCAAGTCTTGGTTAGTGCAGATGAGAATGTTATTTGCCCTTTGCAAACATTTAATCCCTTCCTTCTTGATTTTTTTTTCAGGAGATTATCATATTTTTGTCCATCCTTCTTGGCTGACCCTGTGGATAAGTGCTTTTTTTGCTCCTGACCACTGTTCTTGTTGGTCTCTTTAAGCCTTTGGTTCTCCAACTGAAGTTTCTTGATCTGTCATAGTTTTTTGGCCAAAAGTCCTTGTTAGATTCATTGAGGAGCTGTGGAAGTCTTCAAATTTCAATACAAGACATCACTTTCAAATCTTTGAGGTTCATTGCTTCACTGGTGGTCGGCTGGTCCACATCCTCTCCTTCAGGGTTGCCAATGTGAGTCTGCATGTTCACAAGTTGGTGCTTTTTGTCTCTTTGTATGTTTTAATCTTCTCTCCGTACTTATTAGACTCTTTCAGGGCACCACAGCTGCTGTGGCAATGGCTACACTTCTCGTGCTTCCTCTTTTCTTCGGTGTAGATACGGACCTCTTCCAATGCCTCACCAATGCCTCAATTGATGAATTTTTTTAACCCCTTCCTTCAGCTCAGAAATTTCAGATGTGAGCTGGGTCACAATCTCCTGTCTTTCAGTGGCCTTTTGCAGCTTTATTTTCTTAACATCTGTTATTAAATCCATAGAAGCTTTTTGGGCCGCCTCAGCATAGACTCTGGCTGTTTCTCTCTGCCTCCATTTGCCTCTGGAGCAGTTTGTTCATTCTCATATAAAGGCATGCCTCATGGAACTCACAAGAGACAACCAGCCTGGAAGATGGGACTGTCTAGTAATTTTTACTTTTACTTGAACGGAAAGATATTTACAATACACTTTCCATCACTGGCTATAACCCTCCCCTACCTGGGAGCACATAGACACATGATTAAATTAACTTGACAGCTGGACATGTCTTGTTTGATTAAACCCCATCTCATTTTGCATTCACTTTTTAGGAAGAGGACTTCCTGATTCTTGGCGTCAGAAGGATGTCCAGTCAGACTGAATGAGCCTCAGCTGCTTGTTGCATGTGGAGCTGCAGACTGGTGCGACGTGTTAAATGAACCATCTCTGACGGGAGCCTCTGTTTGGCAGTGACCTTTTTAATTCACATGAGAGAGTCGAGATAGGGGATAGGTTTATAGACGCTTTTGGCAATATTAAATATATTTTGACAACAATCCAAGGCTATTTGAAGTATCCTCCTACAGCTAATGAATCTATACGACCTGTCAAAAGTTTGGAAACACTTCTTCAATTATGTTATTTATTTATTTATTTTTTAAGTAGCCTTTACCCTTTGCTTTGATCACAGCTTTGCAATTTTGCCATTTCTTGACCCTGGCCTGGCACAACTGTGAAGTGAAAAACCATTTCAGGATATTTCATCAAGAAGATCATTAAGGGTCTGCAGCTCTGTGAACAATGGAAAGGGTGGCTGTTTTAATTAAGAAATATAAAAATATTTAGTTGACTTGATTAAACTTCTTTTTCTGTGCTACATATTTCCGTACATCTTGCATCATATATTTGATGTTTTTTTTTTTTTTTGTGTATCTAAAATGCAGAAAGTAGCATGAAGAAAAAATAGACTGAAAAAGAAGATGTGTCCAAACTTTTGTCTGGTTGTGTGTGTTCCCAATAAAACTTCAGATCTAATCATGTTGAGATTGTAAAACTTGGATGTGTCAGGAGTGTATTGTCAGAGTATATTACTAAGCAAAGGCAAAGGGTTTTCCAAATGTTCATTGGATTTAGTCCTGCTCAAGTTGTGTGTCTGTCAATCACATCATGTTTTGCATTAATAAAATGGAGGTTCCAGCTTGTGTGGTTAGTAATCCATCCTCTCTTTATTGAATTGTAAATACATACCAGATAATATTTTTGGACATATAAACCTGGAAGCTGCCTGTAGCACTCCCCATACTCCCACCACGCGGCCCCTGCCTGCTCAGACCTCCTCTAACAGGGAGCAGCAGAAAAATGAAACTGAAATTCACTTTTTTATACATACATACCTAGAGTTGTGTTTTGTTTCATTCACACATGTTTGGTTTATTGGTCTGTCTGGATCTCCAAAGCTCAAAATGTTCTGTTCCACCTTGTGATGTCATGAAGTGGTAGTTTTCAATCTAACTGCTACTTTTAACTGCTCTACCTTTAGTTCTGTTGAGATTTTCAATTCCAGGGCTGGGCCAGGGCCTGGTGAAGGTGTATGGATCAAGCCCCGGAGCCTAAACATGGCCAAAGAGCCGTACTCAATGGCATGTGTCGCTAATTTACATCCAGTCCTGCCCATGGACCATGTGCAGTTGAGCCACCCCCCATGAGACTTTGTGTTATGAGAGTGAGTGGAGCAGCCACTCACTCTCATAACAGGCATTGGAATAACAAATAAATAAATAATATGTAAATGTTTGCTTTCAGGAGCTTCTGAACCATGTTCTAAAGCTGACAGCTTGGCTCGTTCACGTCGTACCACATGACCACTCTAACCAATGAGCACTTGACCTTAGCTCCGGCGGACATAGAGTGTAGCCGAAACTAACGAGTAGTACCAATGAGTGACCACCAATCCAAGTGGAGACAGCTCTAAGCAGCAATACCCTGTCCAGTTATTGATTTTATTTTATTTTTTTAATAGCTCCACGGAACGGAGTTTAAAAATACAACTTCCTTACCGCATGATGACATCACAAGGTGGAGCAGAGTGTTTTCTGCTTGAGAGAAGAACTCAGCTTAAATATGCAGGGTTTGTGTGTTAAACATGTGTGAATGAAAGAAAAAGTTGAATGAAAATTGAACTCAGTGTAAGCTTATGGTGGGAGAACACTGTTTTTACATAATCTGAGGTTACTGTCAATAGATAGACATTTGGAAATATCTGCTTTTAAAAAAAAGTGTATTGGGAATCTTTAACCAGCAGGTGGTGCTAAAGGATAATTTTCTCTTCAATGTTTTTTTTTTTTTTTTTTTTTTTTTTTGTGAGGTGTAAGTTTGACAATGCTTCACCAGGGGGCAGTGTTATCCTGAAGATGCCGAGATGACAAAACCTGGTCTAAAAATGCCCTTTGGAGATTGAAACATGAAGATGATTTAGGTTTGATGAGATTTTTTTAATTCTGCCCATTATTTGTGGAGTTGAATCAAAAGAATAGTACGACAATTACTCCAACTTGATTATTAAAGGACCTATATTACACAAAGTGGATTCTTGTGAGCTTTAAACCATGTTATAATGTTGTTACCTCATCAAAAACAGACCTGGAGTTGTGTTTTGTTTCATTCACACATGTTTGAGTAACACTTTATTATTAGTCCGTCTACATCTCCAAAGCTCAAAATGCTCCGTTCCACCTTGTGATGTCATGAAGTGGTAATTTTCAAGTTAACAGCTACTTTTTACCTTTAGTTCTATAGGGATTGGCAATTCCAGGGTTGAAATCATCCAGATTATTCTAGTGAAGGTGTATGGAGTTTAAAAACACGGTGGAGCATTGCATTACTACATGACACAAGGTGGACCAGAGTGGGCCCTTTACAATATCCAAACATAACAGTAATAAATGTGTTGTAATTAAAATGTACCAATACTTTAAAAACATTGTAATACTTGATTTTAAAGTGTAGAGCAGATTATAATCATGGCCCTAACACTCCTCCCATCCTTCGTACTACTTCTACAGATACTGATGCACAAAACATAACTATTAAAGAAGTGCTATGTAACTTTGTGCTTTGCCTGGAATGTTCCACAGCATGGCATTAAACATATTTATCTTGCATTTCTATAACTATAGGCTATTTTATTGCTCAAAATCAGACAAAAATCCTCATGCATTCTTACTGCGATAAGGGGCACCTGTCCACAGATGTGACATTTAACGTTTTCTTAGTGATAGATAAGGTCAGTGCCGTACTGTAGAGCATTTCTTAAGCTTTAAGCCACGTTTAGAGTGTGTTTATCTCCTCAAAAATATACACTGTCTACATCTCCGAAGATCAAAATGCTCTGTTCCACCTTGCGATGTCAGGTAGTGGTAGTTTTAAAGTTAACAGTTACCTCTTAGCTCTTGTTCAGTAGAGATGGGCAGTTCCAGGGTTGAGAACATCCAAATGATTCAGGTGAAGGTGTGTGCTGCACTTCCTGTACTAGTTTGAGAGAAGAACTCAGTCTAAATATGCAGGGTTTGTGTGTTAAACATGTGTGAATGAAACAAAACACAACATTTTTTTAATTTTAGTTAACTACTAATAACCTACATGAGCTCCCACTTGTAAGCCTATAGATCATCACTTCTCCCAAACTATTAATCTAATCTTTCTTATTAGACTAAGGTTCTCACATGTCTTGGAAATCCTGGAAAACCTGGAAAATATTTGGGGCTGTTTTCCAGACATAGGGTTAGGTATTTGTGGGTAAACTTGTTTTGTTTGACATTTCATTAATCACATTATAGACAAATACATAAAACACATTGGAAACGGTATATGTCCTGGAAAAATATATATATATATATTTGTCCTTAAAAATGTCTCCCTCCTTTGCTTTTCTGTATCATTGGATAATTAATAGACACTGCTGCTGGCATCACAGTAAAAAGGAGAAGTTTGGATTTTGAAAAACCTCTAAAACCCACTAAAGAACAGTCTCTTACACAAAATGTATTATGGAGGACCCCCAAGTACCTTTATACCTGTAACACACCATTGTCTGTATTAAAAGTGCTACGTGAGGTTCATCGAGAACATTTTTGGTGATCTATGTCTATTCAATCCCACAATACAAAGTGAATATTCCCCTTATTCCGGGAGTTGCCGTGGACACCGCCATCGTCATCCGGGTTGTATTATTTTGCATGGGGCTGCTGATCTTAACTATAGGGACTCAGAGCCGTTTAAAGCCTCCAAAGAATCGGTGCAGTGTTGACTTGTTGGTCACATGATCATAGAACGTTTCACACGAATCAACCTACTTTATATCAGATTTTAACTGCAAAACTGTACTCAAAATCTCCATGAAATAAATGGGATCCCTGGTGTAACTGGAAGAACGTGCAGTTTAGTCGCATTTAGGGCAAATTTGGGCGGGCGGTATAGGGTCAGTATATGGGCTATATATATGTGTGTTTGCCTCATTTAATCACTGGTTATAGTTAGACTGCATCTTTAGTAGAAAAAAGGTGGTGACACAGACATAATTACACACACTACCGGTCAAAAGTTTGGACAGACCTTCTTTTTCATTGTTATTTTGTTTAATGTTTACTCCGTTCTACATTCTATATACATACAGAAGACATCAAATACATGAAGCCAGATACATGGAACTGTGTAGTGGCTATTTTTGGAGTTATTTTGAGATACCGGTTATTTTTTTTGTTTACTACATTCCATATCTGTCCATTCATACGTTTTCTGCTTCAGTGAGAATCTATAATATAAATAGAAATAAAGAACAGCCATAAATGAAAAGTGTGTCCAAACGTTTGACATCCTGGAAAAGTCCTGATTTCATGATTTCAAGATAAGTGAAGGAACCCTGTACTTCCACTCTTACACCTAGTACTACTACTATCTGTTACTGCTAAACATACAAGCGTACTGCTATTACCTTTACTGTCACGCCATATTAAGAGCTTTGTATAGTGTTGTTGTTTTCCTCACCTTGTTACCTCAGCCTGTTAGCCCCGTCTCCTCACGTTATCGTCGTTAGCCGTGTGCGCGCCCGGGAGATAATTACAATTTCAGCGACGTCGTTTGCAGGTGATTACCTCATAATCCCCTATTTCATTTGATAAGTCACGCATTGATTTAACTCGGTGTCGGACCTAATGGAGTATCTCTTTTGCGCGGGCGCCAGTGATTTGTATGCCAGGGGCTAACGCAGGCGGGGGAGGCGGGGAAACAGCTAATGCTAAACTAGCCAACAAACAACCAAAAGGAGCAGGTGATTACAGAAAGCTGGATGCTAAATGGTTGATATAGTAAAGTGTTGTCAGATAGCGGAGTTGCTCAGTGGACTGTGGCAAAACCAACATGGCTTCCTCTTTGGTTTGAGATTGATTTATTACCCTAAAGTGTTAGATGTTTGGTTTTTTGGGGGTAATTTGAAGCTGCAGAGAGAGGAAAATTATCAAGGTTGTGCTTTTTTGAAGTTAGATTAGAAACATTTGAGAAGACACTGCAGGTTTGTGTAGAGCATGGACTCAAGGGCTGGCAAACAGTTGGAGTTCGAACTAGATTTGATACTAAGGAATATACTCGATACTCAATGCTGATTCCTATATCACGATAAATAAATAATAAAACTAAAAACCATTCTTTCTTCAGACAATAGAATGTGATTTTCAACATTAAATGGTGATATTTTCTTTATATTCCATGTGTCCTTATATCAGTAGGTTCATAGTGGGTCCATGGGTGTATACTAGTCTATGTGTCTGATACAGCTCAAGATCATTCTAAAGATATTCAGGAAAGGTTCATTTCTGTCAAGCCTAGTTGGAGTAGGGCCTACATGGAGTTCTAAGAATCCCAAATGGGTGAACTTGGACTTGTGGCTTCATAATGTCTGGTGAGTTTCAGGCCTCAGGGGGGACTAGAACTAAAAACTCTAATAGTTTACAGAGAAAGTGAGGAGGAAGCTTCTTAAATGTCCCCCGTTTAGATAGCTTAAGTTGATAATTACTTGACTTAAACCCTTATTTTTATGACTCAAACTGAATTCACCCTTGCGCTCTGAGACCTTGATTTGAACAAGTCCTTAGTGATTCATAATAATAATGCAATAGTCTATATATAGCGACTTTCCAGGCGCTCAAAGTCGCTTTACAACTTCACACATTATTCATTCAGTTCAGACTTGGCGGTTGTAAGCTGTATAGCTGCGGCTGTCCTAAGGCAGACTGATGGAAGCGAGGCTGCCAATCTACGCCATCAGCCCCCGCGGACCAACAGTTTTGCCATTGGTTTCCCGCTGTGGCACTTTCCCAGCGTCTCCCGTCCAAGTACACGTCCAAACCTGGTCCAAACCTGCTTCTCGTCTGAGTTTTGATGAGGTCAAGTTTTGACCAGAGAGGTTTGACCACATGACTCGACTTAGACTCAAAGAATAAGAACTTGAATGTGACTTGGATTTGAAATCGTTCAAATCGTGACACACCTATTGTAAGTGCTCATCATGTTTTTTAGCTCAAAACCACTTCACGCTGACTATTTTCAGCTCTCAAATTGTCCTCTCCTCTATAGGAAGCTAATCAATCATCAAACCAGCGCTAGCAGCCTCATTGTGAGCTTAGTTCCAATTTCATGTCTCCACAGTGTGCCAGCAAGTCAAATTCTTCTGCTCACTGCGCGCTCATTCAAAATGTGCAATGTGTAACTTGTCTGTGGAGTGTTTGTCACCTAGGCAAAGGAATAACATCACCCTGGAGACAAGCAGGAAATGCCACTGAGTCAAGTTATAAGTCAGATCTGTGGAGAGCCGACTCCGCTGACAGTCGGACTGTTTTTCGAGGTATTCCTGAAGCATTTAAAACCCTATTCATTCATATTCATGTTTTGTTCTTCAGTACGGAAATGTACCAGAGAGCAGAGCATGAGGGAGGAGAGAAAATGCAAAGTGTACCAGCTTAATGCTATACTGTGGAACATTCCAGGCAATGCAATATACCTTGTGGAATCTGACACACAGGGATATAGTTGAGACTAATTGACCAATTGGATAGTACTACATTAAACTCTTGCAACCTTTTTTCTTTTTATATTTCTACTTCCATCGCTTCCATCTTAGCGTTTTCATTTGAGGCAAAGCAAGGCTACTTTATCGTATTCTATGTCAAAACTAAAGCCTGGTACCTTCTCTCAAAGTGTGTCTTGATCTGTGCTAGATGATGAAAACCACCGAGGCGAGAGCTATTTGGTATTCACCTGTGTGTGCGGATCAATGCGGCTAATTTGGTGTGATCCTCTCCTGTAGACCTCTTACAGAGAGAGAGAGGGGGATCACAATATGCTCCGAATGTTCCACAGTATGGCTTTAAACTTACATCTCCATGGAGACTGGAGACGAGCAGGCGACGCCATCAGATTATGTTACAAGTCAGATAGAATGTGAGATACTTCAATGTCAGACCGTGGAACAATCCAGGCAAAGCAATAACATCGCCATGGAGACAAGCAGGTGTCAAACCCTCCACCAGAAAAGTTACATAATGTTGCATTCATTCTCATTTGAGATGGAGGCCTCCATCCTCCGACAGTAACACATTTATACAAGGTGAGTGTTTTGCAGAGAAATCATGTGTTCTAAGCCTCGGGAGCGGGACAGGTGCCACGTGGCTGGACAGGACACGCCACTAGAGGTCCCACCAAAAGACACAATTTTGATTTTGTATTAACCTAACCTTGTACAGCAAGATACATTCTGACGATATTTGCAGAGTTCACAGAGTCATAAGAATCCATCTTGAGAAGCTCCTGCTATAAGATTAATCTGGCAGGTCAACCGACGCGTAACCCAAAAAGCAAAACAACCAAAACAACAAACATGGCGACGAAGACAGACGTATTTCAGTGAAAGTCAGCGAGTCTTAGTTTGTAAAAAAGAAAAACGTGCAGAAGGTCAGAGCTTTGTGCATTTGTGACTGGGAACATGTGTAGGCTTTTCTCTCAGCTGGATGTAACTAAAGCTTGATTTTCAGCTTATTCCACCAAAAAATCTAATTCAAATAATTACGACGTTCGACATTTTCTGATGACTTCCATGAATGACTCCCATTGACTGAAATCAATGGTAACAATGTTTTCTGCTACTTCTGTTTCGTTATATTCAAAACCTTATTACGGCTGCAGCCTCACTGTTTATTTTGTAGTCTAACTGGCTTTTAAACTGCTAGCTTAGACACATTTGAAGCAGTAAATTAATGTACTGAACTTTATCCTCCTTTTTCCTGCTTTGTTGTTTATATGAATAAAAATGACAAATAAAGAAAATAAAGTCTTTGAGCGGGCGGCGGCCATCCTTGGGACCTGTGCAGCTTCTGTGATTCTGTGAGTGACTCCAGGACACAATGGCAGTATTATTTCCCCCAGTTTATTTTAACTCTTTACCACTAGAGGAGCGTCGACGATCAGGAGGTTAGCAGTTGACCTCTTGCATACTGTTGTTGTTTCTTTGAGCAAGACATTAACCCTGCGCACTGCATAAATCATTCACAGTCGTTTCTCTGTCGTGACAAGGCCGTCCTCTATAAATCACCGTTTCTGTTTTGTCTGGTTTGATTCTGGGCACAGCCCATCACCTTTCTCTGTTGGTTTAACACATTCATGATCACAGCGTTTGACTTTCGCTCTCCGGCCGCCATCTGGTGATCCCCACATAAGACGGAGCGTGGAGGAGGCCGTTCGTCATGACAACCATCCGTCTCCGAAGCTGTCAGTGTCCACGTCCCAGGAGACATGTCCCCAGCAGGAATGCCACAACCCCGCCACGGATGGACACCGGACAGATCACATACTTAAAAACTCCATGACAGTCGAGCTGATGGGATTAAAAGAATGAATATTTGGGAATACTCAGCTTTACTACATTTCAAAAAAAGACTTCAAAGTGCGTGAGATTGCAGTAGGGGGAAAGAGGATGTCTTAATCTCAGATAGAGATCTCAGACAGCAGGGCCAATTTAGTGACCAGTCCTTCCCCGAATCTGGAACAAAAAATTTCCCACTCATTTTCTCATAGACTGTCCAAAAAAAAAAATGTATTAAAAGTTAAAAAGCTAATAACCCACAAGGCTTATTAATGTATTTAAAATCTGTTTCTGAAACTGTATAAACCACAAAAATTATTAAAACATTTAGCACTTGCCTTTTAAATGGAGTTTTGGACATTAAAAACAGCCTCATTATGGACATTAGTTATCACAGAGCTGGTTACCCTACACCAGTGGTGCCCAAACTTTTATTTATTGAGGGTGCACATCTTAAACATATTCGAAGCGGAGGGGCACAGACCGGTGATCAAAACACAGCTTTGACAGAGCCGACGTGTATTAAGTAACAAGGCTTGAAGCACATTCATTTAGGTGTCTGTATCACACTGCAGTGTGATGTTGAGGATATAGTGGTAGAAATAGGTTAATTTGCTGTTAAAAGTTCTGCTTATGATCAATTGGGGCTGGTTGAAGCAGGAGGCGTGCTTGCCCTACCACCATGTCTCTTGAACTCTTAATGTCAGAATTATTCAAAAATGTCTAATGGAAAAATACCTGGGTATACCTGATACCTGAACAGACTGTCGAGTTGAGCTCCATTATGACTCCATGGTCAAAGGAAAATCTGTAAAGTTATAAGAATACACTGAAAACATTAGGAACGTAATAACATCATAGGTCCATTTTTGAAGTTTTTCCATTTTTTTTCTGTACAAGGTAATGTTATGTTAGTTTTTTTTTGGCTAAAAAGTCACATACTGTGGGCTTTAAGAGGTCAGGAGTTTAGGGTTAGGTTATTAGTTACCGTTAGTAACTACTCTAAACCAGACTTATTCTTAATAAAATCTCTTGTCATTATGAGTGAAGTCTTTGTTCGCTCTTAAAAGGTCCATATTACTCTATTTTCTGATCTGTTCTAATGTTGTTTTCCTCATCACAAACACCCTGGAGTTATGTTTTGTTTCGTTCACACATGTTTAAACAACAAACCTGCAGATTTAGGCTGAGTTCCTTCTCTCAAACACTGTTGCCACTTGTGATGTCATTGGTGATACAGGAAGTGCTTCACTGTGTTTTTAAACTTTTCATACACCTTCCTAGAATCATTTGGATGATTTTAATCCCAGGAATGCCAATCTCTACTGAACAAAAGGCAAAAAAGTAGCTGTTAACATGAAAACTACCCCTAATGACATCACAAGGGGAATAGAGCATTTTGAGCTTGGAGATGTGCACAGACTAATGATAAAGTGTGAATGAAACTAAACACAACTCCAGGTCTGTTTTGAAGAGGTAACAACATTATAACACGACTCAAAGCCTCAAAAAGTCAGTTTGTGTAATATAGCTATACCTTCTGTCAGTTAATAAAGTCCTCTTAGTAAACAGTTCTATTTCCCGATCTGAATTTAGATTCAGCACTACTGTATGGGCCTGTGTGCGTGTGTATATATCGAATAGGCCCATGCGTGTGTCCGTCCACGCCTCCACTAGCTCTGCATGGAGTGGTCCAGCTTTTGATGTGTTATTAAGCAGCCTTCCTCTGGCTCCCCATCTCCTGCTATCAAACTTCAATTATCCCCATCCTCATTAATTGTTCGGGGGGCCAGTGCATATTGGTAGTACGCTACTGGAGCTGCCAAGACTTAGCTTACAAGTCATCTTCATTCTAGTATCCTGACCTAATCACCATATCCTATTATCATTCACACCAAAACACTAATTACAAAGGCCGGGTGAATCTGATTTATGCTAATGAGAACGTGAATATGCGGCGGATGCATTCATCTAGAGTATAGGACCCCGCGTCGGTTGTAACTGTCATTAGCACTGTGATTAGCATAGCATGATACCGTTCTATCATCTATTCATTCTTCTTTTTTTTTTTCTCTTGATGGGGCGTTGTAGGAAATCTCTCCACTCGCGGCGATGAGGCTGTGACTCTCCAGCGCAGCAGGAAATAACGTTAATAATGTGAAATGAACAGTTTCTGATTTGTTTTGCCTCTAAACAAAAGCTAATTAGCGGGGCAGCCATTTTGAAACAAGGGATGAAAAGAGATTGGATGGTTAGTGCGGGGATAGTTGTTGACATGGGCTGTATAGGGGAAAGTTGAAAATAATTCATATTTCAAAATGGACTTTTTTTAATGTTATATTGTTTTCATCTGAAACATACCTGGAGTGGTATTTAGCGTCATTCACTTTTTAGTTTAGATTTTTCCCAGATTGTTGCGTCACAGGTAAAAATTCTGAGTTCTTTTATGCAGTTTTTAAGCCCATAAACCATCATTGGACTCATTCTGTGGTCTAATCGTGTTGGTCGGCTAACGAACTAGCATGATTGACACAAACTCTAAATGTAAATAGCTATTGTGAGCTTATTTACAGAGTTTGCGTCAATCATGCTAGTTCGTTAGGGTAATGACAAGCTCATTAGGGGGCGCTGACACTTACTTGCCTACATTACATCATTTCAACTATGGTCAGGACACTCTATCTACACCATTACCTGAACATGCACAAATAATTAAAGTACAGTTTGTAACTTTGTGGAGGCACGGCACCACCATCATTCCATGTAATAATAATTTAAAATCATACTTACATTTCTATAGACATAGATACGTTTTATACCATATTGTGGAATATTAGAGCTAAAGGAACAACAACTGTCCTTCTCATGTCTCCAGATTCCAATAAGAAACTGGTCTGTGGAGAAGAAAAACCAAACTCGCATAGTAAGGATGCATGTTTTTTCTCTAATTGTTTTTCGGTGCAATACAAAACAACCAAAATGCTTTAAACAACAGACCAACAGCCCAAACTCAAGTGAAGAAAAATTAACAAAATTGACTCTTGAGTTTTAAACCATATTACCAATGTTCTTACCTCATCAAAACCGACCTGGAGTTGTGTTTTGTTTCATTACACACATGTTTGATTAACACTTTTTATTATTATTCTGTCTATATCTCCCAAAGCTCCCTCAAAATCCTCTGTTCAACTTGTGAGTCATGAAGTGGTAATTTCCAAGGTAACAGCTATTTTTACTTTTACTTCTGTGAGGTAAGGAAATTCACCAAAGCCTAAGACTCGCTGTTGAATAGGACATCAAACAGATGATTCCCGATGATCACCAGCAGATAGTATTGAGGTTAAAAAAACACAGAAGGAAGCATATGACATCACAAGGTGGAACAGATATGATTGTGAAGAGGAAACATTATAAACCTATATCAGAAAACAGAGTAATATCAGCCTTTACAAACTTTACAAAAGTACTGCTTCAGAGAATAGGGCCCTTTAAAGTAATCCCCCGAATACACAACACACTGTAAACAAAATTTAATTGGGTCAGAGACGGGACTAAATCCTAAATAAAACCTTACCACAAATATGATATAGTAAGTAAAGGCAGCGTCACCACCACCAGCCCTGCACCCACAGATTGAGAAGCACTTGATTTAAGACAGCTCAAATCATGTGTGTTTTATGGAAAGGATGTCCGCTTTGATTCTCTTAATCTGTGTCTGTGAGTGTCTTCTGTCCGCCATCTGTTCCCTCTATGTCCGCCCCCCATAACACCACCCTCGGCCCGTCCCACTCTCACCTCATGCCCAGTCATGCCCCTGTGAGTTGCCCCTGTCCTGTTGGTCCCTGTCTCCTGGACCTTTACCTTCCTGCAGGGCCTCACGGATGATGGGACTATCGTTGTTTTGGGGGCCATCACCTTCTGTCGGACTTCTCTAATCACCTAACATCCTTCCTCCCTCACCTTTTGTTTATATATCTTGTTCATGTCGTTACCTCTCTCTCCGTCCTCTCTCTCTCTTGTCATCTCTATCTCTCTCTCTATCCTTGTTCATTTCATCCCTCTCCCTCTATTCATTTCTCTCTCTCTTGTTCATGTCCTTTTCCCCCCCCTCTATCTAGTCGTTTCATCTCTTTCTCTGCTCTCTCAGTTCATGTCTTTCCCCCCCCCTCTCTCTCTCTACGTCATCCTCTCCTCTCTATCTAGTTCAATCTCTCTCCCTTTTATTCATCTATCTCTCTCTTGTTAATCTCTTTCTCTCTATATATCTCTGTTGATCTCTCTTCTCGTTTTGTATCTTTCTCTCTTGTTCATGTTTTCTTTCTGCCCCCTCTCATCTTGTTCATCTCTCCTCTCTCTCTTGTTCATCTCTTCTCTCTCGCTATCTCTTGTTCATGACGTCCCCCCTCCCTGTTTCATCCCTCTTTCTCTGGTTTCTGTATTTTGTCTCATACTCTCTTTTTGTTTATCTCTACTTTTCTTGTTCATTTTGCTCTCCCTCTTGTTCATGTCCATTCCCCTCTTTCTTTTTCATCTCGATATCTTGTTCAGTCGTTCCTATTGTTTTCATCTTTCTCTCTTGTTCATCTCTTTCTTCTCAGTCTCACTTGTTCTATTCTCTCACCTCTCTCCCTTTCTCTCTCTTGTTCATGTCTTCCCCATCTCTCCTTTTTCATCTCTTCTCTGTCAATCTCTTTTCTCTCGCTTGCTCATCTTTTTGTCTATCTTGACTCATTCTATCTGTTCATCTCTTTTCTCTTTCTCTTCATCTCTCTCTCTCTCTCATTCATCTCTTTCTCTTCTCTTGTTCATGCTCTTTTTCATGTCCTCTCTCTCTTGTTCATGTCTTCTCTTTACTCCTCTCATCTTTTTCATATCTCTCTTGTCATCTTTCTCTCTCATGCTCTCTCTCTCTCATTTCATCTCTTCTCCTCTCTTGTTCATCTCATTTTCCTGTCTCTCTGTGCTTCTCGTGTTTCTTCTTTCCCCTCTCTCTTTTTCATCTCTCTCTTGTTATCCTCTTTTCTCTCTCTTGTTCATGTTCTTTCCTGCTCTTTCTTTTTTATGTTTCTCTGTGTGTCCCTCTCTCTCTTGTTCTGTTTTTCTTTCTCCACTCTCTCTCTCTCCTCTTTCTGTTGTGTCTCTCCACCGTCTCGCCTTCTCATAGTTTGAGAACCAGTTGCAATGTTCATGTATTTTAACACTTTTATATTTTTTATGATGATGCATTTGTTTTATTGATCGTTTATATCCATTACCACATGGTGATACTTTTTTTGTTGTTTTTTTGCTAATCACAGTATTTTTTTTGCTCTGTTTCTGTACTTTTCACTTAAAGAGGGGCATTATTTTTGGAGCTTTTGACCTGAAGAGGTTGTTCAACGCATCCATGCTAATTTAGCGATCTCTCGGGGGCCCTATTCACACCCTCCTTACAGTTAACTGTTAAGATTGGTTCACAAAGCTCCGCCCACGACGTCCTAATCACCCATGAGACAATTCTCACAATAAAATAGACTGTACACAGCAACTCACAAATGACGTGATGTTGCAAAGTGTTCTGTGGTGGAGGCTCAACTGTGTGTGTTATGATCGTGGCTCTGAAGGGGGACAGTGACTTGAGCGCGGGGCTGCAAAAACTAATTAGTAACAACATGTTAACCACGTTTTCAGGAATAGAGCATTTTGCAAATCAGATGCAAACGGAAAACTATGGTGATTGAAATAGGTACGTGTTCCAGTTATACCCCATCGGTTCAATAACCCAAAGGAAGTAAAAATACGAGGTAATACCCCATGAATAAAAGAATCCTCTTCAAATACACCAAAGAATAAAATACTACCCTTTCAATACCAAATAGAAGTATAAAGAGCTCCTGTAATACCCAAGAAGTAACAGGTACTCCTCTCTATATACCCCAATAGAAGTAAAATATACTCCGTAATACCCCAACGAAGTTAAAAACTCTCTTTCAAATACACACCATAGAAGTAAGAATCTCTCTTTAAAAAACATAGAAGTAAAATACATCGCTGAATACCAACAAGAAGTAAACTACCTCCCTTTAATCAAACCATAGAAGTAAACTACTCCTCGCAATCCACATAGAAGAAAAACTGCACGCATTAATACCCAATAGAAGTAAATATACTCCTCGTAAGACCACACTCGAAGTAAAAATACTCCTCTTATACCCATAGAAGTAAAACCCTCCTTTTAAGTACACACGAGGAGTAAAACCATCTATTCTAAACCGATAGAAGTGAAACCTCTCTGTCATAACACATAGAAGTACATACCTCCCTCTTGAAAGTAACACCAACCTGCAGTACATTCTCTTTCATTGTACTCAAAGGAGAATGTATCTATTTAGAAAGAAGCAAGGGTTGTGTATATGACAAGTACAAGCACACACACACTGTGTTTCATGTGTAACTGGTTTTTTCGAGTCATCTTCTAACACTATTTCGGGGCAAAAACGATCTGTGAAAATTGGAAGTTTCAGTAGACATTCACGTACTGGCCTCTGTGTGGAATCGTCCTCGAACTAATATTTCAGATGGTGATGTGTGGTACCACCCTGATGCCGATGGACAAAATGAA